>VZRI01011490.1:0-76297 GCA_013397515.1 Upupa epops
CTAAACAGCCCTAGCTCCCTCAGACTTTCTTCAGAAGACTTTTTGTCTAGGCCTAGACCCTTCACCAGATTTGTTGCCCTTCTTTGCACCCTCCAGTACATCAATGTCCTGAATTAACGTGCCCAAACTGAATACAGTGTTGTAACGGTTTAGAGTGAGGGTCTAAATCAATTTGGGTTGGTGCCTGCAATTCAATGGGCAATGAAGCAATTTTTGCTAAAAAGAAGAGAATTTATTGAACCTATCACCAAGAAGAAAATGAAAAAATCCCCAAATAAGTTAAGAATAAAAAAATATAAAACAGAAATTGTAACCCAATGCCTTTACACACACTTTGAGAGAAATGGGAGACAGCTAACACATCAGATGAGAGCCCTGGAAAAGAGACTGTACACCAACACTCCTAGCCATAAAGTCAAACACACACGCATTTACACCCCATTTCTAAAAGGGAAAGGGGGGGAGGGGCAGCAGAAATTCAGCACGAAATAAACATTTGATGCTTTCGGAAAAGTTCCTTTTCCAGTCCTCTTGCAGATGCCAGCCTTCCCTAACATCATAAGCATACTTCCAGTTCCCCTTGGCTTGGGAGCTCTTCTTTGAGGCAATATCAGTTTCAGATATAAGAGAACAGATTCCCAGTCCCTTTCTATTTGCCAAAGATTTAGGAGGTAAGTACTTATCTCTCTCTGTCTTAGATCAGAGGCTTCTCCTAGTCTCTCAGTAGCTGAACATACATCATCCAGGTGAAGACAGTAGCAACATGGTGTTGGTCACATGGGGTAATACCTGTTGCGGTAAATAGGTCAGCTTCAGGGACTGCTCTCCTCTTCCCTCTTTTTGTTCTCCCAAGTGGCTATGGCTCTGTGGGAGAGAAAATAGTTCATAGCTCACCACTGTCTGGCATCTTCAAAGGCAATCCAACTGAGAGAACAGTGTGTAGTAGCTGCTCCTCTTGAAAGCTCACTGCCAGGAACCAGATTGAGCTAGTACTGACTTTCTGTGTTTGAGCTCTCAGATAAAAGAGGGCCATATTTGCCCGTGTGGCACAGCTGCAGCTAGGCTAGGCTTCTTCTGTGTTCCATCTGAACAAGGCTGAGAGCCTTTGCTCACACCCCTGCCCTGGAGGGGGGGTGGGGTGTTGGGGGGGGGGGGTGGCGGAGGGAGCTGTCTTGNCTTCTGTGTTCCATCTGAACAAGGCTGAGAGCCTTTGCTCACCCCCCTGCCCTGGAGGGGGGGTGGGGTGTTGGGGGGGGGTGGTGGCGAAGGAAGCTGTCTTGCAGAGGAGCTCTCTGTCTGCTGAAAGAACGAACCAGAAAACCCAAAACCAGGAAATACATTCCCTTTTATAAACTCTGTCCACCAGTCACCAGCAGGGTCAGGACACTGACGCAGGGGTCTGCTGGGAAAGCTACCCTCGGTTCCAAAATAAAATGCTCTTTTGGCATAAAAGCACCAAATCAACAGTTGAAAATTTGATAATTTTCAAACTGCAACAAGTACCCAAGGTATGGCCTCACCAATTCTGAGTACAGGAGGACAACCACTTCCCTGCTCCTCCTGACCATATTATTTCTGATACAAACCAGGAAGTCATGGGCCTTCTTGGACACCTGGGCACAATGCTGACTCCTGTTCAGCTGCTTGTTGATCAGGTCCCATTCTGACAGACAACTTTCCAGCCACACTTCCTCAAACTTGTAGCATTGCATGGAGTTGTTGTGGCCTGAATTCAGGACCCAGCATTAGTATTTGTCTTTGTTGAGCCATTGACCTCGGCTCACTGATCCAGTTTGTCTAAGTCTCTCTGTAGACCCTCCCTCCCTTCAAGCAGATCAATACTCCCACTTTGTGTCATCGTTAAATTTACTAATGGTGCACACTATTTCCTTATCAAGATCATTAATAAAAACATTAAATAGAAGTTACCTTAATAATGAACCCTGACTAATATCACCTCTGAGAGGCCACCAGCTGAATTTAACTCCATTCACCACCATTCTTTGGACTTGACCATCCTCCAGCATTTTATCCCTCTTAGCGTGTGGTCATCCAAGCCATGAGCAGCCATTTTTTTTCACGAGGATTTTGTGGAAATCAAAGTATTTACAGAAGTCTAAGTGTGCAACTTTCCCAGCTTTTCCCTCCTGCACTAAGTGGGCCATCTTGTCATAGAAAGAGATCAAGTTAATCAACCAGGACTTGCCTTTCATAAAGCCATGCTGACTGGGCTTATTCTACTGGTTGTCCTCTATATGGTGCACAATGGCATTTGACATTACCTGATCCACAACCTTCTCTGGAACCTAGGTCAGGCTGACAGATCTATTGTTCGCCAGATCCTTCTTTTTGTTTCTCCTGTAGATGGGTCACATTTGTTACCTTCCAGACCACTGGGATCTCCCCAGATAGCCAGGAGTTCTACTAAATAATGGAAAGTGACTTGGCAAGCACATCACCACATCCACCAACTCTTCCAGCAGTTTCTGATGTAACCCACCTGGTCCCACAGACTTACGTGCATCCAAGTGGTTTAGTAGGCAATTGACATTTTCCTCTTTGTGATCACCTCATTCTGCTTCCCCACCCTGTCTCACAGCTCAGGTACCCAGAGAACAACTGATTATACTAAGTAGAACTGCATAGCTAAGCAGAAATTCCTGTGTTCCAGATTATTATATTACAATACATTGTTGTGCACCAGCAAGAAGAACATAGCTCTGATCAGGTATTCACAGACAGCAATAAGGCCTCCCTCTCTTAATCTTAAGGACAAACAAGCCCAGCCTGCCTAATGTTTCCTTGCATCTCACTTGTTCCTGCCCCCTGTATATTTTGCTGATATCTACTGGACTTGTTCCAGTTGATCAATACTTTTTTTGCATCGGGATGTTTGAAGTTGGACATAATACTCCTGATGCAGTCCCGTAAGTGCTGAATTAGGAGAAGGATCAATTCCCTCAGTTCATTGACTGCTGCCTTGCTAATACAGCTTCACGTGACAATTGCTGCATTTTCTGCCAGGCACAGTCTAAGCTCATGTTTCACCACCCTAATTGTGAATAGTTTCATTCTTATATCTAATCTCAATCTAGTGTTAATGAAGACAGCAAACTGTATTGTCCTGACTTGTGATTCCAGAGGAGTTCTGATAGGTCCTGAGTGTCTGTTGAACTGTGTATCAGTTCCAAAACTCATGCAAAAGGTGTAACCACCATTTAAGCAGCCTTAGAAGGGTAAAAGAGAGCAAAAGTTCAAGATGCATTTGGCAAAGCTGCGGAACATACACACCAAAAACGAATGGCCTGTATTGCATTGAAACTGTAGGAGCAGAGTTAATGGACTTTAGTTCATAATATTGAGTTGCCTTTGGCCCTTAAAGAAATCCCTCTGCTCAAATCTATTGAGTATTTTTGCTGCATTAAAATATTATTATTTAGTGCCAAGCAGAAACATAAAAAAGGTAATAATCTAAATTTATGCCTGCTGATGGAACTCCCATCTTTACTATATGGTATAATCTTGATAGATGATGTAAATGAGTGTTCTACATGCTACTCGCTTAAAGGTGTCAAAGGCTGGGACACATTACTGTTTGCACAAAAGCTCAGGAGATTTAGATACTTTTAGAGAGATTAACATGCTTCAATATTTTTCTTTATACATTACTGAGTTTTCATCATTTTGCTGAAAGGGCAATATAATACTTACTAAATTTACACTTCGATTATTGAGATGTTATGCCATAAAATGCAATTTGTATGGGTGTTTTCATCTCAATGGTTAAATGAGTTACACCTTTTTACCTCCCAATCCTCATTTGTTGTGGGATAGGAGGCATAGTCACTAAGTAATGTTTATTTGTTCTGTATCTTCTATTAACATTTATAAGGAGCTCACCTTCCTCCAACTCCAGTCCAGTAGTGTTGACACTCGGACTCTTCAGTCATACTCTGGATATTTCTTCTAGATAGGTTTCAAAACAATGCATTCCTTTGTTTAACCCTAATGTTTGCAGGACATAGTATGAAGCAAACAAATAAACTTTTCGGATTACATTCTCTGGTTGCCAAAGACAGGTTTATCATACATTTGTGGGGTACTGTCATGATTTTGTTGCCCTTCACCACTAGCACAGGGATACTGTGGCTTCATCCCCAGCAGCCGATCAATGACTTAAAGGAGATGCAAAACAAAAACAACAAAAAAAGCTAGATAAGTCACAGCCAATTGATCAGAGCAAATAAAGGAATATAGGGGTACATGTGTGAGCAAATCTTTGGAAGAAATATCTATTAAAACCTTGTGTGTTGGTTATGCTCTCTTGCAATCTCCACCAAGTCCTGATCAACAGTGTCTTTTGTATTTTCCATCTAAGTGATACAAACTCATAGAAAGTTTCTTCAGCCTATTATGAAGTTTAATTAGCAATGTTCATAAATCTTGTGCACATCTTCCAATGTCCATAAATTTAACAGCACATAGAGTGCAATGCTATTATAACAAGACAAAAAAAATACATTACCTTTCAATATACAAAACGTGCTAAAAGGGTGCATGGAATCAGTGACAAAAAGCGCCCAAATACCAACCAGTTCTGTGATTTTTCCAGATGCTCTCTCTTACATATTTCTAGTAAGCCTAGTTCTGATGCCAACACATACAAAAAAAAAAAAAAAACAAAAAAAAAAACCCTCAGCAAAGTGTGTCTGTTTGCTTCCAGTTGTCTAAAGAAATGAAACAAACTACCTAAATTTCCGTATTCGTGATGGAAATAAGAGGAATTAAATTCTTCTGCTCCTCCCATTTTGTTTTTACCCTTTGTGACAGATTTGCTTGGCAGCCTTAAATAGAGCATGGCGTGTTGTCATCTTTCTTCCTCTATCCCTGTCATGTTCTTCAAGGAATCCCAAGACAAATGCCTTATTTCAAGGAAATAAAATTTTTCGGCCTCCTGCACTTCTATTTGCCTTTCTTCTACTCATTGTCATTGTCACTTTTGCTCTTTTCACTAATCTTCAGCAACAATATAAATATGTCCCTGTACTATAGAGAGACTCCATCAAACCTTTGAGAAAAGCAAACCCACAATAGTGAGAGAATAATCAGCCCACTTGACACAATGCATTTTATGACCATTCACAGGTACAATTACAAAAAAGAAGACATAAGGATTTCTGTATATTCCAGATATCTTCTTTTGCATAGGACTATTAGAGACAGCGTAAAAGAGCAAAAAATGACTCAAGAGTGCAGTAATAAATATATATACTACCTCATTGGCAATCACAGACTTGGAACACCCAGTGTAACCAGATCCATGATGTATCTTACTCTGCACTTAGTGCTATCTTCTATAATAGCACTAGCTATGCTAGGGAAAAATTACCCTAGATATGTGAATTTTTAACAGATATTAATGATGCCAACTCTCTTTTTATTAACAGGCAAATAAATAATAATAAATGGCAAAGACCAGTTAAAAACATGTCTCCTCCTTCAAAGAATGCTTGGTCATCATAGAACTAAGCAAGAAAATAAAGGATAAAGGCATTCATCTTCTTAAACTCTGAACTAAAGAGATGTTTTATGTGAGGCATTCAGACTGATCAGTTCTCATAGAAACCAAACACACAATTGTAACACTCAATTACAGAAGATCGAAACCCAAAGATTTATAAAGTCACAGATCCTTTTTTCTTGTTTATTTATTTATATTTGTTATTCTGTGAGATTTAAATGTACACAAACAAAATAGGAAATTAAAAGCCCAAACCCACAGTTTCTTACTTTCTTGCTCAGAGGTAATCTCTGATCTACTCCATACAGCACATTACAAAATGTTTAGAGGCACATAGCATCTTCAGTCATGTAAATAACAATGAATTTTTTTCCCACTGTCTAAAAGCCTCCTTTCTGATGTTATGTGCCAGTTGACATTAGATTACCACGTGCTTTATAAGCAATTTTATTTCTCTATGTGCATTAGTTAAGACAAGATTTGGACTAGTATTTCTAAACTGTGTCCATATTATTTTGTCTTGCATAGCACACACAGGCAAGAGCAAAAAACTTGAACTGTCCAATCTACAATCTGGTTTCTCAGGTGGATCCTCCTTTTCATGGGGAAAGACATTAGCATAATACAAGTAGGTAAAATGCATGTAATGCATTTCCTTTACTGTTTTGTTGTATTTTTCTTTTAAACATTTCTTAATTTTTTGTTTAATATCAACATACAGTTGTCAACTAACCTGAAATACAGTTGAGATACAGCACTGCCTCCAAATATTGGTACACAGATTATCTATTGCATAGGTAGCTTAGCACAGGCTGAAGACAGAGCACAGACAGGAAGTGTATAGATTGGCAGGTTAAAAAAAAGTAAGATTCATCTACTTTGTCACGGAGAATTCAGATGTGAATTGATAGGTCCAGGTCGTGTTTAGGAATACTTAGGCTTCTTGCATGAGCACCTTTAATATCTGTCTTCTTTCCTTACCTAAAAGATTGACTGGATAACAATCTAGTATCACTTACTGATCACACTACCTCTTGGCTTAACT
Organism: Upupa epops; assembly: GCA_013397515.1. Classification (NCBI taxonomy): domain Eukaryota; kingdom Metazoa; phylum Chordata; class Aves; order Bucerotiformes; family Upupidae; genus Upupa; species Upupa epops. The sequence continues at coordinate 6,567 of VZRI01011490.1, forward strand.
AGAGGACCCAGGATTATACTTGCACATAAATAATCCAGCACTTAGGAAAACACTGATTATTATGCAATGGTGCAGACATTTCCTCCACAAGAGAGAGTACATCCTTAGTGTAACAAGCACAGCACAATTTTTATCTTGAATTAGGAGATAAATAAAAAATAAAATTTAAGAAAAGGCTGTTCTAGAACCTAAAAATGTTTACCTGTCCATGTATTTCTTCCAGAAGAAAAGATGTAACATATAACATCTCAGATTTTGTGATGTCAAGTGTAATATGGAATTAGGAAGGTTAGTCACTAAATAGAAAACAGGTTAAGATGCTTCACCAATACTATAGGAAATATTGCCCTTGTCTATTTAAACTTTTAAGTATCTATGATATCCAAAAGTATAGTTTCAGATTGGTTCCTGGGCTTGTTCATAACCATGGTTCAGTACCAAAGTCCCTGCAGGTGTCTGCTGACTTTCAAGATACCTGCTTCCCTGGAATGCTCAGGCTAGTTCAGACTAGTTGTAGACTTGGCATTACAAATCTTCTCTTCTCTTTCGGTCTGTAGTTTTACTTAATCCATATTTGCCAATGACCTTTCACTAAGAACTAACTGCAACAACTGCATGCTTGTCTTCCAAGTGGAGCATAGTGGGGAAACATACTGCAAATATGACATGTAAAAGTGAAAAACGGTGAAAACTATGATATCATCTGCAAGCAGGTGAAATAACATCCTGTAATTGGAACAGTTTCAAACATGGGACAATGTTTAGTTTCAATTCAAATGTGTGCTAGAGCCTGTAATTTCATAGGCCAAAGAACACCTGAGCAGTGGTGTAAATCTTAAATGATCTAATGGTACCACATCATGGTAAATGTGGTTTTCATTCTCACAATTTATTTTAAGACTGGGTGCACAAACTCCTAGCAGTATCTCAAAATGTATATGGAGATACACAGATAGATTTAATATCAGATAATTTGTTTGGATACTCTATGTAGTATCATTGTGTTTCTCTTTCTAATATTCCTGTGTCATGGCCTGAAAAATTTAGTGCTACGGTAAGATACAGCATGTTAAGATATTGGATGTCTTCACAGAGGAAACTTAACCATGGACCAGAAATTATGCCAGTGGTAATGATGGTTGGTAAAAATTTGTATGTTCAAAATTCACACATATTTCTCAGAGGACAAGTTTTAAAACAAATGTGTAAAGAAAAAAGGTGGGGACAGGACAAACCCACTAAACATTTGCACATTTTGAACACTCAGTTCTTACAGTGTGTTCTACACTGCCAGATAATGCTTGTAGCTCAGAAACATGATTTCTAAACAAACACTTTCTGTTCCTATCTTGTACTTATTTTGTGTGTAAACAGAGGACTTCAGAACAGAAGAAAGTACTAATATCTTATTAATATTAATCTCTTATTGTATAAATAAGTACTAATAAAAAATAAATAAGTACTAATATGTTACTGTATACTAAAGCAAAATCTTTTCCTTCACTGGACAGTGTCATCTATAAAGTAGAAAATAATTCACACTGATAGAAATAGAGGTCTAACAACTGAAAATTAACTTTTGAAAATAGTAGTATTAACCTTAAATCGTAGTGACATGCATGAAGACATGAACGCTTGCCGTTTAAAATAAAATATACTTTGGTTCCAGTTCTGCTGCTGCTTTTTAAATTAAGGTAGGGTAGGAAGTAACCTGAGGTAGATATAGATATTAGAAATTGACAGATTTTAAAAATATATACATTAGTGTGTAGGTACTTATTGGTATTAAATATAGTGATATGAAATATCACTTTAAAACATCCCCTTTTTTTCTTTTGGTTCTGTACACGAACATGTGCGATATAATAAGACTGGAACATACAGCAAAGAATACCCTGTGCAATTGTATTAACAACTACTTGGGATTCTCTCCCAGGATATTTAAAGTTTTATATAAAAGTAAAGTTCAGTTTCCAGTATCTGTACTCAAGAAATATTACAGGTTAGTGGTAATGGCTCCAATGAGAGTTTTGTGGAGAAAATTAATTTCTTTAATTTACATAGGAAATATAGCTTAGGAACTGTTGGAGTAAATCAGGTAGTATCCTCAAATTTCTAAGCTCTCTCTTTCCTACACTGAACCACAATTACTCAGACAGGCTTTCCCCTATCTCCCCAATACTCAACATATATCAATTCTGGGCTGAGAACAAAGAAAAAAGAAAAGCAAACAGATGTTACATGGCAAAGCAAAATTTGTTCAGTTAAAAAGATATTTGAACCAAAAAGTATTCATGGTTTTATTTTTTATGTATTTTCTTTGATTTATTAATAATCTCTTATATGTATTTATTTATGGCTTTCAGCAAAGACAAAAGAAAAAAATCTAATTCATCCCCATACAATTATTATAAGAATCAGCACTATAGTCTTCCCAGCAGCAGTAAGATCCAACCTTTATCAGTAATACATTTCATCATGTACAGATGTAAGGTTTCCTACTTACGGGCTTACCTATGTACAGAGAAAATAGGTCATTTCTGAAACTAGTGACGGACCTTTATATTACAGGAATGTGAATCATTTGTTTCTTAATCTAAGTATATGTACACTCATACATACATATATATATGTTTATAATTTTATACCCTGTACCATTTATTTTTTAAATTAACATACAAATCCTAGGTATTGTCCACTCTATTACAAAGTCATTAAAAATTATATATGGTTTCACTGAAAGACCATGTGAATTAATACTTCTTCATAGTGCTTAAAATAAAATAAAAATATATATAAAAATATTTTGCTACTAACCCCATTACTCCTATTAAATGTAAACCTTAAAGAGTTTGAAAGATCAGTATTTGATCTCAATTAACCGACAGAATTTGTTAGTATTAAAATAATATAAGGGGTATTGTACTCATAAATAAATGGTCTTGCAGCGTATCCATAATGTTCCAAACACTTTTAAACAATCAATTCCCCATATACTAGTCTGGGCCCCTTAAATTAATGGCAGTAGCATATTAAATGGGTTAATTACATTGATTTTTACTGGTGAGTGGGAGTCAGTCAAAACTAGAAGATTTAAAAAAAAATTTATTTGATGTACTGCTTCAGTAAAAGGCATAACAGGCAGCATGGATTCAAGCTCTGTTAGCTTCAGAATATTTACCTGGCTCTCAAGTACATCTGGATTCACTGCATTACGTAGTTTGTGATGCTATTTAACTTTTCCATGCATCGTTAAACTCAGCATTAATGGGAAAGGAAGAACTCCTTTGCATTCACTTCCTTAATGAGAATCAGATATTTTAAGGAACAGAATATATGCTTGTACCATATCCATAATGCTGATTTTTCAATGACTTAAATTATGACACATTTAGTTTCAATCTCCATTTAATGTGACAGATCAGGCACAAATGATTATGAAATTATTTCCTTTTTTTGTAAGATTACGTGAAAGTTTGATCAAATAAAATGAAACGTTCACAAAACAGTATGCTTTAACCCTGCTTTCTGTCATCAGTTCCTTTCTGTTTTGAAGACATAAAAAAATAATAAACCTTGTACCTATGGGCTATGTTTGACACTACATGCCTTAGGATATACTAACCATTTAAATACAATATACAGAGAGCAAATCGTGCATTTACAGACAGACTTGATGCTATATTATATTTATTTCTGTAAAGTAACACCACAGTCAGCTACAAAACTACAGTGAAGACACAGAAAGCACCTGAAAGCCTAAATCAAGCTGTGGTAAATAATTCTTTAAATGAAAAAAGCTCACTTCTAGACTTAAACCAGAGATTCAAAGTCAGCATTATAGGAATTTTAAGGTAGACACGATTAATTAATGATTATTATTTTCTAATATACCGTAAAGCCTTTTCCTACAACGGCTGACCAAACCTATTTTTATCTTTTTTTTTTTAATTGTTTTTTGCTTTTTCTTTCTTTTCCAGAAGCATGCATGGAATATTCTCAGATGCTATTGAGGGCAAGGAGAAGAAGAGTGATGGTATTGGTGAAGTACTAGCAGTTTGCAGGATCAAGCGTACAATTTTGCATAAAACATTGCATGTTAAAAGTAACATTGTAGGTTTTAAGCCATTGCATTACAATTTATCAGTTGTGTTGCACTTAGCTTTAACAAATTTTAAAACTGTAAATTTTGAAGTAAAGAGCAGAACCTAAATTCCTAAACAAAGACCTTGCAGTGGTACATCACACAGCAGCTATTTTTGTTTGGGGCTAAAAAGTTATTTACAATGGCAATAGTCTTTGTAAAAGTCTTTAGCAATGTCAAGTTAGAAGTCCACCCAGTTTTCTGAAACAACAGAACGGTTGACACATTGTGAGGTTACAACCTATGCAGAGGGTGCTAGTGTCAGCCTTCAACTGCAGCTAGTTGCGTTTTATTTTTTTCCCAGTCTAATCCCCAATGAAAAGTGCTAACATACGAAACGCGATGGGAAATGACAATTGAATTCTTCATGAGAAATGAATAAAATGTATGCAATACATGAAATAACAAAGGTTTCAGAATATCACTTGACCAGCACTGCGTGTTAAGTTAAATTGATATGTATCTCTTTTTTTTAATATACTTTTTGAAGTTTGTTATGGTTTCAAAAATTTTGCCATGAGGATAGCAAACCACATAAACAGAGAAATATGATAGACTGATTTTAGAGTTGACAAATTAAAAATAACTAATACTGTAGCTGACTTTAGACTTCTTTAATGTTTGCAAGAAAGGAAGATGTGAATTCAAACAAGTTTTTAATTACCTTTTTTTGATATATATATAATATATATATAACGTTTACATTCGTTATGTAGGGCAAAGCTGTCTAAAGTATTTTCTCATAGTAGACTGCTGGGGTACATTAGGAAACAGGCTAAAACAGTTCCAGGGACAGTGCTTGGCTCCTTACAAGTCTGTTGCTCACAGCTGCCAGGGATCATAAATTTGATGCGAATCGTGGTTTATCTCCCTCTGGCTCTGTGCTTAAGACTGTGGATGAATCCCTTGGCAGGGAGGCTGGGGTTGGTGCAGCTCCACGGTTTGGGGGGATAGCTCCCGAGGACATCTGTCGGAAGAGCGAGACCCGCTGGGGGACAGTGGAGCGGCTGGCTGGGGGCACACTGGGGCCAGGGGTGGGTTGTGGGAGGGAGGCCAGGGACTCACCCACAGTGGGGTGAGGTCTGGCTATCAGCGTGGAGATCTCGTGGGGCAGGGAGGGCTGTGAAGCAGAGAGGGGCCGCACCTCCCGTGTCAGGTTGGTGTTGTGGAGGGCCTGGGTGCTCTTGTGGACCTCATTCTTCATTGCAGCTCCAGGGGGCTGCTGGGGTGCCTGTGGCTGCTGCTGCATGAGAGAGAGCTGTGAAGCAGTCGGTGAGGCGTACTGGAAAGTTCGTCCGGCCAGAGGGCTCTGAACTGGTGGGCTGCAGACGGCAGTGGTGTAGGAGCAGGGTGAGAGTATGACAGCCTGTTGGGACGTCTGCGCACCAGGTGATGGGGAGTGCAGGCTTCCATGGGACAGGCTGCTGGTGGTGTACACGGGAGGTGACTGTGTCCTCACCCGTGACGACGAGGCAGTAGTGCTGGAGTTCAGCGCGGTTATCTGCTGCAAGCTAACTGGGGCGATGGTCTGCACCATCTCCCTGTCATGCTTAACAATCTGCTTCAAGATCTCATTTTCCTGGTTGTTGAAAACTCCAGTGTTGAGGTCCTTCTGGAACTTCTGCAGCAGGATTGAGTTCTTCTTCCCTTCACAGAGAGACAAAGTGTTAGGGAGCCAAACAGGCAGGGGGCAATCTTTGCTCTGTGATTCACCACCCATCACTAATGGCTACCATCCTGGTTTCACCTGCAATAAAGCTGATTTTCCTTCCTAGTATGTAGAATAATCACTTCTTTTTTTTATTCTGTCTGAAAAGACTTGACAATATACTGATGTTTTTTAGTTGCTGAAAGGAAATCAAGGACTTCCCAACTTCCCAGTTTTTGCTAGTGTGCCAGGAGCACAAGAAGATGGAGGAAGCATGGCAGCTGCACTAAAAGTAGCCAAAATAATAGTCCTTGCCATAGAACATCATGCTCAGTATATAAACTGGAGGGAGTTAGCCAAAAGACAACTACTGCTGCTCTGGTACTGGTCAGGGGTTGGTAAGTAATTGCATTGTGCATCATGTATTTTTCCTTTTTTTATTGTTATTGTTATTGTTTGATTTTAGTTATTAAATAGCCTTTATCTCAACCCATGAGTTGGAGTTTTTTGTATTTTCCTCTCCATCCAACTGGAAGTGGGGAGAAGTGAGCAAGTGTCTGCATGGTGTTTAGTTGCTGCAACAGCTATGTACTGTAAAAGCCTCATTAAACACTGGGCTGAGCAGGTCCATGGCTCAGCAGCAAGCCCACTGCATTAGTTTATGTCACAGCAGTTACCACCACCCACGGCAACTCACACAGGCAGACAGACCCCAACAGTTGACCTCTATGCACACTCATTCTTCCCTGCCTCTGCACAAACATGTTTGCTTTCATAATGCTCAAAGACACCTGGACTTTCTGTGCTCCTATGCTTGAAGTGTATGGATACTGCTATAATTACTCTGAGAATGTAACCATGGCAATTTACTGAACAACAAGGAGGAAAAAGCCACCAGGCTCTGTCCTGATTCCCACTATACTGTTATGTAAGTTATAAATTCACCTACCATTTAGCACAATCCCTGGAACTAATTATTAGACAATAGTACCCAGTGAGCCCTAGCTTACAAGAAATAATCTTTTAAAATGTAATTCAAACTCCTGGATAATGTGACTCCTGCTTGTGCAATAAAGGCTGCTGAACACTATGTCCTGATGTTTAATTGATGACTCAGTGTCTGCAAGATATAGACACTGCTCTGTGTCATCAGATGCACAGAAACACAATTGCACTCGATTGTTCCTTTTCTTGGTAAAATGCTTCACATTTTAATTTGGGTCTACATTTCACATTTTAAACACAGCACTTCAGATGGTATTGCTACCCCAAGAGCACACTGGATTTCACTATTGATACTATTACAGCACTTAGGGTTGGACTATATTTCTGAGAGTCTTGAGAGAAACAAAATAAGATGTTTGAAAAGTTTTGGTAAGATAATGCACTGAGTGCTCACCATCAGCAAAATACTAAACCGGTTCTATTAAATATTGAAACCTGCATATCTGTACTTAATTTCTCTTGCTTTATTAAAGATGCTTTCTTCCAAATGTGTGAGTAAAATGAGAGCCCTACTGCAAAGGATTAATTCACTTCAACAAACAGGGGTTTCTGTGTGTGCTGACAGACATCGGCTCTTTCCAGCTTTATAGATGTTTATGTGGGGAAATATCAACTACTGCTCATGAAGTAGCGTAAGACCTATCAAGTGCTAAGGAGAGCAAAAGAAACATACAGGATTAATAAATACTATGAATGACAATGACAGTATATAAAATAACCCTTAGAGAAATATGAAGGCTTCCTAAATTCAAAGGTTTTATTATTTAAAAGTGACATTGCAGAATATTTTGTCCAGGCATATGTCTTATTCATAGATCAACAGAACATTTACTGCACTGTAACAGACAAAATACTTATTATGGATTTAATCTCAGCATTATCTTGCAGGTCTGGCAAAAGAAGAGGTAGAAAGGTTTTAAGAATTCCTAATATGGAAAAGAAAAAACTATTACCTATCCTGTCAAGTCTATCAATTGCCACCGTTTCAAAGGCTCTTCTCATCATGGGGTACTCTTCCAGAACTTCGTTGAAGTTGTCCACTGAGAGGGAATACAGGCGACAGTATGTGTCTGCTCGTACACTTGCAGTACGACGTCCCTTGGTCAAAAGGCAAATCTCTAGGGAGAGAAAAATTCAACACACACAGGAAAAAAGAAGTTAGTGAACTGTGAATAACTAAAAAGCTAGGAAATTACTCACTGCTAACAAATAATAACTCAGTACTCAGCAACAATATATTTATTGCTATTTATACAAGGTTAGAAGATCAGTTCTGAAGGTGTATGATTATGTTCTTGTTACTCTGAAAAAAATAACTAATGTCCTTTAGAAGTGTTGCTTATAGGTTTTCTTAGTTTGGACTCGGATTTTATCAAACTTTTTTAAACAAAATTCTTGAAGTTGTAAGAAATGATTCATCAGCTGTTAAACGGAGCTTGCTAACTCAATTAACCAAAGTGAAGCTACTGATTTTTGTTTTAAATGTGCAGCTAGCATAGAGGACCACTTCCTTTTATCATACACCAGATTTGCTAAACTAATTTTATATATAATATAATGATATTTGAATGAAAGAGCTTTCTCTAAGAAAATATTTTTCAAGCATGAAAATATCCCCTGTTGCCTCGTGATTTATGTCTTTGGTATTTTGGGAGAGTAAACTTACAATTTTAGATTTTTATTACTCATTAGGCTAAAAAAAAAACAGATTCCTTTCAAGCTCTGTTTCCTCCATTTGTTTATAAATGGTCTCTACAACTGCCACAAACAGGAATTCATTATTCTGGAACAGAAAAGACTTAAGTCGTATGCAGTTCCAAGAAACAGGCAAGAAACTTATGACTGCTGATTGCCAAACCCACAGGAAGAGAGTAACTGGATAAAGGCAAAAGGGGTGTCCGAGGCTCGTAACAGTAAAATATATGAGATAGAACATTTATATTAAAAGAAAAAGGAGTCAATTGTTAAAGTAAGTATTTATTTTTTCAGAGTGGGAGTAAGGTTACACTTAGAAACACCAGCAATTCTTGGGTTCAGGCTGGGTGAGAGTTTTGCTACACAGTTCCAGTAGAGAGTTCATATCTGTTAACATTTAAATCCTAGCTAGAAAGCTGCTTCCTGCCCTGCTTCTGTATCTATGAAAAATGATAATTTTCAACTCTATGAAACTATCATTCTCAAATACGGAAAACAAATATCCTTCATTAATAAAATTAAGAATTCTGCACGTTTTACTTGAGATGTATAAAGTTCTAACATGATTCTTCTTTTGTCTTCAAACATCTTGTTAGTAATTTAGAATGTAAGGAACCTTGACAGTTTTTACTCTCATACTTTTTGCAGAAGAATTTCCATGTTGCATAACCCTTAAGGCTTACGGGCTAAGATGCTTAAATAACAATGTGTAATTCAAAGTGAACTAACATGGGACAAGTACTAGCACTGAACATACTTAAATCCCAACAGCGTTGGGGAGAATTTGGAGAATAATGGGCATTTCAAGAGTCCTCACCTAATATCCCTCACAACACTTGATGCCCATGAAATAATAGGAGTTTACTGCAAAGTGCCAAGCAGGTCAGACAGAAGCCAGTCCTTTCCTCTGCTATTCCCTAGCTCACCCTGAACCTTTCTCCTTTGGCTGAATCCACTGCATTGCAGTTGCAAGAGTGAGAAGGACATTTTGCCCCAAAGGAGCAGTTAAATGCAGTCCATGCCTGTTTCATTTCCTAAGATGTTCTTGTATCTCACACAGACTGAAGTTTTACAATACATGATTGAATTTAAAATAACTGGAAAATGATCACCACTTCATTTTGAGGTGTCTTCTGCTACACACACCAAATTGAGTTTAAAAACTATTATGTATTCAAAGTAAATGTTGACTACAGTTCCCAACAATTCTGAATAGTGAGGAAATACATGGACATTATTAGGCTAGAACACTACATTTTAGATTACTTTGACAAGAAAGATGGGAAAAAACATAAAAGACAGTTAGTTTTCATTGCAGGAAAATGAGTTCATAGAATTAATGGATATTACTGAAAAAAGTATGTTTGGGGTTTTTTTTGTTAAGGGGAACAGGCTGTCAAAAAACAAAAAAAGGTGCCAAAAAATGGCCCCATGGATAAGACAACCAGCCTAGTTGAGCAGGGAGCTTTTGCATGAACTCAGGAAAAAAAAAAAGAGTTTATCAACTTAGGAAGGAGAAAGGACAGGGAAAATTTCCACTCCTTATTGGATGAAGGTGGGGGAAAAGGCAACCAAAGATGGGGAAAAGGCTGAGGTACTGAACACCTTCTTTGCCTCAGTCTTTAACGAAAAGCTTGACCATCCTCAGGACAGCTGGGCTCCTGAGTTGGTAGACATGGATGGGGAGCAGAATATCCCGCTTGTAATGCAGGAGAAAGTAGTTAGTGACCTGCTGTGCCACTTGGATCCTAACAAGTCTATGGGTCCAGACAGAATTCATACCAAGGTGCTTAAGGAGTTGGCACAAGAACTAGTGAGGCCATACTCCATCATTTATCAATGGTCCTGGATAACTGGGGAGGTCCCAGAAGACTGGAGGTTGGCCAATGTGGTGACCATCCACAAGAAGGGGTGGAAGGAGGATCCGGGGAACTACAGGCCTGCCAGTCTGACCTTGGTGCTGGGCAAGGTTATGGAGCAGATCATCCTGAGTGCCACTGAGCAGCAGGTATAAGGCAGTCAGGGGATCAGGCCCAGCCAGCATGGGTTTATCCTGCCTAACCAACCTGACCTCATTCTATGACTGGGTAAGCCACCAGGTGGATGAGGGGAAGGCTGTGGACCTGGTCTACCTAGACTTCAGCAAAGCCTTCAACACAGCATCCTCCTGGAAAAGCAGGCAGCCCATGGCTTGGACGGGTGCACCCTCTGCTGGGGTAGAAACTGGATGTAAGACCAAGCACACAGAGTGGTTGTGAATGATGTTCCTTCCAGTTGGTGGCCAGTGAGCAGTGGTGACCCTCAGGGATCAGTGCTGAACCCAGTTCTATTCAACATCTTTACTGACAACTTGGATGAGGGGATCAAATCTCCTCCTTAGTAAATTTACAGATGACACCAAGTTGTGAGGGGATTGTCAACCTGCTGGATCTGAGGAAGATGCTGCAGAGAGATCTGGACAGGCCAGGTTAGTGGGCAGATGCCAGTCGGATGAAGTTTAACAAAGTCAAGTGCAAGGTCCTACATTTTGGTCACAATAACCCCCAGCAGAGCTACAGACTCGGGTATGAGATGCCGGAGAGTGATATAGTGGTAGATGGACCTGGGAGAACTGTTTGACAACTTGCTAAATATAGGCCACTAGTGTGCCCAGGTGGCATGAAAGGCCAATGGCATCCTAGCTTGTGTCAGGAATAGTGTGGCCAGCAGGACTTCGGATGTACTTCTTCCCCTGTATTCCGCATTGGTGAGACCTTACCTCGAGTACTGTGTGCTGCTCTGGACCCCTTGTTTCAATAAAGATATTGAGGTACTAGAGCAGGTCCAAGGAGAGCAAGGAGGCTGGTGAAGGGACTAGAGGGAAAGTCTTACGACTGTGGGAGCTGGGGTTGTGCAGCCTGGAGGAGACTCAGGAGGACCTTATCACTCTCTATAACTACATGAATGGATTTTATAGACAGGTGGGCAACAGGCTCTTCTCCCAGGCAACTGATGACAGGATGAGAGGGCATGGCCTGAAGTTGAGCCAGGGGAGGTTTAGGCTAGATGTTAGGAAACACTTCCTCAAAGAAAGGGGAAATTGTGGTTAGACATTGGCAGGGACCACCTAGAATGGTGGTGGAGTTGTCATCCCTGCATATGTTTTAGAAAAGAATGGATGTGGTACTTCGTGCTGTGCTGTAGCTCATATGGTGATGTTTGTTCATAGGCTGGGCTTAATGAACTCAGAGGTCTTTTTCAGCCTCAATAATTCTGTGATTCTGTAAACTGAAGACATGGACTGAGAGCATAGAGCCAGCAAAACAGAAAAGGAGTCAGTGTCCAACATCTGAAGCGATGTGGAACAAGGACAAACCACAATGGAACTGGTATGTCAAAGTGCCTCTGTCTTCAAATACAGCAGCCAAATCCAACACCTAGTCCCATTTCTAGTCCTCTCAGCTATGTTTCCCAATTTTGATCTTGTTTAGTATGAGGTCTTGAGCTTATTAATATCTTCATATTACACTGTCTGCATCCAGATAATGTTTATAATTTCCTCATGATGTTAATTGTCTTAGCTGTGTAGACCAGCTACATTTTATTTTGGATTGAAATATATGGTTACTATATTAATGCAGTTTGCTGAAATACTACATTATTGTTTTCAAAAGCAAAATAAATTGACAACTACCTAAATATGAGCCAGCAGTGTGCTCAAGTGGCCAAGAAGGCCAATGTTATCCTAGTTTGTATCAAAAATAGTATAGACAGCATGAGTAGAGAAGTGGTTGTTCCCCAATACTCAGCACTGGTGAGGCCACACCTCAAGAACTGTGTTCAATTTTGACACCTCGGTTCATTAAAGTACCAAAGCAGATCCAAAGAAGAGCATGATTCATGAAGGGTCAGGAGAATAAGCCTTAAGCTTAAGAAGAAGCCTTGAAGACAAGTTGGCCGAGAGGAAACTTTATTGCTATCTACAACAACTTGAAAGGAGATTGTACAGAGTAGTATTGGTCTCCTTTCACAATAACAAATGATAGGACAAGAGGAAATGTCTTCAAGTTGTGCCAGGGTAACTTTAGGTCTGACATTAGAAAACAGTTCTATATTGAAATGGTCATAAAGGTTTGGAACAGGCTGCCCAGGGAGGTGTTTGAATCACCATCTCTGGATATTGAAAAGTCATGTAGATATGGTACTTAGGGACCTGCAGTGAGCTTGGCAGTTATATTAATAGCTGAACTCGATGACCTTCAAAGTCTCTTACAACCTAAATGATTCTATGATTCTAACGAAAACTGCACATTGAATTTGGCAAAACCTTTCAGATCACAACTTCAGGTTGAGGAACATATTTTTGAAATGTTCTTAATAATTGTAATAGAATCTTCTGATTAGATAAAATAACATGATATGAAATTATATGATGTGTCCCAGTGCCTAGAAATGAATCAGGGACTGCCACTGTGGAGCATGCCTTCTCAGGAAGTAGAGAAATCTTCATGTTACCATCTCCAGTTGAACTGTCTCATTCAAAGGGTGAATTACAGCCTTCTGACAGATAAAGTACCATGTGATGAATACCAATATAGCAAACGTCCAGCAATCTTTCTGTATTCATTAGAGTCAATGCTTATTATGGACATCTATATTGCTTTATTACATATAAAAATACAATCATTTATATTATGTCCATAAGATTAATGGGCTTGCTAATTTTATATGTTGTGTATTTAAGTTCACGGCATCTATTAGCTATTTGTTTGTAACAAACTCTTAAGAATAACAAGGTGTAATATATGAACTTGGACCACAGAGGAAAACACAGAATGTCAAAATCTATTCCCATACTACACTGTGTTATTTTAAGCAAATCAAATAAACAATAGATTTCATGAAGAGAACAGGGTAATGAAAACATTCATGATTATTTAAAATTATTCTTACTAGCATCAAGTACACTAGATGCCCTTAAGGGTTATGCTCTCTTTAACATTCAATTGATTTAAACAGACAATATGAAATAGAAATGATAGCACAGGAGTGTCCAATGAAACACAAAGTGAACAGACCATTTTCAAACAGCTTGGACGAACAAGATTCTCTATTGGCATAAAAAGAAAATGTTAGCAGCATAGTGGTTGTCATGGTGTACTATGTTCATGCTGACACTTTCAAAGTGTCAAATAGTTCTACCTTTCCTTTCCAAACAAGATAAATATCTTCAGTTTTAACTGATAATTAATATTGGGTTACAGTGAAGCTGCTGTTGAACTCCTGAAGCAAGTTACACATTAATTATTCAATCTCTTTGATAATTGTTCCACAGGACATTCTGAAACAAGTGTCAAGCACTGTGCTATTAAAAAATGACTATGCAACAGTACTAAAATGTGCTAATAACATTAATATGTTCAAAAAGTACATTTTTAACACAAATATAATTAATCTGTCTGTGAAAATCACAATCATGTTCTCCTAGTGTTAGATCTTTCCAGACAGGACAACACATTTCTGTAAAGAACACAGGAAAGAGCTAAAGCAAATGTAGTTTCTAACTAAAAATGTCCTGCATGTGTCATGTAATGTAATGTAATATAATGAAGAGAAAAAGATAATGCAGTAGGGATTGAAATGGATATTTGCTTCTATGTTTGAGGATGACATGATTCTATGGTCTAGTAATCAATGGTAATAGGGTTTTTAGTCTTCTTAATGCATAAAATGATGAACCAGAAAAAAAAGTAGATGATAAGAGATATCACATGACTGATAAGCGTTATAACATAGAATCATTAGTGATCATAAGGGACCTCGAAAGATCATCTAGTCCAATCCCCCTGCCACAGCAGTATCACCTAGGCCAAGTCACACAAGAATACATCCAGGCTGGTCTTGAACATCTCCAGAGAAGGAGACAATATACCTAGGCAGCCTGTTCCAGTGATGTTACCCTCACCGTGAAGAAGTTCCTTCTAATATTTTTACAGACATCCTATGTTCCAGCTCGCATCCATTAGCCCTTGTCCTAGCACCAGATGACCTGGCTCCATCCTCCTGACAACCACCCCTCACATAATTATAGACATTAATGAGGTCACCCCTCAGCCTCCTTCTCTCCAAGCTCAAGAGACCCAGCTCCTGCAGCCTTTCCTCATAAGGGAGGTGTTCTACTTAGTTCATAATCTTTGTTGCTCTATGCTGGACACTCTCCAGTAGCTCTGTGTCCTTCTTGAACTGAGGGGCCCAGAACTGGACACAATGCTCCAGATGCAATCTCACTAGTGCAGAACAGAGGGGGAGAAGAACCTCTCTCTATCTGCTAACTACCCCCCTTCTGATCCATCCCATGATGCAGTTGGCCCTCCTGGCCATAAGAGCACATTGCTGGCTCATAGTCATCCTGCTGTCCACTAGAACCCCCAGGACCCTTTCTCATACACTGTTGTACAACAGGTCAGCCCCCAACCTATACTGGTCCTTAGGGTTGTTCTTGCCCAGATGCAAGACTACACTTACACTTGTTGTACCTCATTCAATTTTTCTCTGCCCAGCTCTGTAGACTGTCCAGGTCTTGCTGAATGGCAGCACAGTCTGCTGGGGTGTCAGCAGACCACCCAGCTTTGTGTCATCAGTAAACTTGCTGACAGTGCACCCTACTCCCTCATCCAAGTTATTAATGAATCGATTGAAGAGGACTGGTCCCAGTACTGATCCTTGGGGGACTCCACGAGATACAGGCCTCCAACTAGACTTTGTCCCATTGACCACTACTCTCTGGCTTTTGTCTGGCAGCCAGTTCACAATGCACCTCACTACCCAATCATCCAGTCCACATCCATTCCACATCCACTGCTCTGATGTCAAGTATGACTTCCTCTTGGTGAAGCCATACTGACTGTCCCTAATGACCCTCTTGTCCCTGATGTGTCTAGAGACAGCTTCCAGGACAAATTGTTCTGTCACTTTTCCTGGGATGGAGGTGAGGCTGAGCAGTCTATACTTACCTGGGTCCTCCTTCTTACCCTTTTTGAAGATTGGAGTGACATTTGCTAACCTCCAGTCTCTAGGCACCTCTGCTGATCCCCACGACTTAGAAAAGATGACGGAGAGTGGCTTAGCAATGACTTTTGCTGTCTCAGCACACACAGGTGCATCCCATCAGGGCCCATGGATTTTATGTACACTCATTTTGCTCCACACATCCCTAACCCAGACCTCATCAACCAAGGCAGGCTCCTCTTTTGCCTCGATTTTCTCTGGAGCTTCAGAAAATGAAATTTCCTTTACAAAAATTGTCATCATGTCTGACCAGAGACATTTGATGTTCCATGTTGACCTATATTTGCATGTTCTTTGTGAGCATATTGAATCTAGCTGTGGGCAAGTTTTTATGGTTGGAGCAAACATGCAAGTCAACATTTCTTACACCCTGCCTATTTTCTGTTGTTAACTCAAGTACTTCTGAGAAAACTGTTTGGTAGAACAAAGGCTTAGAATCATTATCTTAATCATAGAATCATAGAATCATCAGGGATTGTAAGAGACCTCGAAAAATTGTTTCATTCAATCCCCCTGACACAGCAGGGCACCTAGATCAAGTCACAGAGCAGAACATTACAGACTGAAAGGGACCTGGAAGGATCATCCAGTCCAATTCCCCTGCCACAGCAGGATCATCAAGATCAGGTCTAGGCAGGCTTCAAATGTCTCCAGAAAAGGAGACTCTGCATACTCTTCGGGCAACCCCCTCCAGTGCCCCATCACCCTCCCTGGGAAGAAATTATAGAATTGTAGTTATCTTAATGTTATTTGTGACAGAGCACCCATACAGTTTTATTCTGCTGTAATGAGGAGCCTAAGATGCTCTATTTTTTATCTTAGAAGCTCACAATTTTACTTATAATGATTTTATTTTCTTAAAAAGACTAAATATTTAAATGTATATTCTAAGATTATATGCCCCAGGACAGATTTAGCTTTCACACTGGCTGGATCAATGGCCAAAAAGTGATTTTGCTTCATTAATTTCCATCTACTTCTGTTTAAATGGATGCCTATTTGCTGCTGAGTAAAAACCTCATAGCTTCTCATGTATTCAGTATTACACTCTTGTCATCTTGAGTTTAGCAAACAGTTGCAAGTTAAACTATTCTACTTGAATTGAAGTGGATTGTAAAAATACTGGAATTCATTTTCTCCATTAAATTATTAAAAAAATTATCAGAGACTGTCAGTTCTGAATTAAGTATTTAGATTAATTATTTAATCTAAATTAGAAGATTTGGCTAATATAAATATTATTGATGGTGCTTGCAAAATCATCTGTTTTTTACTGCACTGGGCATTGCAGATTTCCAAGCTATGCTTTACTGCTTTACTTGCATCTAGTTATTTTATTTATAAAATCTACATAAAAAATGTATTCTGTTCATGACCTTATGTATATTACATAATAAGGTTTGAAGGCTATGTTATTTATAGTGAGAATTATCACTACCATTGTTATGATTAACACTGGTAAATTTAAGTTTTCCAATTAATAAAACTCCTGAAACTGAACCCACTTCTACCATTTATTGTTACAAAGTAAGATATTTTCATTCTATCTTCCTTAGAAGTCTCCTAGTCTTTAAAAGATAATATTCTGTCCAAATGAGTTAGTATGTAGACCTGGAGTTCCTGCTCCCTTAAAGTATTTCTTAGTGTGTTTGTCATTAAAAATGTGAACAGTGACACCTTGGAGAAACTGCTTACACTTAATTATTTGGTTTCAAGTATGAGTACAGAGAGACTTAATTCATCATTGCCATATGCAAAATTTTTGTAAAATGTAGAACTGTGTATCACATTATGTCATCCAGGTGTAAAGCAGTTAGCAGTCAGGCACTTTAACAGAATTTTGTCTATTTATAATCAGTAATATACTGCAAATCTTTAAAAGCACTCTATCAAAAAGAAGCACTTACAGTGTACCCAGAAATAAAATAAGTGGCAAAACATAATTTAAAGTGACTCAACATTTCTCATGGTATTATTTTCCACTGCACTAGTCTAAAATGTACTGACAGTGGTTGTCCTGAAATGAGGAAAAGTTCCATAAATAATAGGTAGGTCAAAGAAGTTCTAATCGGCTAACAGGCTGAAGCAAACACAAGATAAAATTTATAAGAATTTCAACTGTGGAAGCATAGCTGTTTAAACAGTATTAAATCATTTCAGTGAAATAAAACATTTAAAAATCTATAGCATTTCATAAACTACATGTTATAAATAAATAAACCAAAAAAGAAAAAGTGCCATAATATGTGTCTTGAGGTATATTCTGGGAAGATGGGGATGGGAATCTGACGTGTATACAATTTTGTTAAAGAATTATGATATTCAGTCATTAGTGATATCTGCCTTTGAGTAAGTAAAATAAAACATGGATTTTTCTCTTATTACAATGCAAGAGGTAGAGCATTATACTTTTGTATTCATACTCACAGCAACTCTTAGATCATAAAGAACCTTTAAAAATCAATGTGATTCTTCATGTTCAATATACCTGGAAACTCCTAGAACTAAAAATAGTTTTAAGCAATATGAGCTTCAATTAGTCCACAAATTGATTTATTGAATTACTCCAAGTGGCATGATTCCTTTAGCATTCTCAGCAGGGGAAAAAGAATAAAACACAATGGGGCTAAGGAACTTCAATGGACATATCACAGATCTAGTACCATGAATTGCTGAACAGTTACCTACTGAAATTAGAAATTCCCTTCAACTTCAAAAACAATGAAACCTCCATGTGGCCCCTAGACTTCATTTATAAACATATACCTACACTTTCTACTCATTCCATTTAGATTTCCCTAGCAATAACTGCATTCCTCCAGCTCTAAAGCATTATCTGTTAGAAACAAAATATGGCTTATAATTTTCTGAAACATACGTCTGGGTTGCTGAATGAAGGAAAGTCTGTGTAAACACAGGTGGGAAAACAGATGGAGAATGGAGAAGATAGCAGGAGGACAAGTCTTATCTTGTATCCTTTGAGGTTGACAGGAATTTTGCCAGTGACTACAGCAAGAGCAGGATGACACCACAGTGAACAATTAGTCCTCTGTCCATTAGCAAGAAAGCAAATGAAGAAACAGCAGAGTCCTGAACATGTTCCCAGAAATTTTCCTTTTTGTGCTGAGCCTTAGAGCCTGAGTAGTGCTGGATTAATTCCTTTCTTTTTCTCTTTGTAGTTATGTCAGCCTCACTTTAGTGCAACAGCGAAGCACAAAGGAAATTCAGCATATGCTTAGGTGGATTGAGAATGCAGATCCAGAGTACTTCCTGATTCCGCAAGGCTGGCAGCTGGAGGGGACATGACATTACAAAACCAGTCCCACTTCCAAAATGTTCTACAGTAGCTTTGGGACAGCAAATTTCTCTTTATTGCACTGCATGTTTGGTTTTGTAATTAATAATTTGGCATTTTTGAATCAGCACTATATATAATATTATGGAGTGATTGTAATATAATTTACACCAGCAAAAATCAGCATTGCCTCATAATCATATCAAACCCATTTATATCAATATGTATTGGTATATTGTACATTAAATAAGCATTAAGTGTATTAAATCCATTATTATTTTGGCTGTGTGAAGCCTCTGTAAATAAAGAAAAATACCTGTCTATAAGAAAAAGATCATATTCTTGTGCTTCCTCTGTAAGACTTCAAAATCTTTGTATTTTACTAATTTTCTATGTATAGTGAAGAATTAATATGGAATCTGTTAGGTAATTACTACTACCACAAGAGGCCTTTAAATAATTTCTAACACAATCACTTGGTACTCAGAGAAAAATAAGGTTCAGTAGGACTGAAACTTGGCAACTTCTTCCCTACCATTTACTACTAGGATTATAAAACAAAGTTTAGTTTGGACTACCAAAGTATTGAAGAACTAAAAATTTAGGAGCCATAATTTACCACTGTTTACTTAACAAAGTTGTTACTTTATCAATATTCTACAATGCAGACATTCAAAACCATGTACAAGATGACAATAAATTAAATGACATTCAAAATAGAGTTGCATGCCACATGATTCTTACTGTCCATTCCAGGAAGGGTGAGTTCAAGAGTGCTAGTCTCAAGCTTGCAATTCAACTTAGCTGCAAACACTTATGCAGGCTGGCTTTCCTACTTACTGTCCAAAACAGATAAGTGTACAAACCTTCCTAATCCTTTTTAGCTTCTTAAGATTGTTCTAGTCTTGTTCCACTCTGCATTTTCTTCCCTTTCCCATCAGACTCACATCCATGACATGAAGTACTACTGCACTCGCAGTCTGCCTCCTATTTCTTTTTGTCACTCAACCTGACTCCTACCATCATGATCCTCTCCATGCTGACTTTCATCTCGATCCTCAACACTCTTCTGACCACCCCTATGGCTTTCTGCTAGATATTAATGTAGCTCTCCTGACCTTCTTCATTCACACTACTCTCCCTGTAGAACCACATAGAAGGAGGTCATAATTTCTCATGAGTGCAATCTTGTTTCCCCTCATGTGAAAACTGCAAGTGTCAGCAAGCAAAGTTTCTATTACTTTTAGAGAAAAAACTTTGCTGGAAGCAGCAGCATCTCATTCCTAATAATGTGGAACACAGCAACAGTTTAGATAACAGACAGAAATAAGTGAGAAGGAAATAAAAAATCCACAGACATTCAGGAAAGATAAGTGTTGCTGTATTTCCTTAAAAATAGCAAGATATGGTGCTAGAGAATCAAATAAAAGCAGCTATAGAATACTAAAATCTTGAATTCTCCAGTGGTAACTGTGGCTTACATTATTTCAATGCTCTAGAAATGACCATATAAAACCATACACAAGAACACCATTTGTGGATAGGAATTCTAAGGTAAGTAAAAGCCAAATGCAAATGGATTTTCTTGAATCATTATGAAACAATCCTTCCACTGATTTTTGTCTGTTCTGGACATAATTTATGGCCTTGTCTTTAAAACATTTCCTCTCTGGTCATTACTGAAAGCTTTGAAAGAACACAGTTAATCTCAAATCACACTTTCTTCTGAACATATATTTAATTGAGTAATCAGGAGGTTTTTTTGTTTTTTTTTTTAATCTTTTTTTAATGTTGGCTATGAGCCTGAGGGAGCACAGACAGACCAGTATTCCTCAATGTGTTGCCTTACACACAGTGTGTGTAATGGGGAAGCAGGGTGAGAGTAGGGGGTTCATAGCCTGGGGAAAAATGCAGTATTAGAAATTATTTCCAATTCCTGCTAGCAACTGGATGATATATGCAGAATGATAATATGGTCCACACAGAGAGAAGAGGCCTCAGTGGTGTCATTTTTGAGGCTGAGAGGTGAGTGGCAGGGAGAGCTAACCGGATGACAGCAGGGAATTTAAATGTGGTGAAACCAGAGCAGACTGTCGGCACAGACACAGGAGGTTCTGTAGCTTTCTGAGTTCAGGAGCACATGTGTGCACAACCTGCACCTACTGCTTGCCAGCACAGCTTAGCAAACAGTCCACTCCTCACATATTTATAGACATTAATGAGGTCAGCCATCAGCCTTGTCTTCTCCGAGCTAGACATCTAGTTCCCTCAGCCTTTCATCAAAAGGGAGGTGCTTTACTTCATCATCTTTGTTGCTCTACACTGTACACCCTCCAGCAGCTCTGTGTCCTTCTTGAACTGAGGGGCCCAGAACTGGACCTAATACTCAAGATGCGGTCTCACTAGTGCAGAGCAGAGGGGGAGAAGAACCTCCTTTGATCTTCTAACCACTCCCCCTTCTAATCCCCCCCGAATGCTTTTGGCTCTCCTGGCCACAAGAGCACATTGCTGGCCCATAGTCATCCTGCTGTCCACTAGGATCCTCAGGTCCCTTTCTCCTACACTACTGTACAACAGGTCAGTCCCCAACCTATACTGGTCCCTAGGGTTGTTCTTGCCCAGATGCAAGACTCTACACTGACCCTTGTTGTATCTCATTAAATTTCTCTCTGCCCAGCTCTGTAGACTGTCCAGGTCTCGCTGAATGGCAGCACAGTCTGCTGGGGTGTCAGTGACACCACCCAGCTTTGTGTAATCAGCAAACTTGCTGACAGTGCACCCTACTCCCTCATCCAAGTTATTAATGAATCAATTGAAGAGGACTGGTCTCAGTATCGACCTTTGGGGGACTCCACTAGATACCGGACTCCAACTAGACTTTGTTCCATTGACCGCTACTTTCTGGCTTCTGTCCTGCAGCCAGTTCACAATCCACCTTACTACCCATTCTTACAGTCCACACTGCTTCAGTTTGCCTGTGAGGATACTATGAGAGACTGTGTGAGGAGTGGGTGTTAGGAGGATGGAGGCAGGCTCTTGTCAAAGGGCAATGTGTGCAGGCTGGAACATAGGATGTTTCATATAAATATCAGAAGGAATTTCTTCCCAGTGATGGTAATGAAGCATTGGAACAGGCTGCCCATGGGGGTTGTGGAGCCTCCTTCTCTGGAGATGTTCTACACCCACCTGGATCTGTTCCTGTGCAACTTTTGGTCTAGGTGATTCTGCTGTGGCAGGGGGATTGGACTAGATGATCTTTTGAGTTCCCTTCTGATCCCTAAAGATTCAATGATTCTATGTCCTGTCAGACTGCCCAGTACACTGCAGTGAACGGCACACAGAAAAGGTGCCACAAGCTCTGCCCGCTCTACCTGCTCTATCCAGGAGCAATGGCTTCCACCTGGCAGAAAGCCTTGGCCTCTTCATGTTCTATTCCAACCAGAACCGATGCATCAACCCAGATGTAGCTTCATGGGAGACATGCAGACACCCAGGCAACAGGATGCAGGGCGTGACTGGCTGACGCACTGGTGGAGGAGGCCAGTTTGGACCTCACCTGTGGGAAATGCAACCAGGTAGAGGAACTCCTCTGCTTGGTGACAGAACTGACAAACTAAGGTGTGCAGGCTGAGGAGCATCAGGGACTGTGAGCCTAGAATAGACTATTGGATCCACAGCCTGCTTGCCCTAAAACAAGATAACGGTCATATGGAGCTCAAGACTGGAGCCTTGAACCACTGGAATTTTGGATTTTTTGATCATGGGGAAGTCTACAGGGCACTGGATATACTGAAGGCATATGCGGTTGAGCTGTCTCAAGACAGGAAAAGGATTCTGGCTAACAAGTTGCCAGAGCTCATTAAGAAGCCTTTAAACTAGACTCAAAGGGAGATGAAGCCAGGCTCAGTAGAGGTGAGCCTGGGGATAGCATGAAACCTTTGGGGTTGTATCAGCAGCCCAGCTCGAATGCATCTACAACAATGCCGACAGCATAGGTAACAGGCAGAAGGGGCTGGAAGCCATTTCACAACAAGATAAATATGAACTTGTCCCCACTGCTGAAACATGGCAGGATGACTGTCATGACTGCAGT
Source organism: Upupa epops (assembly GCA_013397515.1). Lineage (NCBI taxonomy): Eukaryota > Metazoa > Chordata > Aves > Bucerotiformes > Upupidae > Upupa > Upupa epops. The sequence continues at coordinate 29,494 of VZRI01011490.1, forward strand.
GCTGCAATGGATGTCTATAAACCCTTCAGAAGGGATAGGAAAGGAAGGAGAGGTGGTGGGGTGCCTCTCTATGATAGGGATGTTTAGACTGTACTGAACTCAGTGAGTCTAATGAGTGCCTATGGGTAAGGGTGAGTGGAAAGGTCAACAAGGCAGGTATCCTGTTGGGAGTCTGTAACAGACTACGCAAACAGAACAAAGAGGTGGATGAGGCACTCTACAGGCCACAGTCTCTAGCCCTTGTGACTTCAATTTACCTGATATCTGCTGGAAATACAACACAGAAGAGAGGAAACAGTCTAGGAGGTTTCTTGAATGTGTGGAAGATAATTTCCTGCACATCCGGTAAGTGAGACCCTATCAGGTGAGACGCCTCTCTAGACCTGCTGTTTGCAAACAGAGAAGGTCTAGTGGGACATGTGGTGGCCTGAGGGTGTCTTGAGTTGAGCAATCATGAAATGATGGAATTTTCAAGCCCTAGTAAAGTGAGTCTTCTGCAGAGATACCAGAATATTAGAATACTCTTTCTTCCTGCTTTGACAAACTAAATCTCTCCCTACTTTGACAAACTAAATCTTTTCAATTCACAGTTATACAAAGTACCACTTGTTTCCTCTCCTTTTAACTACAGTCAAATATGAGTTCTCTAGGGTCTGAATTCACCTTCTGGGTATTTACAATGCTATATGGTGTTTTGTTAGAACTGAATAACATCACTTTGAATCTTAGGGGAACTCCTCTCATATCCCTTTCCTCTCCCTCTCGCCTCCCTCTTGTCTCCCTCTCCTCTCCTTCTTTTCTATTTTTTCCTCCCCTCTCTTTTCCTCTACTCAAGCCTCTCCAGAGTACAACCAACAGCAGATATTATCTCTCATTTGCCCCAGCAACTGTCAGGCTTTAGATATTCACCTCCATTTGTTACACGGCCATTGCCTCTGCAGCAGTTTGGATGAGCAAAATTGATTTGGTAGGCAGTGTAGTAAATTCTTGTGATGTCTGAATATTGCAAATAGCTTAATTTTTGTCTGCATGCCTGCTAAGAAGAGTAGCAGATGAACAGGATGAGCTATGCAATTGTTTGCACTGCAACAACAGGATGACAGTTATGTAAAATACTTTCATGTGCAATCTCCTCTGATCCTCTGCTGGTTCAGAGGAGTATTATGGTCAGATTCAGAATGCAGACACTTGCAAATTCTTTTTCATAAACTGGGGCACTGCTAAGCATAGAGAAGATCAAGACCAAGGTTGCTCTGTTTCTTCACCCTCAGCATTTACCTTTTCTTTCTCCTTAATCTCCTGTTTTCAGTGTCTACAATTTAAGTCCATAGGATATGCACGAGGCCTCTCCACTGAAGTGTTTCTACAGATACTGATACAAACCACCTTGCAGAGGCCACTGCAGATTGACAAAGCTTGCTAGCCACAAGTAGTAGTTGCTTTAGCAAAAGGGATTAGCTAAACCCAACTGGAACACTGATCCCAATTCATTTTTCTAAGCTTTCCACTCCTGTGTACTAGCTAAATGACACTGGTTAGGCTTTCATGTGAACATTTTCTGAGAATTTTTTGTCTCAGTTCTGGGATGATTCATGGGTTTGTTGCAGTTTGAAAATTATCAAGTTTTCAAGTGTTTTTGGTGCTTTTATGCTGAAAAAGCATTTTATTTTGAAGCTAGGGATAGCTCTCCCAGCAGACCCCCTGTGTCAGTGACCTACAGGTGACTGATGGACAGAGTCTGTAAAAGGGAATGTACCTCTTGCCTTCTTCCCTTCTTTTCCAGTTCATCTGGTAGACAGAGAGCTCCTCTGCGAGAGAGCTTTCCATGACCCCCAACCAGGGTGGGAGGGACCGACATGGGGGGGTCAGGGGGTGAGTGTGTAAGCTATGGGTCTCAGACTACCTGCCACTGAAGGGTGGAAGACAGAAGAAGGCTAATCCTGGCTCCAGCTCTGCCACGGCGACTACTACAGCCTTCTTTTGTTTGAGAGCTTGAACACAGAGAGAGCAGAAATCTTGGACTGTGGCCAGCACAGTTCTGGTACCTGGAAGTGGGCTGTAGTAGTCCTCCACACTGCTTCTACAGCCTGGGCACATTTGAAGATGCCAGACAGTGGTGAGCTCTTAATCCTCACCCTCCCTGGGAGCCTTAACCACAAGGGAGAAGAAAAGAGGGGAGAAAGCCCTCTAATAGGCCTATCTGCCAAAACAGGCATGTCTCCATGTGACCAGAACCATGTTCCCTTTCTATCCACCAGACTGGCAATGATCCTGTGTACTCTGCTACTGAGAGACTAAGAGAAGCCTCTCATAAGAGACAGAGATAATGATCATAAGTACTGATCTCCTAAATCTTTGGCAAACAGAGAAAGTCTGGGATTCTGTTATAGCCTCTACATTTGACACTACTGTAGCCTCAAAGAAGAGCCCCTGGCTCGAGGGGAGCTACAGTTATGCCTGAGACGTCCAGGAGGGCTGATGTTTGCAAGAGGATTGGAAAAGGAACTTTTCCACATGCATCAAATGTATATTTTGTGCTGTGTTTCTCCTGCCCCCACCCTTTTTTCTTCCAGAAGTAGGGTGCAATTGTGTGTGTGTGTGTGGTGGCTTTATGATTGTGAATGTTGGTGTACACTCTCTTGCCACAGACCTCTCATCTACAGCCAAAAATCAATGTGTTAGCTATCTCACATTTCTCTCAGACTGTGTGTAAAGGCATTGTAATACAGTTTCTGTTTTACCTTTTTGACTCTTTCACTTATTTGGAGATTTTTTCTTTTTCTTCTTGGTGATGGGTTCAATAAATTATTTTCTTTTTGGCAAAGTTACTTCATTGCCTGTTGAATTCTCAGTGAAAGCTGGTTGCTGTGCTTGAATTGCAGGCACCAACCCAAACTGATTTAGACCCTTGCTCTAAACCATTACAGGTTCAACAATGACCAACTAACTGTAACCATCATGAGCAGCAGTGGTACACACAAATGTTCTATCAGTTTCTGGAAATAAGCTTTGCCACTACTCATGGAATCAGATACCTAGTCTTTTGCTCAAAGACAATTCACAGTCACAAGGAACACCATCTTCATATCGATCAATTGTCATATGTAAAAAAAGATACATTTGGATGCTTTCATGTAATTAAAACCCTGCTTCACATCAGGCTTACCACATATGTCTAATTCAGCTTAAAATTCATGTATGGTTTTTATTAATAAAATTTTTAAAAATTAAGAGTCTAGTTTCACATAGTATATACTGGAATAAAAAGAATTTTCATGTGATTAAAAGTCAGTGGAAAAGCAGTAATAACAGCTAGAAATATGCATAAATATAAAAATATCCCACATAAATGCAGTACCAAATTTTGTACTTTTTAAAGTAATTTTTACCTTTTACAAGTACTTTTGTGACTTAAAAAACTGCATTTTTTTTAAAAGAGATTAATACTTTAAATAGCTTTAAAACCCCTATATCAATTATTATTATTTCAGTATCATAAGTTAAATAATGGTGATATAAATTCAATATAACTTCAAAATTCAAGAAGGTAATTCTGCATCTTTAATAGCTATCCTCACAGCAGTAAGCAGGCTCAGAGTGTCTTAAAAATATTGTGTGTACTCTTCATTGCAGTTAGAGTTGTCAAGGCAAAAGACATTAAATTAACTTCCATTGATATTCTTACATGTCTGATACCTGAACATATTTTTTTCATCCAAATTCATTCCAGTGTTATAACTCACTTATACAATTCATGGGCACAAATTGGAATACAGGGGGAGTTCCTCCTGAATGTGACAAAAAACTTTTTTACTTTGAGTATGACAGAGCACTAGAACAGACCATCCACAGAGGTCATGGAGTCTCCTACTTTGGACACGATCCTATGCAACCTGCTCTAAGCAAACTTGCTTTAGTAAGGGACTTAGAGGATGATCTTCAGAGATCCCTTCCAACCCTTAACATTCTGTGATTCTGTGATTTCTTCCTACTCACCTCCAAAATAAGAGCCATCTGTCAGCTTCAGCTCCTTATTGGATTTGGTGATGACGCCAGCCACACCATGCTGAATGAAATACATCTTTTTACCCACAGCCCCTTCTCGGATAATATAGTCTCCAGGTTGGAACACCTCAAATCGCAGTTTGCTTAGCATCGCGGTCACAAAATTTGGGTCTGCATTAGCAAAAAGAGGCATTGTAGCAACCAGTTTCCGACAGTTGAAGTTGACAATCTCCTAAAATGGAAGGAAACATAATGATAATAATGGTCAGCAAAAATATATACAGTAAGATGTGGCTTGAAAAAGGACTTTCTGCTTTCTTCAAAAATAAGTTCTTTATGCTCATACCAGGCTTTTCTATGTTTCTTTCTGTGCTTAGTTTTAATATTCCCAATACATTTTCATCTGTTTCTGGTAAAGTGATTGAAACAACAGTGCAGTCTGATTTTCATTTCTGGGGTGGAATGTTGTCTTCTTCACATGATTATTCGTGTTATTTATTATTCCCCTTAGACTTTAAGGGGAAAAAAAGGTCAGTAAATTAGAATTAAGTAGGAATTACCAATCCTGACAATAAGATCAGCTATTGCAATAACTGTATTAAGTGATATGCAATTCCACTGTTTCTAAATATTACTTTATTGTTATTGTTAACTAAGAATGTTTTAATTTTCATTTCCAACCCGTAAGTCTCTCTCTCTTATTCCATTTTGCTTTTCCTTTGGGAAGGGAGAGAGGTCAATACAGAGCATCTATTAGCAAAATCTTTCAGACAGACCAACTCTGGCAGTAATATAAATGCAGAAGAGTGTTCAAGTTTATTCTTGTAGACCCTATTTAGTCTTAGGAAAATGAACATGCTCAATTATCATACAAATTTAACAGTTTATTAAAGACATTAAACTAATCAGTGTTAGACATGAAGAGGGGTTTAAGCAGGCAAAAGACATCCCACCTACCAGTGCACTCACTTCCTTGAGTTAAGCCCACTGCACTCCTGATGAGAGTCACTTCTCTCATGCATTTGTTGTCTGTTTCATGTACCCCATGCAACTAGCTCTTTGAGCATGAAGCTCAGATACACTTGTACACAGTTCAGACAAATACCCATCTTCTTCCCCTACCCCACAGTGTGATATCTTGCTTGCAGAAATGATGATGTTCATTTACTCAACTGTATAAACAACAAAGCCATTATCAGTTCTTCAGATCAGTCCCTATGCTTCTGGGAAGGAGGAGGTATTCTCCTTTTGAAAGGAAGCCATGAGGTAATTCAGAAGCATGGGAATAATCTAAGACCAAGAAACAACTGCCTACCCCCAAGAAAGTGTATCCTTCTGAAATACATCCATCCAGTGGAACTTGGGAAAATAACATGAAAGAAAATGTCTTGTCTAGTGCCTGGGAAGCAAAAGATTCTTCTCTCCAGCAATTGTCTTATTTTCCATTAAAGAAAAAAAAAACAGCAGAATTACTTCTTAGAGGTACTTCTAGAATAGGCTTAGGATATCTTCTGACAATCCTTCAGGAGTCATTATATAATGGCCAGATAGAAACTGAAGTGTCTCAATACATAAGAGAATAATTGTTCTTAACAAAGGGAGTATTGTGATTCCCTTTAATCATGGCCTTAATATCATCACATCTATATACTGAAATAAACACTATATAGGGTTTTTTGCCTTTCTTCTGGAATAATCCAAATTGGTAAAAACAGACAGAAAACTCTATGCAAACAAGCTGTGTGCTGTGTTATGATCTACCAGATAAGCATGATTTGCATTCAAGATCAGTGAATCCTGCTGAGTCATTAAGTCAAAAAGAGTAATCCCAGTCCACTCATTCAATCTATTCTATATGAGGGAATAAATGTTATTAAGATATTCCATCCATCTTTCTGAAGGATGAGGAAAAGCCAGTTTTTCTTCTTATCTTAATACTCCATCTCTAAGTAAAGTTTCAGCTAGCACCTCTCTCCCATGGGTAAGCTATTTTTTGCTGCCATAATATGGTGGCATCCTCATCTCTGTATGAGACTGCCTTACTGCAGTATTAGCTGAAGATGGAAAGCAAGCAATAACAATTACTTGACTTGCCTTCCTTAGGGAATTTTCAGTGGACTTGCTGCTTGTTTTCTGTTTCTGCAAGTGAAAGCTTGTCCTTTTTTTTCCCAGGAGACAGAGAAAGGAAATTACTAAAGAAAGCAAAAATTGACTGGAAATTACATAGAAAAATTACATAGAAGCTGGTAGGGAAGTACAGAAAAGGTTGTGAGAGTGGAAATTTTAACTGCATTCTAGGTAGAATAGTAACAACAAAAAGAATGGAAGGAAAACAGAAAGAAGGACCACAAAGACCTAGAAGAAAAGTAAAAAAAAAAAAAAATACTAGGAGAAAACTCCAAGTGATTAGTAAAGTTATCAGTAAGAACATCATAGGAGAGCATGATATAGGCAGAGGGGAGGACTCAGACCTGCATGACTCATCTGTACAGAGACTGTCCAGTCCAACTAGTAAGAAATTGATTCCATTTTGGAAATCCAAATCAAACAAACCTTTGGAACCTCATGTCCTCTTATGGTTCCATCCTCTGCCCACCATTCTCTATCAGTCTCTCCTTCTTATCCTTTTTGAAGATTGGAGTGACACTTGCTATCCTCCAATCCCCAGGCACCTCTCCTGTTCCCCATGACTTACCAAAGATGATGGACAGTGGCCTAGCAATGGCTTCTGCCATCTCCCTTTGTATTTGAAGGTGCATCCTATCAGGACACATTCAGACTGCTTAACTGGTCTCTAATCTAGTCCTCATCACCCAGGGCAAACTCCTTTGTGCTGACTTCCTCTAAGGCCTCAGAGGTCTGAGGCTCCATCAGGACAGCCTCCAGTAGTACAGATAGAGGCAAAGATGGCACTCAGTAACTCTTCCTTCCCTGTATGCTCTTGTCACCCAGACATCCATGTCATATAACAGTGGGCTTATATTGCGTCTAGTGTTAGTTTTATCTGCAGTGTATTTGAAGAAGCCCTTTGTGTTGTCCTTGACCTCTCTTGCAAGGTTTAATTCCAAGGATTCTTTGGCTTTCTTGTGTTCCTATCCCCTCTGTCTCGAGGCTTATAATCATCCCAAGTGGCCATCCCTTCCTTCCATGACCTATAGGCTTCATTATTCCTCTTGAGTTTGCCCAGCAGTGCCCTGCTTAATGAACAGGTCTTCTGGCTTCTTTTCTTGACTTCCTACCTGTTGGGATGCTCTGATTTTGGGCTTGAATTCTTAGCCGTAAGTATAAACATTAAGCACTATCACTTCTCAAAGCACTGCATAAATATGCCATTTACTTAAAAACTACAGATAAGTAGAATCATAGAATCATTGAATCATTCATCTCGGAACAGACTCTTGAGAACATCAAGTCAAACCAACAGCGCTACTATACCACTAAACCATATCTCTAAGCACCACATCTAAATGATCATTCAACATATCCAAGGATGGTGACTCATCCACCTCCTGGGTAGCCTAGAAGAGATTAGAAGAGACTTAGCTGAGAGGTTAATTCACTGAATGGAAAATAGTTTCTGCTCTAGCTCAGACCAGAGCATCTTGATATACCTATGTATGCACACCCATTACCTGCTCAACCTGAGTTTCCTAAAGAACCTAGCTGCAAGTCCTTGCTGCTACAGTAAATTCAGCCATTATATCCAAGTAATCCACTAATTTTGTCTAGTAGTTGTTTGTGGAAATCTATGATAAAGTGCAAACTTTTGCTATTTAAGATAATAGAAGGTAGAAAACTACAAAGGGAGAAAGAAAAGGACTTTGTTTTTCTGTAAAGTGTTCTTTTATTTTAATATGAGGTAATTCAAAACATTTCTTTGAATCTTAATCATAGGCAGAGCTGCAACTTCAGATTATTGTGTACTGCTTAAAAATATCAGCTTGGGGAGAAGAAAACAGTAAAGACTATGAAAGTGTTTTATGTAACTCAGAAAGAACTGTAATATTTCTGTGTTTGAAAAGAAAACTAAGAAAAGAACAAACTATCAAAGTTGACATTTTGAGAAAATACTTTCATTCATATTTTCTTTTGGCTAGTTCTTCTGAAGTAGACTGGAAACAGATTATGATGTCCAATATTCTATCTTAATTAAATGAAAATGGAATTATTTTCTCTATCTCTACATTAAAAATCTAACAAGTAAAGCCTTGAGAAATGATTAATAGTATATTATATAGTTGAAGTTGGTAAAAGGGAAGGAGTGATTCAGACCTATACAGAGCAAATGTTGATCTCTGTTACACACGAGCTAATTTGGAGGTGCGATGATCTTTATATAAGAGATCCTTTAGCTAATTGAACTGGCTCCTATTCCTTTATATTGCATTGATTTTATTTTGGCTTTCCTGGCTATTTTTTTCAAAGTGATGATAAAGCATCACAGAATCATAGAATTTGTATTGGAAATATTTTGAAAGGATGTTTAGTCCAAGCCCCTAGAATGAGTAGTGGCATCTTTAACTGGATCAGGCTGCTCAGAGTCTCATCCAACCTGACATTGGATGTTTCCAGTAACAGAAAAATTACAATTGTGCGTGGATTCACTAATTTTGAACAATGGCTCTGATGTATCTGAAAATGCTATAATTTGTAGAGGCAGCCACCATGTTGTCTTATCTGGTATACAGCTGTGGCAAACTTCTCCAGGAGATAGATAGAGGCAGTACTTTTGGTTTAACTGAGTGGAAAAAAGCTCTTGCTAGGAAAAAAAAAACAACCAAAGTTCTTAAAAGATCTGTATGCCTGAAAGGTTCCTGAAAGGTTTACTTTTTTCTACTAAACCAATTGAGATTACAAAAGGTACTACTTCATCTACAAATTATGTCCTTATGTGAAGGCCAACCAAGTCTGTTTATGACTACATCAAAAAATAGAATGTTTAATTAGGTCGGTTCTACCTACTATTGTAAACATATATTGCATAGCTTCACCAATGCACATGACTTTTTCTATGTCCCTCCTTTCCACTCTGCTTTCAAATGATGAGAAACTAAATAATTCTTGATTTTCTGGCAACTGACAGGAAGACATCACTCTATTGGGAAAGATACTTTTTTTCTTAGAAATAATTGATAGAAGAGAAATAACTAAGCAAGTGATTAGGAGAGAACTACAGGAGAAAAACATATTTTAAGTATTTGGCCATAAACGAGCAGATTAAATACATTTAAACTGGATTTTAAGGAGTAATATTTTTAATGTGCTCATGATTTCCTGTAAATTTTTAACCCACTGGTCAAGTATAGTGAACTTTGGCAGAAGGAAGGCATCTCACTGATATTAAGTTCTCATAGGTTTTATGACAGCAGGCAGTCAGGAGGACTAGGATTAGTATCCCACTGAGGGAATGACTACATTATTAGCTCATAACTTGTTTAATGCCAGAAAACATACATATGGCAACAGGATGCAAAATTCTTCATTTCTAGTGCACCTGAACTGTTCAGATTGCTTTGCCAAATTCTGTTTAATAATCTATACAGAATGCATGATGAATAAATAAATTTTGCTTAGATGCTTTCATATTAGTAATACTGGCTATGAATATTTTTATATTTGAATGGGATTTCCATGATTTTCAATTTTAAAATTAAATTTTAACTGAGACATTCTGCTTATACTTTAATTACAAATAGGATAGCTCATGCCTCCCATTATTAATGTATATAACCGTATCAAGAAACGCATTTCTTTATTCTTCAGGACTTTGATATTTTGCTATTCTGTTAACATAGCTGAATACTGCAGGAGTGCATGTTTTAGAGAACCATGCTGTCTAACCCCTCCAGCTATATATTTTAAAGAGCAAGAATGTTCTGATCTGAGATAACACATGTATTTGACCTACAGACAAAGCACAAAACTTGAAAAACCTCAAATCTCTAAAGCAGAAATGTGCTGTCTCTGTTGTCTCAAAAACTAGTAGCCAGTCTGTGTATATACACATCTTCAGGTCCCCAAGACCTCCCTCATGCCTGCATACAGGCTGCATAAGTTCACTATTGCAGCAGTATTTTTTATGTAGTTGCAAGCTTAAGGGATATAGATTTGAGCAATTACATTTTCTTGGCTTTGCTGATTAAATGTTAGCCTTCTGCATACTTTTATATCCTTCCCTACTTGAATAGAATTTTATCTTCAACTCCTTATATGCATTTTTTATGCTTCATAATTATTATTGCATTAAATTCAAAAGCAGACAGGATAATCTTTGTGAGGATATATGGTTCAACCAAGCCTCAAATAAGGACAGTTTGATGAAGGATATCCATCTTTTTCCCATTTTGTTCATTGATTTAATGAAACCTAATTTCTGTGTATCTCATACTTCTCTGTATCTTCCATTATAATATTAAAAAAAGCAAAAAAAGACACTATTTATCTACTCATTCAATAATCACACAACTCTCTCTTGATTCTTTAATTGGGCTACTTTTAAAAGGAATTTAGCTATCATCTTAAATGGTCTGGGTCACCTAAGTTTGGATTCCAGCAGGGAAAAGTATGAGAAACATCAAAATTAGAACATAGGTACAGGTAATGTATTAAGGAAGTCTGTAATTTGAGGTAGCCAGTCTAACTTAAAATCCCTGAGAATCCCTGAAAATCTTGATAAGTACATAAAATTTAAGACACATGACCTATCTCTACTTTTTGCAGGTTTTCTCTTCTGGACAGTACCACTGAACTTCCTGAATGTCCTTAGTAAAGTAACACTCATGGTTCATTACAGAAGGTAAGATGGAATTAGTGTTGCACAAAGCATCAGTTGCTGTAAAAACTGTTCCATTTCATTGACTGAATAAATAAAAAAATTACAATTGGAAAATGTATTTAACAATACCTAAATATCCTCATTCCCATTTATGTGTGTGCATTTCGGTGTGTTATATTTACTAACTAGAATTTTGTAAACAATTATCTTGACCAGGGGTTACTAAAAACTGAAATATTGGTTTAGGCTTGGTGTCATTGGCAAAGTAGTTGAGCCGGCACTCAATTCCACGTACCATATCAGCAACAAAGTGGTGATATTAAACAGCACTGATCCCAGTACTGACCATTGAGGGACAGAACTCATCACTGCTCTCCATTTGGACTTTGAGCTGTTGACCACAACTCTTTGAGTGCAATCATCCAGCCAATTCATTATCCACTGAGTGGTCCATTCATGAAGTTCATGTTTGGTGACCAGGATGTTATGCAGGTTTTGCTTTGCTTGTGCTTGTTTTACCTATTAAAGTGTTTTTATCTCAAACTGCATGTTTTCTCTCTTTTACCCTTGTGATTCTCTTCTGCATCCCACTACACAGAGAGTGAGTGACATGCTGGGTAGTGCTCAAGAGCTGGCAGGGTTTAAACTGCAATGACACATTGTCTCTACATAAGCATTGTTTTACTAGTGTTTTTAAGAGTTTTCATTAGCCTCCATTATACATTAATCTCACGTAGATGATCACAGGCCACCAAGAAAGCAGCCAGAAAGTCAGTTTTGAAGGGATTCCAACTTAAACAAGAGGAAGGAGTTAAAGGTATGTGCATGCCTACAAGACTATTTTATTGACACCACCAAGATGTGGTCTGATGACTCCTATGACTGAAGAATGGCATTATAAGCATATGAGATCGTCAGGAAAGACAGACAGGGGAGAAGGGGGTGTTGCCCTCTATGACAAAGACTAGGTGGAGTCCACAGAGAAGGCCAAGAGTGTATGCTGTGGATTTAAAGAGAAGGAAGGAGAAGGTGGTATCAGAAGTAGGGTCTGCTACAGGCCATCTTACCAGAAAGACCCAGCAGATAAAACCCTACACATACAGACAGGAGTAGCTTTGTGTTCAGTGCGTGAGCACTGGTCCTTATGGGAGATTTCAACCACCTTGATATTTGCTGTAAGGACAGCACAGGACACCAGGAGGTTCCTGGAATGCAAATTCATGAAAATTTCCTTCCCTAAGTGGTGGAGAAGTTGACAAGAAGAGGTGCTATGCTGCATCTTGTTGCCACCAACAAGGTAATATTGCCTTGGTTGCATCAGCTACAAAATGCTGGAATTCAAGATCCTTAGAGAAACAAGAAGGTTGTGCAGCGAACTCACTATCCTGGAATTGAGGAGGTCAGACTTTGACCTCTGCAGGTATTCCTACAAAGAGTAAGACAGGCAAGAATGCCAGGAGGCCTACATGAAGGGTCAAGAACACTCTTCAGACACAAAAAGAAAGTCTACCGACAGTAGAAGCAAGGACAAGTAGCCTAGACAGAATACAAAGAGGTTGTCTGAGAGGCTTCTACCAGGAGCAGATCCTCCTCGTAATTGTGCTGAGGCACATAGAAAATAATAAGGTGAACAGTGACAGCCAGTATGGTTGCAGAAAGGGCAGATCATGCCTAATGAGTTTGGTGGCCTTCTATGAGACTGGGACACCACAGGCAAATTACTCTCACATTTGTGCCTGACAAGGTTGTGGAGCAGCTCCTTCTGAAAGCTTCGTTAGCGAACATGGAAAATATGGAGGTGCTTGGTGGCAACTAGCATGCCTTGACAAAGGGCAAATAGTGCCCAACAAATTTGGTGGCCTTTTATGATGGAGTTACAACATCAGGGGATACATGAAGAGTAACTGATGTCATCGACCTGAACTTCTGCAAAGCATTTGACCCTTTTCCACATGACATCCTGGTCTCTAAATTGGAAAGACACTGAAAGCTAAGAATGTTTCCAAGAAGAGCTTATTGCAAATTCTGCAACAGGCATGGAATTCTTTCTACCATCCCATCACTGCCTCCATCCTTCTACAGACACACATGTACTGCAACTCAAATGGCCAGAAAACCTAAGTCATCAAGGAGACAGTTCCCAAGAGAATGTCATTTATCTATATCCTGTAGTTACACTTTAGCCTAGACACTAACATCAACAACCAGGAAAACAGTTATTTAAATATGTGTTGTGATGTGTTCGTTTAGTAACTTTAAAACTCTCCAAGAGCTCTGGATCAGAAATCTCATTAATTGCTAGGTTAAACCTTGCTTCTTATTATGAATTCAAGGCCCACTGGTTAAAAGCCTATCTCTACAAAATCATTAAGTGGCTTAAATTAAATCTTCCAGTTTATACTGGATAAATCCCAGATAGCTGAGTTTCAAATATCCACACTGATATTATGCTTAGAGTTTTTAAGCACATTTCTATTTGCATCTAATTTCATATGTGACTATTCAGGAAAGGACTACTCTATATTACGGTTTCAGAGAAACAGTAAACTTCTAACTTTATCTAATGTGCAATATTAAACATTGCTACAGTACATATAATTTGCATCTTAAAGTGGCAAAAATAAAGATCTGTAAACCATGAGATTTATTTAGGTATCTTAGCCAAATCCATGGCAGAAACCTGAATGCCTGTGTGTCTGTTATATTTATGTCAGCTACAGATGTTCATATATAAATAGAAAGATATAAAAAGAAAGAGAATGATGATGCACTATCCTTTTCTAATTCTGAATCAACTATTGTTACTGCTTTGATCTATGAACTGGGACCAGCTAATCATGAGTCCATTTGAAGTTGCTTTCTAAAGCAAACTATTGAAAAGGGTGCTGGAGCAGGATCAGGTGCAAGGGCTCTGTAATGTTGTGCAGTGAGTACCAACTTGCAGCACCTATGCATGAATGTCAGTTTTACAGTGAAACATGATGATGCTGCTCAGTTGTAAGGATAAAGCATGGAGAACTGGCTTCTAAACAGGTATCGTTGAATGGTAAAAGTGAGGATGAAGTGGACATCAATTCCCTAGGAATAACTTGGTGGAGTAACAGCCATAAAGGTAGAATTTGCTTAAGAGTGTCACTTTGGCTAATATTGGTACTTCTGGGGAAAAAGATACATAAACGTCACAGAAATTGTGAAGACTGGAAGAAATTCCTGTGAGTGCAAGTAGGCACAGTGACAGCAAGAACAATCTTGATAGCAAGTCAAATGGAGAGAAATAGCACAGTAGCAGGGGTAGACTACTCAGTGTGGGCTAGTAATAAATGTCAGAATAATAGTAATGCATCAGACTCCTTAAACATCTAATAGGCAGACACAGTGATGGATGGCATGGTATCAGAGTAACAAAGATAAAGTCACATTGCAAATAGGAAACATACCACAGTCAAGACTTGACAGATAAAGGATCTGTCAATAGGACATGAAGGTGAGGATAGTAAGGGATTGGAACAGGTTGCCCAGAGCATTTGTGTATACCTCCTTCCTGGAAGTGTTCAAGGCCAGATTGAATGACCCTCTGAGAAACCTGGTCTAGTGAAAGGTGTCCATGGCAGTGGGGTTGGAACAAGATGGTATATCTCGTCCCTTCCAAACTAAGCCCTTCTATGAAGCTATGTCAATAAGGTCCTGATGACAGTAGGGAACTCAAGAAGTGTCATAAGCATCTGAGCATGAGATCTAGCAGCACGTGATACAGTTGCATAGGTAGTGCCATGTTCTTCACTTAAGAATGCTTATTCAAAACCATGTCAGTACCTCTTCTTGCCCAAAGCTTTATTTTATCATTAATAACATTTAAGTATAATTACTCACTTCATTAATTAAATATAGGTTGAGGATTCTTTCCATAAGAAATGTGTTCTTATAATCTATTAAAAAAGATTTTCAAATTTTCTTAAAACTATATTCTAATCTCTAAGTTCATGAACAAATTTATATTGATTTCATGTCATAGGAGAGCCCTTACATTTCTTGTAATTGCAATTCATTTTAAGGTAATACGTTATAAATAGATTGGTGTCAAAGGAAATATGTGTTGAGGTATACTTTAATAGTATAAAGACTATAGTGGGGTACATAATGCAATGTATGTATTTCATACTAGGCAAAGATATTAACAGAGTATTACACTCTTATGAAGCACTCATCTTGAACACGCGTTTCCATGTCCATATCTGAAAGTCTGTGTATGTATGTATCTATATGTATACATACATACTCCCATACATGTGTACAAACTTACTTATTTGTATATTTAATGTAAAAAAAAAAATCACAGTTTAACTAACAATTATATTTCAAGTTAGTTTTATTTACAAATTTAGAGGTTAATAAAACCCACATAATAGTGTGTACTATTGTTATAATCTACATGCAAAAACGTGAGAGGAAAGAAGATTCTGCTTCCAGTCCTATTTATGTTCTTTCAAAATTAAAGGTCCTGATGTTCTGTATTCTTCAAGGACACATGATCTGTATCTATTTTCAGTGAACATTTTCTCACATGGTGGCTTAAAAATAGGCCAGCTGTGAACTTTAAATAGTGTCTCAGGAAGGCTATTAACCTTTTTCTCACATTGTAAGTTTGTCCCATTGCTGTATCTATCAATATTATGAAGAAAGTATCTGATGCTAGGAAATGGCAAAGCAAGCTACATGCAACTCCATATTTGCTTCTCTACAAATGTCACTGCCTCCTAGTTTCTTTCCAGATCTCTTAGACATTAAGCCAAAACTCATATGAAATGTCCACTAGCCACTCTATTTCCCAAAGAATTGGTTGTCCTATAGCAGAATGCTCTCATCAGGTATATTTTTCAAGTGATTCTCAGTATTTCTACCTTTTTCTTAATTTTGCAATAGACACAAACCCTGATTTTCAAATTAGTACAAGAAAAAAGAAATCATAATGAAATAAATATATTTTTAATACATGCAAGTGACATTCATTCAAGGACAAAAATAAAGAAGTTTTTTAGTTGCATAGTTAACTAATGAAAGCAATCCAGGGTAAAATAAAAAGCAATAATTACAAGTAATGTGACTTTTACTTAATATTTTTATCTATAAACATTCTAGCAAGACACTATTCATCACTTCAAATGTTCTGCAGTGATCAGAGCACATAAACATGCAATGATCAGCTCATAAAGCTTGCAATTGTATGTGCTTTAGGGCACTTTATTAGTATCCTTTCAATCTTTTCACAAATTAAGTTGACAAAACAAGTTGAGAGACTAAAATCCCTTTAGGGGAAATCCTTGCCAATCAGAGCTCTACTCTGGTTGAGACAAGCTCAGGATCTAGTGCTATCACTGACCAGGACTCCATGAAGTTATCATGAAATATATGAAGACAGTAGATAAAAACAATTGCCTTGAACTGAGCCCTGGAGCTACCAGGAACTCAGTACTTGTACCCACAGTGTAAGACTCCACATTTTGTACTAGTTCTAAACTCTATTGATGTCTAACAGTCTTGTATCATGCTAGTTTACTCCCAAGGGAGTCAACTATCATGAAAAATATCAGACAATGAATTCCTCCTACACTTAGACAAGGGTAATTCAGCACCTTATGCATCCATACTAATGCTAATTCTAATTTCAATTTAATCTCTTATAACTCTTAACCAATAAATAACACAAAAGATTTTGCAACTGAGGAAGAGAACCCTGGCTTTCTATGTACGAAAATTTTAAAACAAATTAAAATCAGTATTTCACCTTTGGCTTACCTTCAAGACAATTTTTGAGATAAGTTTGTAAGTATTTGCTTATCATTTTATGTCCGATAATGACAAAAGTCTAAAACTACGGGTTAGTCAAAGTTTTGTGCAGGTTTCCAAATAACTAACACTTTTGTTTTTAAAGTGGTACTAGGAAAAAGCCAAAACTAATATAGCATTTTCATGAAGTGCAGAGTTTAACTTGGATATATCCTCTTATGTCACAGTGTACCAAGTGGAAATTAAATTCATAAATGTGCATTCAGAATAGATTTTTTTATTGTTGTTGATTTTTGGTTTTGTCTTTGAGATCACATTTGCTTTTAAATGCAAACTCCAAATTTATGCATGGAGAATGATGTGTACGCTTCTGCATGCTGGTACTACCATAATCATAATGTGCAACTGAATGCATAAAAATCAAAAGACTTTCTTTTTCATCTTCAAAAGGCTTTAGGCTGCTTCTGAAATATAAATTCCACAGTGAAAAATGTAGGAAAGGACAGTCCTTCTCACTAGAGACTAGTACACTTCCAAACACTTCCATACACTTCCAAAAGTCCCAACAAAGTCCTTGACTCTTTCTATCCAAAGCCCTAGTACTACTAGTAATAGCTAACAGAATAGTTCTTCAGTCCATCAAACCTTGAGATGTGACAGACTCCTGGAAGCATTATCTCAGACTATATAGGACAATGGTGTGAAACTGTCCTCCGCAAACAGCATGCCTGTCGCTTTTGCTGCTGTTCTCTCAATGTACTAGTAAAGGTCCCTACAAAAAGCTTTCTGATTCTGCTCTTCAGATGCCTGGAAGAAGAAGGCACAGACTGGACTTAACCTTTCTGTAATGGCATTTCACATGTTCATAGCATTTAGTTTGCACCTACATACTTTTCTCAAACAATTTGCCATTCTATGCAATGCAACAGCTGCACTAAGTTTTGAAGATTTGTTTTGTATACGTATATTTGAAGACATCATCACAGAATTGTCATGTCTGAAATTCTCATTAAAACAATTATGAAAAAGGAATCTCATAGATGCAACAATGAGACTGTTCAAAACAATAACTATTGAGAACTGATATTGCATTATTACCAGTATTATTTGAAGCTGCTAGTCCTTGAACTTGCCAGACCATGTATCAGTTCAGGATTTACTAACAAAGCATATCTAACACAGAAGTCAGAGTGACAAAAGTTTCTTGAATATGAGTAACTACAGATAAAGTTGCTGAAAAATCAAAAATTGCATCTCAACTGCTGCTCCAGCAGGATTATAGAACCTAAGATGGGTTACACAGAAATGCATCAAGACTGGTCGCTGAAAAATCAAAAATTGCATCTCAAATGCTGCTCCAGCAGGATTATAGAACCTAAGACGGGTTACACAGAAATGCATCAAGACTGGTCTTAAAAGTCTCAAGAGAAGTAGACTCCACAATCTCTCTGGCAGCCCATTCCAATGATTAGTAACCCTTACAGTAAAGAAATTATTCCTCATGTTGAGGTGGAACTTCCTGAGCTCAAACTTATACCCATTGCCCCTTTTCCTATCACAGGGCTGGAGTGCTGGAATTGGTGGGTCAACCTTTCAGAAAGCATAGGCAAAGAGGTGGTGGAGTGGCCCTCTATGTTAGGGAGACATTGGAAAGCATAGAAATACATGAGGGTGAGGATAGGGTTGAGGCCTTATGCATAACAATCAGAAGCAAGGCCAGCAAGAGTGATTTTGTGATGGGAATCTGTTATAGAGCATTCAACCAGGATAAAGAAGCACATGACATTTTTTTATAAACAGTTGAGGGAGGTTTCCAAATCTTTGCCCCTTGTGCTCCTGGGGGACTTCAGTTTTCCCAATGTCTGCTGGAAATGCAATACCTCAGAGAGAGAACTGTCCTGGAGGTTCCTGGAGTGTGTGGAAGAGAACTTCCTAACACAACTGGTGAGAAAGCCAACCAGGGAAGGTGCCCTCTGCCAACCAGGAAGGTGGACCTGCTGCTTGTGAACAAGGAGGATCTTGTTGGGCATGTAAAGGTTGGAGGTTGTCTAGGGTACAGTGATCATGAGATGAACGAGTTTTCAGTCCTTGGAGAAATAAGGAGAGGGGTCAACAAAACTGTGACCTTAGACTCCTGCAGGGTGAAATTTGGCCTGTTCAGGAGCTTGATTAACAAATTTCCTTGTGAGGCTGTCTCGAAAGGTATAGGAGTCCAGGAAGGCTGCACATACATCAAGAGGGAAGTCTTAAAGGCACAAGAGCAGACTGTCCCAATGTGCCAAAAAACGGGCTGGTGGGGAAGATGTCCAGCCTAGTTGAGCAGGGAACTTTTGCAAGAACTCAGGGAAAAAAAACAAACCAAAAACGTGTCTCAACTTTGGAAAAGGGCAGGTGACTCAGAAAATGTGGATATTATAAGACCATGTTGTCATTCCAGAGAATCAGAGAATCAGAGAAGCAAAAGATCAGTTAGAACATAATCTGGACAAATCTGTTAAGGATAATAAAAATACTTTCATAAATACATTAATAACAACAGGAGGGAAAAATTTCCACTTATTGGATGAAGGGGGGAACATGGTAACTGAAGACAGGGAAAAGGCTGAGAAACTGAACACCTTCTTCGCCTCAGTCTTTAACAAAAACCTTGGCCATCTTCAAGGCAGCTGGGCTCTTGAGTTGGTAGACATGGATGGGGGGCAGAATATCCCTCTTGTAATGCAGGAGAAAGTAGTTAGTGACCTGCTGTGCCACTTGGATCCTAACAAGTCTATGGGTCCAGACAGAATTCGATATATCAAGATGCTTAAGGACTTGGCACAAGAACTAGTGAGGCCATTCTCCATCATTTATCAATGGTCCTGGATAACTGGGGGGTCCCAGAAAACTGGAGGTTGGCCAATGTGGTGCCCATCCACAAGAAAGGGTGGAAGGAGGATCCGGGGAACTACAGGCCTGCCAGTCTGACCTCGGTGCCTGGCCAGGTTATGGAGCAGATCATCCTGAATGCCACTGAGCAGCAGGTACAAGGCAGTCAGGGCATCAGGCCCAGCCAACATGAGTTTAGGAAATGAAGATCCTGCCTAACCAACCTGATCTCATTCTATGACTGGGTAAGCCACCAGGTGCATGAGGGGAAGGCTGTGGACCTGGTCTACCTAGACTTCAGCAAAGCCTTCAACACAGCATCCTCCTGGAAAAGCAGGCAGCCCATGGCTTGGATGGGTACACCTCTGCTGGGTAAGAAACTGCTTGGATGATCATACACAGAGAGTGGTTGTGAATGGTGCCCCATCCAGCTGGTGCCCAGTGGTGTCCCCCAGAGAGCAGTGCTGGGCCCAGTGCCATTCAACATCTTTACTGATGACCTGGATGAGGGGCTCAAATCTTCGCTTAGTAAATTTGCAGATGACACTAAGTTGTGGGGGGAGAGTCAACCCGCTGGAGGTGAGGAAGATGCTGCAGATTTAGTGGGTTAGTGGGTAGAGAGACCAGTGGTATGAGATTTAACAAGGCCAAGTGCAGGGTCCTACATTTTGGCCACAATAACCCCCAGGATTGCTATAAAGTGGGGCATGAAATGCTGGAGAGCAATCAGTCTGCTGGAGAGGGGCCTGGCAGTACTGATCAACAACTGGCTAAATATGAGACACTAGTGTGCCCAGGTGGCATGAAAGGCCAATGGCATTCTGGCTTCAAAAACTATACTGAGGTAATGGAGCGGATCCAGAGGACAGCACAAGGTTGGTGAAGGTACTGGAAGGTAAGTTTTATGAAGAGATTCTGAGGGAGTGGGGGTTATTTAACCTGCAGAAGAGGAGACTCAGGGGGAAATTTAGCCCTCTCTATAGCTACCTGAAAGGAAGTTGTAGGCAGGTGGACATTGGGTTCTTTTCCCAAGCACCTAGTCATAGGAGAAGAGAGCATGGCCTGAAGCTGTGCCAGGGGAGACTTAGGTTAGATGTTTGGAAGCAGTTACTCATGGAAAGGGTGGTTAGATGTTGAAATGGGCTGCCCATGGAAGTAGTGGAGTGCTCATCCCTGAAGTTATTTCATAAAAGACTGGATGTAGCACTTAGTGCCATGCTCTAGCTGATACTGTGATGTTAGTTCAGAGGCTGGGCTTGATGATCGCTGATGTCTTTTCCAGCCTCAATAATTCTGTGATTCTGTGAAGTGAAAAGAGATTGTCTCTTTCTTCTTTATACCCACCCCTCATGTATTTATATACAGTGATTAAGTCCCTCGTACTCTTCTCCTCTCCAAACTAGAATGCCTCAGTTCTCTCAATCTCTCCTCATAAGGCAAGCACTCGTTTCCTAATCAGCCTCATGGCACTCAATTGATTTCTGTCAATAAGATTTCTTTCTCTCTTAAACTGGTCACTATATTCCAGATGTGGTCTTACTAGAGCAGAGTAGAGGGGGAGGGGAACCTCCCTTGAACTGCTGGACACACTCTTGTTACTGCACCCTGGGATTCCACTGGCTTTCTTGGCAACAACAGCTGTTCCATGGGTCACTTGTTGTCCACAAGAACTCTTAGATCCCTCTCCATAGTAGATCATCTCTGAATCTGTATTGATGCTTCTCATTACTCATTCCCAGGTGAAGGACTCTGCACTTATTGACTGTCATTAAATTCCTCTTTTTCCAACTCACCAGTCTGTCCAAATCTTCCTGAATGGCGTCACATCCATCAGGTGTATCAGCCAGACAACCCAGCTTAGTGTCATCAACAAACTTGCTGAGGAGACACTCTATCCCATCATCAAGGTCATTAATAAATATATTGAACAAAGCCGGACCCAGCACCAGATACCTGTTGCATGCCACTAGTTCCTGGTCTCCAGTCAGACACTCTGTCTAAGGCCTTACTGAGGTTGAAGTAGACCACATCTTCTGATTTCTTAGCCTCCACCAATTTATTCACAACATCACAGAAGAAATCACAGCGTGATTTCTCCTTAGTACCTTCTTGTCGTCCATATTCTTAGACATAACATTCAGAAAGAACATCTCCATTATTTTTCCAGGGATGCAGGTGAGAGGGACCAGTCTGTAGTCCACATCTTCCTTTTGAAGACGAGTCACATCAGCTTTTGTCCAGCCCTCAGGTACCCTTACTGTTAAACACAATCTCTCAAACATAATGGGGAGTGGTAGAGCAACAACATCAGCCAGGTCTCTCAACACTGTAGGGTGCATCTCATCAGGACTCATAGATTTATGTAATTGATCACTAACCCAATCTTCTTTAACCATTGGAAAATCTCTCTTGCAGGCTCTCTCTCCTACCTCCAGGGTCTGGAGTTCCCAAGGGCTGGTTTTAGGAGTAAAAACTGAAGCAAAAAAAGTTATTTAGCATTTCTGTCTTCTCTGCATCATCAAGTAGCAAAATTTCCACCTCACTCACCAGTGGTCCCAAACACATTAGGGATGGGAAAGGACCTTGAAAGATCATCTAGTCTAATCCCGCTGCCAGAGCAGGATCACCTGGATCAAGTTGCACAGGAACATCTCCAGGCAGGTTTTAAATGTCTCCAGAGAAGACGACTTCACAACTCCCCTGGGCAGCCTGTTCCAGTGCTCTGTCACCCTCACTGTTAATGTATTTGTAGAAGCCCTTCTTGTTCTCTTTAACTTCCATAGCCAGTTTTAGCTCTAAAGGGCTTTGGCCTTCATTTTAGCCTTCCTGCAATTTGTAATATTTTCCCTATAATTCTCCCACACAAGAAGTCCCTTCTTCTACAAACTGTTGATTTCCTTCTTACCAGAGATTTCCCTTAGGAGCTTCTTGGTCACCCACACAGGTCTACTATTAATTATAATCCACCAATGGAAGCTTTCCATTATTTTGTTGTTAGAGCACCCCCCTTAAGATTCATAAAATACCACCCTTGGTACAACACTAAGCATTGTGTAGGATCTTTTCTCAAAATCTTATGCTTGACTCACTAAGCTGTCATAGGTACTATAATGTACTTACATTCATAACCCTATGGGAAAAACAAAGTCTGAGAACATGACACAGATGGAAGAAGCTTTGTAAATAAGAAACAAAATGCAGCTTCCTACAGCCTGGTTAGCAATTTGTGATGGGGAGGAATTTTGAGTGATACACCTAAACAAATGCATAAAATAAGGTTTCCATTAGGTCTTAAGAGGTAGCAGAGTTATTATATAACAAAAAAGTAAACTATATGGCTGGCAGTGATTTAAAAAAGAAAATTAACGTTTGAATTTATTAGGAAGAGAATTATTCACATTATTAAAACATAATGCTTGCAGCAGATCTGACACTCATATCTAAAAGGCAGTAATAAAGACAGGAAAAAAGTTTTAGAATGGCAAAAAAAGGTGGTCATGTTGGTGAGCAGACTTCTACGCAGGAAAGAATGAAGTAGGTTTCTTTACCTTCAAAAATAACCATTTCATAATATTAACCTATCAGTACATGGAATCATAACTGACATGTCAATGGAAGGTAGGAAATGAGTGTACTATCAAACCTAAAAAACAGCAGCAGCAAATTTAATCCCAAAATGAGGTGGTTTCTTATACAGCAGAGTACAGGTCTGTGCTTCTTGCCAAAGGATGGTGTGGTGCAGAGACAGTACATGGATTCAAGAGGAGTGTAAATAGGAAGAAACAGGCATTGAGGATTATCCAGTTGACAAATCACATAAATCTCAGAGAATACCTTGAACTAAAAACATTGGGAATCTAGAAAAGTTATTAAGGGATTAAGTCATTACTTGCCCTGTTCTTATTCTTCTACAGACATCTGCCTTCAGCCACCACTTGCAAGGCTGGTGGCTTAATGGCCAGACTTAAGCTATTTCACCATTTCTTGCGCTGTGTTCTCTGAACAAAACTACTTCTGTAAATATCTTGAAAACTCTAGAATCTAGGCGTCCTTTTGAAATAGATTTCCATTAGCTGTGGGGTCTGGGTTTTTTGAGTTTTATTTTTTTATTCTTCATTCTTTTGTTTGTACCATCTCCATTACATGTCACGAATACTACAAAGTATGGGATTATGCCCTTCTGATATCAAATGGTGTTGTAGGTAGCAAGAAAATCAAGATTAAAAAAGTGGCCTTTAGAAACCTTCACAGGTATTTCTATCTGCTGAATGACCAGAACATTTATAAGGAGAACATGCTTATTACTATATGCTAATTGCTATGTCAATAAAGGAAAGACAGGCAGGGAAGAAAAGGAGGGAGTGTTGCCCTCTGTGGCAATGACCTTAGTTCTCAGTCATTGAAGGGAATTCTCTTTATTTATACAAGCTTATCCTTGAATGACAGAGGTGAGCTATCAGTTGCTTTACTCAGCTGGGTAAGACTAAGAGAGAGCCTGGTCAAATTGATAATTGTTGAGTTGTTAAGAGTTGTTTCCTTTTTTTATGAAACTTAATTTCATTCACCACAACAACCATTACTCTATTTCTTTTACTTAACAGTCAGAGTCATATATACATGAAACCTTTCCTTAGCCTTTCATTATTTTAATCATGCAACCTACTAAGAATGTTCTACAGTCAATTTTGCCCTCCTCTTTTATGGAGAGAATCTTACTTCTGCTGTCAGCATATATTTCTTTATTGGTAGTATTTATCATGTAAGAATTCATTTTACACCAGATTTTTACTGCTAATTCTATGTACTTCGCCTACTTTTAATGCTTCAGTGACTTTATGTATATCATGCATTATTAGTATTCTGCTAAAAAGAGTAAGCCAAAGTTTTAAATAATGGGCCAAAAAAAGATTATCAGTCCCAAAGAAAGCCTCTTAGTGGGATATTTTAGTCCATTTTCTAAATGTGAATGGCTGAGACTAAGGAGACCAGAAAATTGGGCAAATTTTATAACATTTGATGATATTCATGCTCTAATTAAACAGTTGTTCATGTGGCTTCTTTTATTTTATAATTAAGCAAAATGTTACCTGTGGAGATTGAATGTCTGATTCCTACCTTATACCAAACTTGAAGTATAATAAAAAGCAGGATTCATGAAAAACTTAAGAAATGCTGTAGCTATTGTTGAATAATGTAGCTATGGTATCTGTGCTATCACCTTAATGTCTGCTTTGCAGAGTTATTTGGATATAAAATGGTATATCCTATCCAATATGCAAGCACCTGTGCCTTTAAAAGGCTTTAATTTCTTATCCATTAGTGACATCAAAAACCACTATCTGCACTACCAAACTGAACATATTGAAGTGGTACCTAAAGTAGAATTCAAAAGTGCTAGACTAAGCAAACACCCAAATAGTCTTTTTAGGGCACAGTGCATGTGCAGAATTTCAACAGATTCATTGGGAAACCTTTCCCCACATTGTCACTACGCAATCTTTTTCTGAAACAATTTCTACTGTGTCATCCGGGCAGTGTGCAACCTGATTGTAGCTGGGTAAATAATTTTCTCTTATATAAAGCAGAAAAAAGAGGAGTTAAATACGGCATGATGGTAGCAAAACAAGAAGTCACTCTTTTTGTGAAATTATATTCTCTCTCTGTGTTTTTGATGGCTTATTAATTTTTGACATTTCCCATGCCTGAACTCTCCCCAGAAGTGTTTTGTGCTTTCTGTGCTTGACTAGATTTGTCTTCCTGCTCTTAAACAATAAGAAAAAAGGAAGGAAATGGGATAGGACTAGGGAAAGGACGTAGGAAACATGAAGAGAGGGAGAAAAGGAGGAATGTTAAAACTTCTAATTGTTGTAAAACCAGGTTTTGCAATATAAGAGAATTACGCTTAATTTATGGATAAATGCTTTCCTTAAAAGCAGTAACAGATGAAATTATTTCTGATGCCAGTGACTGATGTGCCCATAATATTCCTCTGTTCTTTTAAAAAAAACTAAAGCTCTATAACAGTCAACAGTCATGTTTTGACTGTTGTGGTACTCTTGAGACAATTCCCACGTTTTTCCTTCCTACATTCTAGATTTTTATAGTACACTCTCCTCTTGACACTTCAAAAGCTACTGTGTGCAAAAGCCAGGGACTTCCACCCGCCATCCTATACTCTGTTTCATGGTGCTTCATGACATGCTATAGGCAGGCACGGAGGGAATTATTTTGTGTTTTTCCACCCATCAAGTATTTAAGAATTTGTGGGTGTGGGTATGGTTGAACTCAGTGATCTAGTAGGTCCTTTCCAACCATGTTTATTCAGTGATTCTGTGTTATCCACAGATTAGAGATATACACACACGTGTATATTCACATACAGACATATTCAGCACTCTTTCCATGGCAGAGAATACCAAAAGGTATTACTTGGTATCAATCATTTCACAGGTTTCATTCCGTATAAGACTGCCTCACCTTTATTAGTCTTCCCTTTTAGCTTTTCCTTGTTTATTATTTCATTTCTCTGATTTTTTCAACTTCACTTTTCTCTGCTTTTCCCCCCCTCCTTTCAGCAGAGGGCATCAGCTCACTGACAACAGAAACATCCTTGAATAAGTCAGGTATGAGCATTACCCAACAGAAGAGTCAGATTTATATTCCCCTTAAGCAGCTACTTCTGTCAGTGAGATGATCGCTTCTTTCCTCCCACACAAGCATTTTGCCAAAGAAAATTCCATTTTCACACACATAAAACATAACGCAACATTATTACCCCCCCCCAAACTGGAATACAGAGATTTTGATAAAGAGATGTTTGTGTATTATATTCCAGATTCCTCATGCTCTCCATACTATGAAGAGCTACCAAAATTCTTTAGTCTTACCTCCCTGAGGGGATCATTGAGTTCATTCAAAATGTTTTCTTCATCAAAGATCTTGCCTTGGTAGCGGTGCTCATAGTAGTCATGGATCTTCTGGCGCATTTCAGCAGGTAACTTGTGGAATGACATGTACTGTTCCACTTGTTTGTACTGTTAGGATAATAAAAGAAAGAATCAGAAAAGCAAAGTAATTTTCTACTTATCTAAACTCACATGACAGCACAACTATAAATTGCAAAACGGACTTTAGTGGCAAAGCTCATGTATGATGAGCACATAAGTGTGATTTAACCTCTCTCTGGCTCTTCTGCAGCCATGAAACAATAATTCTTCACCTTCATCCTTTAGATAGGAGATTTAAATCTGTATGCTTGACACCGGTATCTAGTATACAGAAACTTACCCAGACATTATGGGTTTGAATCAGAGTTTGGGTCAAGAGGAGACAGACATGCTCTGACGTAAACAAAGTATTGCTTCTAAAATGAACCTACTGATCAGCTACAGGTAACCTAGGTACAGATTTACGTAGAAAGAAGAGACAAGATTGTCCAGTGCTCTGTATGTACCTTACCAACGCAGTTACACAGTCACAGCTTCAGTGCAGACCTCCAGCTTTTCTTCAGCATAGGCAAGGAGAGGATGCTGCACTGTGCAATGTCTCCTTCACAGTTGTATCCAGCCCTCCAGTATGGGTATATGGCATGTATCAGGTCATAGCACACATGGATAGGAAAGTACTTAACTTTATGTTCCTTAGCACAGGGCGTGAACTCAACTACACAGATTACTTGCATTCAAATGGGTAGAGCAACACTAATAATCAGTAATCAATGTTAATATAAGATACACATTCTTTGAGATATATAATTCAAGTGAGCTACAATGAACTTTTATACAAGAATGACCTTGAATAAGAGAACATTTATGCGAAAAGCAAATTGCTTTGCCAGCATTTTACACTGCTCCTTTATATTAGGGCTGTTATTTGAATAGGTGCTTTCTCCCACACAAGCACGTTCTTTTCTCTACCAGGGTTTATGCTTATGCATGAGAATTTTAGTGAAACAAAAAAAAAACTGCTCAAAAAAACAGTAATGCTTATCACTGCTGTGACTCAAAATGTTTCTAAATTAATAACACATAGGATAATAGGGACAGCTGCACAGAAGCAATAATCCTTTTAAAAAAATCTACAAGAAGCTTATGTTTCCCAAAATTCACCAAAATATTTAACCATCTAAACTACTATCAAGGTCACTTTCTATGTCAAAATATCTGACCTTGTGAGCTTACAGTATATAGAGGAAATTTAACACACTGCGATGCAGCAGAAAGCTGAGAGGAGGCATTTTGATCAATAAGAAGACTTTCTAAATAATTACCATCAACCATCCAGCAAAAGACCACTGCAATTCTGCATGGTTTCTAAGCTACACTAAGAAAAAAAGATCCCCTAAGCTATCAATTTTTTTTCCTAGCTATTGTGAAACATCATATAACTCCATATAAACCAATCAAGCCATCACAAAAAACATTACACTCTGTCTCTCCATCTGTCTTTTAAGAATATTGTATCAAGAAGCTCAGTGGTAAAATATACATAGTTCTGTATGCAGCTTAGCATAATGATAAATACAAAATTATCTAGATGCTCTAACAGCTTCTATCTCTTTCTAGTTCCCTCTGGACTGTTTACAGATGGGGATCATGTATCTTCTCAGCCTTGTACCAGTAGTTTATTATTTTTTGGTTCCGAAATCAGCCTAATAGACCTCTTCCTTCTCATACATTCTAGTTCCAGTTATCTTTCTTCAAATACAATTAATAGAAATGCATGTAATATTTTAGAGGAATCTCATGGATCATGATTCATACTCTATTTCTTTCTAATTTAGTGAAAAACCAAGATGCATTAAAATGCTTGCAGTCATTCTAAGACCAGCTACACAACTCAGATTCCTCATTTTCTCCTTGCCACTTGGAATTTTTTGCTACTCATATTCCAGTTGATAGCAGCAGCTTGCATGAGTACCTGAGTTCTTGGATTTCTGAATTTTAACTTTTCCACTATTTCACATCTCAAAAAACACAACTATTTCTTTCTATAAAGTATCTTGATCTTTCTGTAGTATTATCTGAATATCTGAAGCTTCATACCACCATCCTAAGGTTCACACCATCAATGAACAAATCAGCACACTCCTGAAGATATTCTGCCAAGCCCAGTTACAGTATCATGTTTTTAAGTATTTTTCTACTAGGTTTGCTCCAGTTTGATGCCTGGAAAACTTATAATGGGCCCACAACCAATGGCGAAAGGACTGATGGTAGCACATGTGAAACCAAAGAAAATTACATTTGCACAAGCTCTGCTTTCGAGAGCAAAATGAAGCCTGCAAATGAGTTTTGTGTAAATTACATGTTACAGTCTACAGAGCAGGTGTTACACAGAAGAGATCCCAGAAACTTCTGTACATCCTAGTACCTAAATGATTTTTATCTTTGTAAAAATGTATCTACTATCACTATCGAAACTAAAGTTAATCAAAAGGCAGCAGCAAACTTGACAGTCACCAAAACTGGACTTCAAACAGAAACTTTTAGAATTATAAAATTAGGATTGCTTCCTTTCTTTGTTAGACAGTCTTGAAAAATGTGAACTTATAACACAAGTAAAGTCACTAGTGTGATACCTTAATGCAGCTTTCTAAAGCTCAAGTGTTTAATTAAAACCAGTTGCCCTTAGTCTCTGTTTCATAACCAGAGAAAAATAACAAGGGGCAATTAAGCTCATTCTTAAATTTAAGTTTTGCATAGATGGAATAAATGCCTTTGTCATGCTTACTTCTGTCTCCCTCTCCATTGAAATTAGGGAAAGCTAATTAGCACTGACCAATTAGATAAATATCAACTGTAACCATGTATTTGAAATAATAATTTATAATACTTTATGTAAAGATTCTAAAATACAAAACTTTCTAGTGGGATATGTAATCTGATGGGAAAATACTAAAGAATTACTTTCAAGTTCAATCATTCACCCATATAACTGTGCTTCTAGAATGTTAGATTTAAAGGAAAAAATGTTTAATAAATTTGGTATGCTGATGCATCACTGAGTAACTGATAAAATTCACTGGACTGCAGAACTGTCTGATGTGCAAAGGAATTAATTCTAATAAAGCAATCTAATTATAAAATTAATTCCCTAACTTTTTTAAGTCACTAGATCCATGATTTATGTGGATGTCAGTTCTCTCACCTGGCAAGGCATATGGTGTTTAAAAAACCAGACCATCTTATTAAGTTTTCAAGTATATGTAATAAAAAGGCACAGCTTGAATATTTTCATATTATTAAAATTGCTTTTTTTGTGGTAGAATGTTTCTATAAATGCTTCTTAAGACAAGTTGAAAGAACCAATGAGATCTGCGTTTAATCTCTTGCCTGGGCACAAGATCTTATTTATATTTCAAAGCATCTAGATATGTAATGTTGTCTGAGTTTAACATTAATTTGCTTATTCATGGAATTTTAGGCCACTCACTCCTCTGCAAGTTGTACTAGATAGACAACTGTTTAGGAAAGGAGAAGTTCAACAGGGCTCCCAAGGTACAGAACAGTAGAGATGGCATTTGCAATGGTTGATTATGCAAATGCAGTTTATCCTTAAAGCTACATAAAATGACATGTAAAATGTTTTAAGCTACAACAAAATTATGCTTTTTAATGGAAAATTGATATAATTTTCTTGGAGACTAGAAAAGTTAATGATTTTGGTAGAAAAGTCTGCTTTATGGAAAGTGTGCTTCACTTAAAATTCTGCTTCTCCTTCAAGCAGAAACAAAACATAGCTCTGGAGATTTATAGACATGGACAGAACTCAATGGTGATCACACATTTGTAAAGAATCACAGGTGCAGAAAGCCTCACTATGCAGGAAAGGTTTTATTACCTCTTTCTCAAAATTAGGGAAATGTGTAATGGACTTGGAAAGCAAATTAGAAATTTAATAACAGGTAGTTTGCAAGCCCCTTAAATCATCTACTAACCCAGAAAACAATAGTTCAAACTCTCTGGTATATGTATGTCTAAGTAACACATGATAATGCTTCTGTTTCCTGAATAAATAATCTAATCTGAAGAAAACTAAAAATAGTATCTGAAAAAAACAACCACTGAGGCTTTAATCACCCAGGAATAATTTGAGTAAGACTATCACAGATAGCAGGCTATATTTTTTTTCCTTTTGCAAGAAATTCCAGTCAAACTTTGTAAATTCTACGTTAAAATAATAATAAATTACATTAAGTTACAAATTAATGGAAAAGAAATGAGAAGAATTGTATAGCTTAGATTTTTGATTAATTTTCTTTTGTCATATTTATTTTAAGAACCTGGTATTTTTCTCTTCTTTATCTCCTTAAGTAAGCATTTTTCCTGACCTATTGTGGTGTGAATGAGGCAAAACCATTATCCTGGCTCACAAAAGATGGTGAACCTTTTCTTTGGCCCAGCTACTGTGAGAGGTCATGAAGATAACTGTTACTTTCATCTTGTTCATCTCAGCTTGCAAACGAAGCTATTTAATTAATCTGTCAGCTGTGTGATAAAAGATCTGATAAGTTACTCTCTTCTTCACATTCATTGTCATTCCATCCATTCACCAAGTGTTCATGTGGATTGATGCGCAGTAACAGAATACAACAGACCCTGTATCTGTGCTGATACCTCTAGCCTGGATCTTTGGCTACTGGCAGCTAGATTGGAGAACATGATCACCCATCCTCTCTCTTCTACAGAAGGGAATACTACATTGCTAACAAGTATTCCTTATGTCTCGGCTTATTAATACCAGACCCTCCTGTTAACTAAATGTAGCACAGGTCTAAGCTTCTACCTAATGCCCTTGGTTAAGAACATCATTAATTTTCAGGCTACTGGAGGATAGAAAGGTGAGAAAGGCCAAAAATTGTTTACACCTTTCCAAGCTGTAAACAATTCTGGATAAATGTTTCTAATGTGTTTACACGACACAATTCAGCATCACACAATATTTTAAGCATTATCTTCAGTGGTTGCTATTGCTTACATTCTGTTGGTGATGTTCATTCTCTTTCATATAGCAGCAGTTTTTAAAACTGTTTAGGAGTAGACTCATTGATTTTGTTTTAATATTAAAAATTATGATGATTAAAAAGCTCCTGCTTCACAATCACCAGAGGGCTGCAGTTTCATATGCTTGGCCAAAGAGCTTTCTCACTCTTCACTGAAATTCAACCAGGAATCAAGAAACACTGCTGCACTGCTTGGCAGGTTACATTGGATGTGTTTGTATAGACCATCTTTTAAAAAAATCTGTGAATTCTAGATTTAACTGGGACTATTAGGAATTTAAAGAAAAGTTTTTCATATTGAAATATCAATATGTTTCAAACAGGGCAAGACACAATTCACTTTCTTGTATGCATTCCCCCAGATACATTGGAAAAAGGAGTAACTTTCATTTCGCAAACCCTTCTCTTTTATTCATAATCCTCTAGCCTATAATGGCAGGTTATTTCATTAATAAGCTTAACATTTGATTTGACCACCAATTATCCTTGACAGAGCACTTTTGTTTGCAAAAATGCTATAAGCTGTCATTTTACTTACATGCATTAATTAAACATTTCATTTCAATGGCCACAAAATACACAATCTCGTATTAGTTCTTCTTATTTCTTTTCAATTAGTGCAATTTAGAAATCAAGTCATAGGGAATTTTATGAATAATATTTGTTTTCTTAGTATGTTCTTTATCCTGTGCAAATTTGTTTTTTTCTTTTTAAAAGGGGATGAAAAGATCATGAAAACCAGGCTCAGTTACTCTCTTCAAGGAAGCAATGACAGAAATCTGACTTAATGAAACTCTCAAAGCCACAAGGGATGAAAAACATCTCTTCATTATGCTGCTATAGGTGAAACTGTATTGAGTACAAGGCAGAGTAATTTTCTTTTTTAATGAGAAAATACTGTAGAGAAGCTACTTTATTAAAAAGTACCATATATGCTCTAAATGACTCCCTACAGTCGACAGTTTTGAAGTTAAATACCTACCCAGTCGTCTTGTACAATTTTTCTTAACTTTCGTTTGCTTTGAATTCCATTTTTCTCTTTTCACATTGTCTGTGCCAGTAACAAAATGTATACATTTAAAATAATTGCCTAGAAATGAGGGGGAGGAGGCAGAAGGATTTATTTCACACATGCATTTTGGGGAACGTGGGGGATGAAGGAGAACAGCCTATCTGCTGGTCATTTTTTCAGCTGAGTTCCAGGCACATGCAGGTATTTGTGCATCTCGAGGACATGTGATGGGGATATAGAATCATTTAGGTTGGGAAAAAATTTAAATTATTGAATCCAACCATTAACCTAACTCTACCAAGGCTACCACTAAACCATATCCCTTAGCTCTACATTTATAAGACTTTGAAATACATCAAGGGCTAGCAATTCAATCACATCCCTGGGCAGCCTATTCCAATGCCTGATGACCCTTTCAGAAAAGAAGACTTAATGTCTAACCTAAAGTTATGAGGCCTCCCCTCATTTCACATCAGCATCTTAATAATGAGGACAGGGCATCTCTCACGTCTTTCCTACTTTGCCTTGTACGCATTTATCAAGGTAGAGATAGAAAAGTGTTCTTGTTCTTCATAGGGATAGAAAACAAAATGTAGATGATCACATTCTACCTTGCTTTTCCAATAAAGTATAATGACTTAAAGAATAAAGCTGGTGGGAAATACTAACAAAAACTCATCGCATGCAAATGCCGATTGTGTCTGTCAAGAGTCTGTACAGAGGCATTGGCTGCAATTAGTTAACTTCTTTGCAGGAATTTCACATATAAACACAGAACGTTGCAACCTTTTTCTTGGATGAGTACTTTCAAATGATCAAGTCCAATCAACAATATTATCAGGTCACCACTAAATCATGTCTGTCTGTACCACATCGGTACATCTTTTAAATACTTCTAGAGATTGTAACTGTGACACTTGCCTGGGCAGCCTGGTAACTCTTTCACTGAAGAATTATTCATAATGTAAATCTCCCCTGGCACAACTTGAGGCCATTTAATCTTTTCCCGTTTCTTGCTACTTCTGAGACTACATCAACCACAACCTAGCTGCAACTGCTTTCAGGTATTGTGGAGTATGCCTCACCTTAACCTTCCTTTCTCTAGTTTAAGCAACTCCAGCTCCTCAGCCGGTCCTCAGAGGGCTTGGTCTCCAGGCCCTTGACCAACTTCTTTACCCTTGCTTGGACATGCTCATGGCTCAGCAATTCTTGTACTGGGGTGCACAAAACTGAACATAGTACTTGAGGTGTGGTCCCCCCCCAGTATCAAGTACAGGGAGACAGTAACTTCCCTACTTCTGCTGATCACATTATTTTTCATACAAGCCAGCATGGTACTGACTTTCTTGGCCACGTGGACACACTGTTGGCTCATATTCAGCCATCTGTTGAGCATACTCCCAGGTCTTTTGGTGACTTAAAATTTTCCAACCTTTCCATACCAAGTCTGGTGTTGTTATGACCCAAGTACAGAGCTCAACACTTGGCCTTGTTGAACTTGATAAAACTAGCCCCAGCCCATTGAACCAGACTGTCCAGGCCCTTGTGAAGAGCCTTCCTACCCTCAAGCAGATTGACCAACTAACTTGGTGTCATCTGCAAAATGGCTGGCACTTGATCCCTGTGTCCATATTATTAATAACAATATTAAAGAGAAAAAGATCCAGTAGTGAGCCTTGGGCAACACCACTTGTGATCTGCCACCAGATGGATTTAAATCCATTCAAAACCACTCTTTGCACCTGGCCATCCAGGCAGTTTGTCATCCAGTGAAGAGTACACTCATAAAGTCCATGGACAAGTTTTTCCAGGACAATGTTGTGGTAAAACGTCAAAGCCTTTACTGAAGTCTAGGTAGACAACATATGGAGCTCTCTTCCCTCGTTCACTAAGAAAGCCACACTGCTGTTTAGGGAGATCGGGTTAGTGAAGCAGCACCCACATTTCAAAAGCTGTGGTTACTGCGCCTGATCACTTGGTTGTCCTGTATATGCCTTATGATGGCACTGAGATTATCTGTTCCTTAAGCTTCCCCAACGCTGAAGTCAGACCAATAGGACTGTAGTTCCCCAAATTCTCCTTCCAGCTCTTCTTGTTGATGGACAACACAACTGAGTCAGTGTCAGAGAAGAGCAGTATGAAGATACTGTTTTTGAGAACCACAGGAGCTTACAGAGATATCTTTTCTTTGGTTCTTTCGTTTCTTGACTAAGCTGATGGAATTTTGACTTTTGTCTTTGCAACAAATCAGTACATTTTAACACTTTGTTGACAGAGAAATACTACTTTGGGTAGCCACAGAAAGAAAATATTGTTTTGGCTAAAACTTAAAATTAAATTTTCATTTTAATGCCTTAAATTTAATCATTTAAGGATTTTAATTATTTTTTAAAGCAGCAGCCACATAAATTATAAGTTGGCACTTCCTTCTGTTTTTCACATCTGATACGGGCATTTTCTCAAAATGGCCAGCACAGAGTCATAGAATGGTTTACGCTGCAAGTGTCCTCAGAGTTCATCTAGTTCCAAACCTCTTGCCATGGGCAGGGACACCTGTCATTAGACTGTATTGCTCAGATCGCCATCCAACCAGGTCTGGAACTCTTCCAGGAAGATGGCATCAACAACTGCTCTGTGCAACCTGTTCCAGTGCCTCATTGCCCTTGGTGATGAAGTTCCTCTGACAACATTTCTGTGTTAGAAGTTGCATATAATGTAAATTATAAACTGTTTTGCTCAACTGAGGAGTCACCTTCAGCATCTGCAGACAGAGACAGCTCATTTTCTCAGTTTGCCACAGGATTGTTCCCAGCTCAGTTCTTAACTGTACTGAAAATTTAAATGTCACATGTGATGAGGCATAAGCCTGATATTAATGGATATGCCACAGTATAATGTTTTCATTATTCACTGCTTTCTCATTTTCCCTGCTTTGCCAAGTTATTCTATGTGATTAGTTTGCTGCATCCTCCATTGGAAAGCTCTTACTATGTTGGCATGACACAACATCCTTCAGAACATGGCAGCTTTCTTGTCCTGCCCTGGTAAGATTGGTGGAATGTTTAGATGGAACACTCATGTACTCTAAACCCCACAAACCACTGTTCAGAGGACTCTGAGGAAATAGAAGACAAATATTCTCTGCCAGATGTAAAGACTGCCTTTGAAGCAGGCATAAGGATTGAGGAGCAGGTCATTAGCCTGAAACTATAAAAGAAGTAAAACCAAGAATTATTACAGGTTTATGTCTCTCCCAAATATTTCTGGGTTTGGAACTGTTTGGCACTGTTTGGCCAAAGTCATGAACTGTTACTAAATATGACCCAGTTTCTTAACTATTTTGCAAACAGAAATTTGAAAGGAAGTTTTTCAGCAATAAATGTTTACACTGGCTGAGTGACACAGACTTCTTGCTCTGCTGTGCAATCACTTTTAAAGCAATTACACACTGATTTGTATAATTTTGTATTAAATTAAATGGTGCATAGTTCACAGAGCACTTATTCTCTTTTTCCCTTTTTTACTTTCAGCATCTTTTTCTAGCAAACTTCTTTCAGCAGTAATCATGTCTGCCCTACAGTGCACCTGATGGAGCTTATCAACTCTACCCTGCCTCTTTTCATGCAACCCTAAACTTCATGGCTGGTTGGTCAGGTTGTGTGAGATGTTATCCAGGTAGTTATTACAATTTATCATTTCCCTAAATGGTCTCTTTGGTTATTTAATTTTCACAGTCCACTTACAGAAGCTGCTGGTGCTAAAACTAAGTGTTGAAATGCAATTAGAAATAAAAGGCTCATCTATAGAGATGCTGCCCATTGCTCAAAATCAGAGATACACCAGATCAGTTCTGAATTTCTTCAAGGTCTGTACTGCTCAATGGAAATCTCAGCAGATGAATCCAACAGTCATCAACATTATAAGCCTCGACATCTATCAGAGTTGTTTGTAATACAGCCTAGCACAACTTGCCTTCACCTTTCATTTAAAATATTCATCACTATTTTTCTCAAAACTTCATAAAATTCTTTCCATTTAGATCACATTCTGCATGAAGACATACTTTTAGGTAGCTCTGCCAGAATATATCTAGGCATCTGGTATTGCCCATAATAAAAGGCAGCTGATCAACACATATTTTATCTACAAGCAGGTTGTACAGATGCTCGTGTAAAAATTACATTTTCCAATCCACAAATTGTATAATGCAAACGCATTGCATTATGCATTTTTACGACAAGACCTGCTTTTACTGTGCTTTTAGTAAATATATAGTGTTTTGAAAAATATGCTGTAAAGGTTTACTTCATTATTTTTTTTCTTTGTTTGCTGCAATCTGCTTGTAAAGGAAAGTCTAATGCATTTTATGAAATCCACATGGAAATAAAAACATTTTACTTCTACAGCCTTTAATATAATAGGTGTTCCTTGAATTAGTGTCAGAGCAATTTCAATTGATAGTGAACACTCGTACAAAACTGTTGTTTTACCACACCGTGGAATACAAAACTCTTTAAAACATTTTTTTGCAGAGAAAATATTTCATTTCACCTTCTATTTTCTGCACTAAGAAGTCTTTATCAATCTATATTGCATGTGTTAGTTGCACAATTTATTAGGTTTTCAAGGCAGACATGCTTTAATTACTAAAACTTCAAGAAACTGGGTAATATGAAGAGAAAATTATGATTCAAAATTTACATAAAATTAGTAAGTGCTTCTTTCTTCCCTTCCTCCCTAATGAGCCAACAGAAAATAAATAATCAGCTAAGTTTATTCTCTCCCTCACAGTATTAGATATTATTGAGTGCTATGCAAGGCACAAATGCAAGCATTCTAATGTAACTGGCATAACTGCTAACAGTTATATCTAGTTGGTGTGAATCACAGTTTTTCTGCTAAAAGGAAATCTGTGTTGTATTTGAATAGAGACGTCAAAAAAGAAAAGTCAGTTCCTTGCGGTTTG
This sequence comes from Upupa epops, assembly GCA_013397515.1. Classification (NCBI taxonomy): domain Eukaryota; kingdom Metazoa; phylum Chordata; class Aves; order Bucerotiformes; family Upupidae; genus Upupa; species Upupa epops. The sequence goes on from VZRI01011490.1 coordinate 66,908, forward strand.
ATTCCCTTTAAAAAAAGTACCTATTTAATCTTTAAACCTCTGGTAATTATTGGGAAAAAAAAGCACATTGTGTGTAAATTCTGGTTCTTCATGTATAACTTCATGCCTTCGCAACCAATTTTATAGTCTTCATGAGCATGACTGAAATTGTAATGAGCTTGATCTGCGATTTCATACGGAAAACTGTTAGAAACTTGTTAGAAAACTATAAGAATCCTTAATGCAAGACAGCAGAACACTTCATAGGTGAATTACCCACAACAAAGCAATAAATCCAAGAAAATCCAATCTGTCATTTTAGAAGCAGTGGGAGTCTATTACAGCTTGGCATAGGTATGATACAGCCAGGTAGGTAGTACTTGGCTTGCATAGTACCTGCTACTGGGAGTAACCAATCACCTTTTCAGAGATGAAAGGCAAAAATAATCAGTCCATTTACCCCAGCCAGGCTGACCTTAGCACCAGGTTGAAACATAATAAGAAAGTAACAGGACTAAATAGGAGAGAAGTTCATTAAGAGCATTATGATTTATATTCCTCTCCTAAAACTCTTTCCCTTGAACTGAGTGTACTAGTCAGTTCCACTTGTAAAGAAATAAATGTTTATTTTGCTATCACATTCCCTTCTTTATCTGTTTCACTGCTTCCTATGACTGCAGGACTGTAGAAAGGGCAAAAAATATATTTCATTTACATGAATATAGATATTTATTCAGGTAAAAAGAGATAGCAAAAGCTGATACAAGACTAGATAATAATGACGTGATCCTGAGTTTGCCAGAACTCTTCTTTCCCTATGTATTTCCATTACGATCAGAATTGTCATTTCTTAAACTCCAGATACTTGTAAGTTCCTGATACCTACAGAACTTCTTTCATATACCTAAGAATAATAGAATGTCTTAGGAATGTCTCTGAGGGATCTCAGAGATCATCTAGTTCCAATGTTCCTGCCATGGGCAGGGACATCTCTCACTGGACCTGGTTTCTGAGAGTCCTGTCCAACTTAGCCTTAAACACTTCCAGGGAGGGGGCATCCACAACCTTCTGGACAACCTGTTCCGTTGCATCACCACACCCACAGAGAAATTCCCAAGATTGAATCTATATCTACCCTCTTTTAGTGTGAAATCATTCCTGCTTGTCATATGACTAGAGTCTTTCATAAAAGGTATGAACCTTTGGATGGATGACTCCAGCTTTTCTGTAGGTCCCCTTCAGGTTCTGGAAGGAAGTTGTAAGAAATCCCCTGAACTTTCACTTCTCCAGGCTGAACAATCACAGCTCTCTCAATCTGTCTTCATAGGAGAGGTGCTCCAGACCTCTGATCATCCCTGTGGTCCTCTGCTGGACTCCTTGTCCTTCCTTCACATCCTTCTTGCACTGCGGACCTCAGAACCAGACGCAGTACTTTATATGGGGTCTCATGAGAGCAGAGTACTGTGGGAGAATCACTTTCTTGCACCTTCTGGTGACACACAGAATCATAGAATCATAGAAAAGATTGGAAGGGACCTTAGAGATCATCTACTCCAACCCCCTGCATGGTCAGGGTCATCTCTCAACTACATTTAGTTGCTCAAGGTCTCACCCAACCTGACCTGAACACCTCCAGAGAGGCAGCATCCACAATCTCTCCAGGCAATCTATTCCAGAATCTTTCCACCCTTGTACTGAAGAACACGAATCAACATCCTGTTGTCATAAAAGCCGAAATCCTCACAACAGATCAGTCATGAAATCAGACATCCATTTGCATTAGACATTCCTTTTGTTGCATCCAGTAGGTGTTGCTGGGGTAGCTGTTATGAGCTCCATATCTGGTTGTATTGCTGGAGGATGAGAACTAAAGCAGTCTTGCTTTTGTGGGTTTCCAGGGTCCAAGGTGCCTCATTCTTTGTGGTGTTCACTACAGGAACATGGTTCTGAAGCCATTTGTCTGTCTCACTTCTTTTGATACAGCTCTGGATATCATGAACCTTCTGCACTGCAATCACACACCGCTAGCTCGTGATGACCTTCACATTTATCAACACTCCCAGGTCCTTCTCCTCAAGTATGTTCTCAATCTATTCCACCCATCATGAATTTGTTTTTAGGATTACCTTAACCCAGATGCAGGACATTGCACTGGGACTTGTTGAACCTCTTACAGTTTGCACGGGCCCATTTCTCAAGCTGGCCAAGATCAGTCTGACTGCTATCCCCTCACTCCAGGATGTTAACCACACCACACAGCTTGGTGTCATTGGCAAACTTGCTAAGGCTGTACTCAATGATACTGTGCAAGTCACCAACAAGGATGTTAAAGCACTGGGCCCAAAAACAGACCCCTGAGGAACACCACTTATAACCAATGTCCCCTTGGCCATCGAGCCATTGATCACAACCTTTTGAGTGCAACTGTCCAGTCAATTCCTTAATTAATGAACAATCCATCTTTGAAATTCATGTCTCTACTTTATAGATGGTGATATCATGTAGGACAGTGTTAAATGCCTCGCACAAGTCCAGGTAGATGGCATCAGTTACTCTACCCTTATGTACTGATGTTGCAACCTTGTGATAGGAGGTCACCAAATTTGTCAGGCATGATGTACCTCAGTGAAACCATACTTGCTGTCACCAATCACCTCCCTATTTTCCATGCACCTCAACACAGTTCCCATGAAAATATGCTTCATGATCTTGCCAGGCACAGAGGTGAAGCTAACTGGCCTGTATTTTCCTGGATTGTGTTTTTAGCCTTTTTTTGAAATAGAGATTGTATTTCTCCTTTTCCTTTCAGTGGAATCTACAACATACTGCCATGATTTTTTCAGATACACCAGTGGGTGTATCCAATCAGGTCTCATGGATTTGTGAACATTCAGGTTCTTTATATGACTTGGGTGGTGTGCTTCGAGTTCTTGTCAGTGAAAACAGGCAAAAAAGTTACTGAACACCTCATTCCGTTTCCTTCTAGAGAGGAAGATTTTCCAGAAAAATCTCCTACAACCAGTACCAGTGAGCATGCCAAGAATTTGGCATCTGCCTTGTTCCACTTTCATTTTAGGCATGAAGTGCTTGAAACTTAAAAAATCTCAGGGCTGCCTCTGAAGAAAATGAATAGGCATCACTAACTGAATGAGTGGCAACCAAGAACCCCTCCGTGATACCGTAAAACAATCACTCAGAGAGGGACGCACAAAGAGGTCATCTCCCTTTCTTCTTTTCAAATACAGAACCTCAGCTTTCCCACTGCACAATGTCCCTGAGGATGCACTACAGGTTCAAGGGAAAGGGAAATGGAAACACACTTTGACTACTGGTCTCAGTTTCCCCTGAGAGCTTCCTGCCTCTTGTAAGTAGATGTGAACTATCTCCCTAAAGAATATATGAACAATTTAGATATTCAACAAAAGCTGCCAGGAGCAGACTCAAAACAAAGGTGTTGTGCTGCAAAATCTGAAGTCATTCACTTGCCCTGACTCTGTTACTAATTTGTAAGCATTTTTTAGAAGAGTCAGCATCCACTATGACAGCTGTAATTTTTTTTAATTTGTTATGATACATATACGGTTGAATTAAATATATTTTATGCCTCTTGCAATTGGAAAATGGTACTTGCAATTGGAAAAATCACTTTGCTTTGATTTCTCTGCATCTGAAGCCATGTGCATTGTTTGAAATGTTTACCCAAAGAGAAAAATCAAAATATACAAAATTATAGCATGATGAAAATGGATCTAATAGCTGCCAACTTTTATAAAGCCAACTTAAAAATATTTACAACATGAGGCAGTGTGTACACTACTACAAATTTTACCTCCTTTTAGCATGTTCTGAATTTTTTCCTGGAAATTTTATGCCTGCAGCAGAATGAAAAAGAAGGAATATTATGCTGTCTTCAATCAAGAATTTTCAACTACGTTGAAAGAGGCGAGCTCTTAACCCTCTACCTCTCTTGGTGTCTGACCACAGGGGAGAAAAAAAGAAAGGCTCTGCATAAGTCCTGTAGAAAGCCTTTGGACGAGATCCTGAAAATCCTATTCTCCATAATAGGCGTGGCCACGTGTAACCAGTGCCGTGTTTTCTTGTCTCCACTGGGCTGGCAAAGATCCTGTATACTCTGTCACTGAAAGACTGAGGGAAGCCTCTGTTAAGAGAGAGAGACATCACAAGTACTGATCTCCTAAGCCTTTGGCAAACATAGAGATCAAACCCTGTTGCATCCTCCATTTTGATGCTGCTATAGTGTCAAAGAAGAACCCCAAGTAGATGGGACCTAGAAGTATGTCAGAGATGTCACAGAGTGCTGATGTCTGCAAGAGGATCTAGAAAAAGAACATTTTCAGAAGCACCAAATGTATATTGTGTGCTGCATTCCTGCCACAAACCCCCCACACCCCTTTCTCTTCTGTGAGTCTGTGGTTCTGTGAGAGAAAAAACAATCTTTTACCTTTTTCTCAAGTGAAATACAAGGTATTTTTATCTGCTAGTAATACTAAAATGAGTGTCACTAACTTATTAATGAAATACACATTTATCTAGTTTGTAAAGAAATTTATGCAATACTCATTAGTAGTATGATAGTAAGAGTTTATCATTCTTAGCCCATAATCAAAAATTTATTTCAAATATATTATTAAACTATAATAAAGTATTGGGTAAAAATATACAAGTCTATCAGTATAGTTGCTATATCGGACAATCTATATATAATTTTAGGGTCTCACAAATCAGTAGAAAAAAAAATGTAATTAAGTCATCATTTAGTTCTAGCCCGTAATTACTGGCATACAAATGACAGCAGAAGAAAAATACTTCTTATACACATAGAAGCATGCAATGTCTGACTCAATTTTTTTTTATTCCTGATTAGCAGTGTCACACTATACTTCTGTCTATGATGTCAGGAAACAAAACGTAAAACCAAAAAGAATAATGAAAATGTGAAGAACTGCAGAAACTGGAAAATGCCAGTCATTTCTATGCTAATGTTTAATAAAGTCTGTGCATTAAAAATAAAAAAAACCAAAACAAACAAACAAACCAGAAAACAACCCAATCCTTTGTTTTATATTATACGAATACATAAACAATGCAATACTACTTGACTGCTGTGGGGTTTCAGTTCACACCAAAACCACAAAATTATATGGTTTTACTCAGTACAGTTTAAAATACATGAACCATTTTACACATCTACATTTCTGTTGCTCAAAACATTATGGTATCATGTTGCAACTAGCAAAAAATAATGATAAGGTTTCAAGTGGATGGTAGCGTTTCTGTTGTTTTCATACACCTGTGTATGCGCATGTATATAGGTTGACTCTATCCTTTACTGAAACTTCCGTTATACTAGTTTTAGGGTTTCCTTCTCTATGTCTTCATTCCTGTACACATTCAAGATGTTTCTGCCCCAAAAGTTTCCTATAAATGTCCCAATTTGATAAAATTGCTTCCCCTTCAGCTGACAGAATGGACCTAAACAGCAACTTTTGTTACATGAGTTACTGGGATTAGCCCTCAGTCTTTACACTGAGATGGTTTAGGGGGTTTTGCATGATCACTCACAGATCTCAGGTTTTTAGAGGTCTTAATGCTCACTCATCCTCTCCTTCTAAACCTCTCATTCTTAGTTATGGCTCAAGATAATACTGTGTGGGCTTTCTTGTTTGCAAATTTCTGTTTTAAATAGCTGTGAGATTAATGCAAAATACTGGCCTTGTAATTGCAATACAAGTTTAGTAAAACTGAATATAAACTTTTTTTTTTCCTCATACAATCATTTTCTCCTTTTTCTCCTGCTTCTAAAGAAAGCATACCAATCCATTCTACTCAAATCCTTTTTTTGGCTTTTGCCTTTTCTTGTCCAGCACACTTAACACCATTCCTTTTTTTCTTCAGTAGATGCCAGGGTCACTCTCTCCTCTACCCGCTCTCTGCTAGGTTTCTCCTCCAGGCTTGTTATATCACACTGGGATTTCTGCCCAGTTTGGCTTTCTCAACTTTTTTATGGACATACGCCAAATACTATTACTCAGGCTGTGTTTCTCATTTGCTGATCTGAACTCTGATTTTACTGCTTTGCTCAGTTGACTGATCCTCTGGTATAGCCTCTCCAGTTCCTTATTTACTGTAATAACAGATTTTGGCTTCTTTCAAGCACCTCAGTAACTCTGCACATGCTTATTGTCCCTTGCTAAGGTTCATTCTGATACTTTTCTCCTTGTACTGCCATACCTGGCCTCATCTCCTGGTTACAGAGTTTCATCTACACCGGCATCTGGTGTTTATTATTGAACTATACTGTTAATTAGTACTTATACCAGAAAGTTCCCATCCTGTACCCATGTATGTCTTTAAAATTGCAGTCATACCTACAAGGAATCAAACAGCCTGTTTCTTCCCATTTCATAAAGAACTCTTTTTCTTTCAGTAAACTATCTCTACTTTTCTACCCTACAGCCACAGTTCTGTTTGGCCTTGGAGAGACCTTAAGAAGGCATGAAAGAGCATGTACACAATACTATTAGAAAGCAAACAAAAGACATCTGAGTATTTCTTCGAGGTAGTTCCAAAGAAAACTAATCTATTTGTTCTGTTCCTCATTCAAAGGTCATTATTATGACAAGTTCTAGGTTACTGCTGAACTACAGCCCAAAGGAATGATGGCAAATTGTACAGACAAACTCAAGCTACCAAGCTCAAGGCCCTTATTCCAGCTGCCTACATCAAGTACCTATAAAGTGCAGCACAGGGGCACAAAGCACAGTCTGAACCAGAAGATGGAGTTTTCATGGCAGATTTTAAAGCAAGTTTCATATCCAAGATTTCATTCAATGCATATGACATGCAGAATCATCTTCTCCACAAGGAAAGTGGGTTCATGCAAGAACATGTTGAGCTCATAAAGCATTCTGATTTTCTTCAAATTCACAGAAATCTGACACAGGATTTAGATGCTTACTGGACTATTTAATGTACATTTTCCTGGCCTTTTCCACAGTTAAAATATCCCATTAATCTATTTCAAAATAGGTTATGCAAAAATGAGTTACCTTTTCTTGATACTGTCGCCTTGAGGAATCCAGAGATTGAATGAGGGCTGTAGCATGACCAACAAACATAGCATAACAAGTTGCCCCCACAATCATACTCAACATGGTTATCCAGAGGTCAGACATGCTAACGGGGGCGCGGGCTCCATAACCGATGCATAGCATGTGGCTCATTGCTTTGAAGAGTGCATATGAGTACTGCTTTCCCCAGGAATCATTCTGTAAGAAAAGAGACAAGTGACTGAGCCAGCAAGCAGCTGAAGAGAAAAAGACACTTGTATGTGTGTAGTGGGATCATGGATTACTGGCTCTGAAAAATCTGTCTGGAAGTGTACTCTCTGTGAATGAGGAGTTATTTCTTCTAAATTTATTGCTAGATAAAGCACCAAAGGTTCTGTCACAAAATACTTAGGATGGTGAGATGAAATAAAATTGACTATTTTTAATACATGATTGTATTCTTAAATATGGATGTTAACCTAATTATATGGAAACTAAAGATCAATTTTATTTTACAGTCCATGGCAGACAGATTAGAAAGAGCTAAGAGCACAGATTTATCAAGCACAAGAAAGTAGTATCTTGTTTTAATATGTATTAACGTGCTCTTATGGTCCCATTTATTTCTTAACAGAGCTGTCCATTTTAACACACAACCACATTTCATCTTATCAGCTGTTTGACTACCCAAGGTATTTCCTCTAATATCTATTTATCTTTATCTTGTAATATTTTGTTCATACCAGAAGCATTTCAATTCAAAAGAAGTTTGTGAAACTCAGTGGAAAAGAAAAGAGTAATACCTAGGTCCTGTATACCTAGTATGTAGTTACCACTTTCCCATTCTTCCTGGTTGATTAGAAGGACTGACAGGTAACTCACAAGCTTATAAAATTGCAAAGAAGTGGTCACCATACTCCCTTTAGCTTTACATAAAGACAACTGAATCTATTCATTAATGACTTGAATGAGGGATTAGGGTGCATTGTCAGCAACTTTGCTGTTAACACAAAGCTGCGTGGTGTCGCTGACACCCTAGCAGACTGTGCTGCCATTTAGCAAGACCTAGACAGGCTCAAGAGCTGGGCAGACAGAAATTGAATGAAGTACAACAAGGGTAAGTATAGAGTCTTGCATCTGGATAAGAACAACCCCAGGCACACTGGGGACTAACCTATTGGAGAGCAGTGTAGGAGTAAGGGACCCGGGGATCCTAGTGGACAGCAGAATGACTTTGATCTACCAATGTGTTCTTGTGGCCAAGAGGGCCAACAGCACCCTGGGATGGATCAGAAGGGGAGTGGTTAGCAGATGGAGAGAGGTTCTTCTGCCCCTCTACTCTTCAGTAGTGAGACCGCATGTGGAGTATTGTGTCCAGTTCTGTGTCTCTCAGTTCAAGAAGGACACAGAGCTACAGAGGGTGTCCAGTGTAGAGCAACAAAGATGATCGAGAAGAACAGCTCCCTTATGAGGAAAGGCTGCAGGAGTTGGGTCTCTTTAGCTTCTTGGAGAAGAGCAGGCTGAGGGGTGACCTCACTACTGTCTATAAATATGTGAGAGGTGGTTGTCAGGCAGATGTGCAGTGCACCCTAATCCCTCATTCAGGTCATTAATTAATAGATTGAAGAGGACTGGTCCCAGTACTGATCCTTGGGGGACCCCGCTAGATACAGGCCTCCAACTAGACTCTGTCCCAGTAACTACTACGCTCTGGCTTCTATTTTGCAGCCAATTCACAATCCACCTCACTACCCAACCATCCAGTCCACATTAACTCAGTTTGGCTGTGAGGATGCTATGTGAGACTGTCAGATGCCTTCTGAAGTCAAGACAAGACCATATCCATTGCTCTCCCATCATCTGTCCAACGGGTTGTGCCCTCATAAAAGCCTATCAGGTTGGTCAAGCATGACTTCCTCTTGGTGAAGCCATGCTGACTATCTCTAATGACCCTGTTGTCCTTGATGTGCCTAGAGACAGCATCTAGTACTAATTGTTCCACCACCTTTCCTGGGATGGAGGTGAGGCTGACCAGTCTAGAGTTACCTGGGTCCTCCTTCTTACCCTTTTTGAAGATTGGAGTGGCATTTGCTAACCTCCAGTCTCTTGAAAAGACCAAAGTTGACCCTCTAAAGTCCAAGGTTTTGATTCTGCTAGGTATTCTGTTCCTCCCACATGAGACCTTGGACTCCACCATCTCATGGCCACTGCAACCAAGGCTGCAACCAGACTCCCTTTGTTAGTGAGTACAAGATCCAGCAGCACTCCTCTCCTAGTGGGCTCCTCCACCATTTGCATCAGGAAATTGTCACTGATGCACTGGAGGAACCTCCTGGACTGT
>VZRI01011491.1:0-29114 GCA_013397515.1 Upupa epops
GGAGTGATGGGCAGACTCTAATAAGAATATGCTCATCTCATGTCTGCACTTTCACCTTGCTGCATGCGTATGACTTTGCAAGCTGGTCTTGTGTATCTTGCCTCACAGACAACGGCCACTGCTGCTGGGCTGTAGAAACCTTGGATGTTTTTGTCCTGGACACAAGTGCATAGAACATCCCTGATGCAACCTGGCAGGAGAGAAGATGCTCTTTTTTCCCCTTACATTTTAAACACTGAGTATTATGAATTGCATCTGCAGATCCATGACTTGAATCCATTCAGTTTCTGGGCTGTATTTTTATCAAAGCCAAAATTTAGCTACGGCAGTAGCCAGACCAGTCCAGGCTGTAAGTTCAGTTGACCCCATCTGTTGCCAGCAGGCCTGGCATCTTGCAAGTCAACGGAGGTCTAAGGTCCTGACTCTAACAACACATCAGGAGAGTGGAATTGGCCCTTCCTAGTTATCACCTCATCAATCCCTACAACTGATGGGATAGAGGAGAACTCTACTTCTGATCCTAAGTCCTTAAGCAGCCCTCTCAAGTCCCTGAAGTCTCTCTTCATTGTCCTTGGTCTTCACATTTCTAACTCATCACTCCCTACCTGATAATTCATCAATGGGTAGTGATCTGAAGGCTGAACAAGGATAGGGAGTTTCCTCTGTACATCCATAACCCTGGCCCAAGGGAGGCAGCAGATTTCCCTGTGTAGTGGGTCTGGTCTGTGTATAGGGCCTTCCACTCCCTTCAGATTGAGTTGCCTATGACAAGAACCCATTTTCTTTTTTTTACTGAAGTTGTTTTGCTGTGATGTGTAGTCCGACTTAACCTCAGTGACCCATTCAAGCAAGGTGGGCCTTCATCCTTGTCATTATTCTGTTACCCTTGCAGAGCATCACAACTATTTCATGAGGGCCTCTAGAAAGATGGAGCAGTCACTGGGGTCACACACGTGCCATACCAGGCAAGAGCCTGTTGCCACTGGTCCCTGTGCTCGGAGTCGACATGTTCAGTCAAGTGAAGAGAGGACAGGGAGCTTCTGGGCAGAGCAGGCAGAGCCTTCAGCTGCTTCCCACACAAACTGCTGTTCAGTGAAAAACCGTGTGCACCTCCCCATTCTGTGCTGGAGTAATTTAATTAAATTGTAATGCTGCTGTGCTGGCTCCTTTCCAAGGGCAGGAGCAACAGCTTGCTACCTTGAGGGCAGGCAGGCTCCTGGGGAGCCAGTCACACAGCACCAGTAACACACTGCACTTGACTCATAAGACTCCTGATGACTGATTTAAAAGAAACTCCACCCTGCATGGGCACTGTGCTGCAGAGCAGCCCTGGAGGCAGCCCTCTGCCCAGGGTCCTGGCATACTGGCAGCTTCAGGCACTGCAGAGCCAAGGCAGTTCTGCCAGAGGTGATGCTGAGCTCTCCAGAGATGGGTTGAGCTCCATCCAGTAACCAGCTAATCTGGCATCAGCTGTCAGGCAGCTTCTTCTACAGGAGTGGAACCTGTGCTCAGGGCAGCCTTGGCAACCCCTGTGTCTGCTCTAGCAAGAGGGACTGGGAAAATAAAAGTGATATACTGGCCTCAGCAGCACTGAGACAAATTCTCAAGCAGAGCAGAGTAGAGCTGTCTTCTGCAGTCAAGTGCTCTCTTGGCTTTGCATCCTTTCTGCTGTCTCCCCCCTCAGCAACTTCAGTCAGCAGCCCCAGTTTTCTACAGACAAGAAGAAATCTCTGCTCTTGTCCTGTCTCCAGGCTCAGACAGTCCCCCAAGTTCTACTCCTGTCCTGGCCAAAACACCTGCCATACACCCTCCTCTCAATCACCCACAGCCCACGGCTTCTCCCAGTACCTTTCTCCCAACCTCCTGCCAAGGACCTCTGCATGGCAGGGTATGCACTGCCCTGTACCGCAGAGCTATGTGTCATCACCACCCTGCTCAGTCCGGAAAGTACCAACAAGTACCCAGTGCCCTGTCCCACCAGCTGCAGCCAAGGGGGAGCCTCTGTTCTGTGTGCTTAGTCTCTGCAGCATCCCCTGGAGCGAGAGGTCTGGAGCAAGCAGAGGACACGTAGCATTTCTGGTCCTTCCTCTCTGCTGCTTCCACAACTTCTGCCTCTCCCAAAGGCAACCTGTGAACAAATGAAAACCCCAAGGAAAGTCTCAGATCTTTTAAAATGCAAGAAAAATCCCCTCTGGAAGAGCAGGAGGCACAGAGGCACAGCTGCTGCCAGCAGAGGGATGCTCCTCCTGAATGTCTCTGTCTGAAGACACTGCAGAAGAATAAATTCTGGCCCAGTGAGCAGTGAGATGCTGTGGGCACTGAGCACATCAGCAGAGTCATAGGTCAAGTAGAGTTGGGAGGGCAGGCAGGGGGAACCTTCCTCTGTCTGTAAGAGCTGTTTTCCACGCATTCCTTGGGAAACACATCCTCAGCAAAGCCCATCTCGCCTCTCCAGGAGAGATTTGCTCCTGGAGGAGCTCCCAGCAATAACCAGGCAGAGTCCATGAGGGGCAAAATTCCATTAAAACCCAAAATGCAAGTGTATACTGATGACAGACATACTGCCGTGCCAGGAATGCTGGGGCCAGGGAGAAATGAACTTCCTGCGGTGCCCTGGGCACAGCTGCATGCCCCAGGCTGCTGAGTCCTGTGGCTCCCGAGAGTGCTTGTGCTTGAGGCAGAATACAGAAATCATGAATAGTCTGTCTACAACACCAAGAACAGATATAGGGAGAAATGTCAGGATGTTTCCACAGCTCTGAGAGCAACCAGGCTTATAAATCATGACCTCAGCCCGGCCAGCAGTGCAGTCCCATGGCTCCTTAGAGCCAGAAGCTCTTGCTAACAATACCTTATCAAGATGATCCCCCAAGAGAAAACCAGCGCTCCCAGGTCAGTTTGGATAAAGTCCTAATCCCTGCAAGATGATGACTGAAAAAGTGCTAGTTTCTAAGGTTAAGCAAATATCCATGTGCACAAAGGTGAGGTGAGTATGGTGCACCCATCTGCTTGGGTCAGTTTGTGTGATGGGTGCAAGAAGGTGCCTGTGATGGGGAGGGCGGTTTAGGAAGAGTGGTTCTTCTCCCAGATGCACAAGCATCCTTTCCCAAAGAGCACCTGACTGCCCAAGGACTTCATAGAATCATAGAATCAGTTGGGTGGGAAGGGACCTCCAAAGGTCAAGTAGTCCAACCCCCCTGCAGTAAACAGGGACATCCTCAACTAGATCAGGTTGACCATTAGGTCCTGCAGGGGTGGATATTGCCACAGGCTCTGTTGAAATACTCCAGAGGAATGGTTGCCAAAATCCCTTCAGCATTTTGCTCCTGGGTGCTATTTCTGTTTCTTTATCTTGAGAATTTGTGTGTGCGATGAAGGTGGGATATCTAAGCACACTCAAAGTAAAGGCAAAGAATAATAAAGAGGCAAAGGGAACTAAACCACTAGAAAATATCCAGTAAGACTGAGGTTTTATTTGAAAAATAATTTATCTGTCATGGCAGAAAAAAAGGCGAGAATTTAACTAATACTAGGTGCACAGAATATGTGTCTTGATTTATAAATAACACTAGTTCAACAAATGTTTCAGAGGCATCTTCTTACAATTCCAGGATTTGATGGTTATCCTGGGAGAAATCTACCCGTGGACCTGACCTGAAAACATTTCAATCCCCGTGCCAGAATATGGCCAGAGTGCTGAAACTAGGTCAGCAGGGGTTTGATGAGTCTTCCATAGCGTGGCTTGTGCAGCACAGAAGGAATCTCACGCTTTCTTCATGTGCTTGCTGAAGCACATGGTTGGACAACACTCTTCTAAACACTGTGATGAAGTTTGAAATCATAGAATCATTGCGGTTCATTTCCACTCTGGCTCAAATTTTCTTAAATGTGAAAAAATAGCTGGAGAATCCCATGATCCTTCAGGTAATCCATATCTAATTCATTTCCTGGGAATTTATTTCAGCAGTTAATTACTCTTGAGATGTTAAAAAATGCATTTTATTTTAGCCAGGGTTTGTCTCACATCATGGCAGCCAGCTTGAGTTACATGGGCTGGATGTATTGCCGAGTGCTCTACTCTGAAATCTTTACCCTGACCTTAGCATCAAATATATATTCAGCAACACTAAGGTCAAGATTGTCACCTCTTCATCTTTGCTTTGACATACACGTAGTGTATTCTTGCTGCTTTTTATATGCAGTGGAAGAGAGGCTCAGAAGGAAGCAGAGTGTGGATGTAGAGAGGAAAGGGAGCCCTTACTGTTTAAGCATCGTTAATATTGCACAATCAAGTACTCTGTTGTTGGAAGCTTTAGGCTGGCCATTGAAGATGCACTAGCATTGCTCAGAGAATAGCGTTATTCCCAGGGTTGTCTGAGAAGGAGAATTCATTCCTTCCTTTTGAAGTCTCTTATTTTTCAAATCTAGAACAAATCAGTGAGAAAAGTGACATGGGCCAAGTTACCAGCCTCAGGGGATCTTGGGATGCAAACAGCTGAATAACCTTGTTCCTACAGGTGTCAGTGAAACCGAAGCATCATCCCAAAATTTTCCTGGAACTGCTTTTTCTGGGAGGAGAGAGGGAGTAAACTTTTCCATGAAAATCTCCCATCAGCTCAAGTCTACATCCCAAATATGACGGGGGCTTTTCCCTGCAATCTATTTCACGAAATCTAGCTTTCAGTCACACAAATATAGAGGAACTAATCTGAAGCTGGGATAGACATATGCCTTGGCACCATGGTGATAGTTGCCTTAGAAATAGAAGATCCTTTCTGTCCAAGGTGGACAGAAAGATTTCTGCCTTCATAGTGGGGAGCTGACTCAAAGTCCAATGCCATTGAGGGGCTTCTCCAACCTGTAAAGCAACTGTTTGGGCTTATTTGTGTTCCTGACAAGATGTAAAAATAAGTCTGCAAAGTTATCTTTCCTGGCTATCTTCACTGTTTGCACTGATTTCTCTTCCTGCAAAAAGCTGTGGGGNATTCACTCTTGAAAACAGCGTGGACTTCATGTAGGGAAGAGAGGAGCACACTAAGCACGGAAATACATTTATGGAGCTTTTTACCTTCCAGCTCCACTGCTCTGTCCTGGTGACCTCTCTATCTTCACTGTGGAGTCCTGTTAACCATGACTGTAAACCTGGGGCATTTCTTCAGTGATCTGACCAGGATTTGCTTTGAAGTCAGATTTCCTATTCCACTGGCAGGCATTTATTTCTGTCTAAATTGAAAAGAGAACAAAACTACAGGAAAAAAGTCCTCTATCAGGATAAACAAAGTACACTGTTTTGATAGAAACTAGCTATTTGGGCTCTGCTGCAATTCTGTGCACCATAAAAGGACTTTCCACCAGTACAGAAGTGTAGTCCTATGACTTCATTCAATCTTTTTATCCAGCACTAAAGTTTGTCAAAAGCTGCACCTCCCTGGAGGAAACATTCTGCTTTGATGAACAGGCATTTTCCAGGAGAGATCAGCTCCATCCCAAACATTCCCTAACCCCAATAATGATGCTCTGGAGGATGTGTTTATTCAAGCCCAACTTCCCAGGCAACAGATTATCTGTCACTAGCCTCCAGATAATTTGGATGGGTAATCACAGGAAGGCAGGAATGAATCCTGCACAACACATTTTGAGATGAGATGTGTAGTGAAAGCCCAGGGCACCAGGGCAGGGTCCAATGAGGCTCTAACAAAGCAAAAAAAAAAACCCTGTCACGACGAGAGGTGAGTGTGAACTGTTCAGCAGGTGCATTGCTCCATCTTACAGTCCGCAATCCAACAAATGGCAAATTATCTCCTGGTGAATCAATCTCTAGTGCTGATCTAGTAGCTCTCCCAGCACAGTCTTAATGAAACCTTCTCCTCTTACTGATGAAGTCACCATGTCTGAGTTTGGCAAAGAACAGTCCCAGCATTTGCTCATGGACATCCATCCAGTGCTGTTCTCCATTTCTCCCAATGCCTCATGTTTTCTGTTTCATGGGCTAAGCTCTGATGTGTGCTTCTCTTCTTGTATGCAGTTAAACTCTGGAGCCAAACAGCATATTTCCATTGGCATCATCATATTTTGCTCTTCCAGAGATGTGTCATCAGAGGATCTCAGAACATTTTGCAGCCATTCATTAATAAACCAGCCACCTGCCTTGAAAGACAGGCAGAATTACCCTTTAACCACGTGTAAGTAAGATCAAGGACACAGACATTAGCTGATTTGCCAGAGGTCATAAAAAGTCTTTGTCCTTGCATGACCCAGTTGATAGCCAGTAACAGCGGGTTAACCCAGCGGTTACTGGGGCATTATGCACGTGTAGTGGCTGGCAGTCAAATAAAAAAACCCCTGTGATTTCTAGTTTGTCTTCTGACATCTCTTACCAGTGCCTTGTCATCTGATGCCATGGGAAAAGCATTACATCTTTGACAAGATGGTCCTTGTGTCCATCACA
Organism: Upupa epops; assembly: GCA_013397515.1. Classification (NCBI taxonomy): domain Eukaryota; kingdom Metazoa; phylum Chordata; class Aves; order Bucerotiformes; family Upupidae; genus Upupa; species Upupa epops. The sequence continues at coordinate 6,449 of VZRI01011491.1, forward strand.
TCTGTTAAATCCACCTGCAGACTTCTGCAGCCTCAGCAGCACAAAGAGTGATTGACCCGGCAGATGTTTGTGATGGGGAGGGAGGGTGCACCAACAGTTGTGAGATGGCTTTGATGTCTGAGGGTTTGACAGGGGCTTGAAGAAGCATGTATTTCTGTTCTAACACTCTGCCTCTTCCTTCCTCCACTTAGATGTCTGCTTAGAATAGAACACCAAATGAGGGTCATAAATACCAGAGGATAATGACAGTTTCCTTTCTTTTCCAAGTTTGAATGCTGTATAGAGGATGATCCTTTCAAGCTGCTCTGCCTCTACCTTTTCCTGAAGAGGGCTTCTCTACCGGTCATTGGCACATCTTCCTGAGGCACTGCTGGACTTCACAACCAGTTCTCTTCAATAATTTGTCTCAAATATTTCTAGTGCTGCTTTAGATTGATGATGTTTTCCCCTTTCCTTTCTCTTTATATTGTCACTTAACTGCTCCAACTTATAAAGCTGTTAATCTTTCACACACATGCTTGCATTAAGCAGCTTAAAAGCACTGCAAACACTTTATCCTCATAAAGATTGAACTGCCGTGATATGAAACTTGTAGCTCTAGAAAAGAACAAAATTTACGTATGCAAATAAAAGTTGAAGGTCAGGGACAGAGAAAGAGACTGTAAATATTTCTGGGCCCATATTTCAGAGGATTTGAAAAGAGAAGGGTTGATTTATGTCAAGCTCTCTCTGTGCCCTGAGTCAGCAGGAGCTGAGAGCAACAGGAAGAAGGTGGAAGGTGGATGGTCCATGTCTCAAGGTTGCATGGATCCAAGAGGTGACCTCTACACTGCGGCTGACTCATCCCATCCTGGCACACCCTGTTCTGGGGCAGTCAGAGAAGCTCAGGAAAATCCATGAAGATTTTCTCCCTGGGATGAAAGCTAAATGCAAATTTTCTTGATGAAAGGTCCAAGGTGAAAACCCTGAGTGAGCAAGGCTCTCAGATAAGCTGTTGGCTCTTCCCTTGCAAACACCTTGGTGAGCAACAGCCAGAGCAAAAAAGTACACAGCATGTTCTCTGCCTAGCGTACAGATACTCACTGCAGGTTAGAAGGAACTTACAGTTGGAGGAGGCTGTGCTGGAGGTAGGAAGTGCTGGGAAGTGCTGTTTAGGGTATGAACATACTTGGCCATATCTCCATCCAAGGAGCACCAATCCAAGTGCATTGAACAGTGACCTGGCATCTGTACAGAATGTACAATATGCACAGCCACCCCTGCACCAGGTGAGTTCCATGGCCTCCCATCTGTCTGTGCTCTTGAGGTGGCCCTCCCTGTGTGCTGGGAGCCCAGCCTGCTCTACATGCACTGAATGCTCTGCATGCATGGAAATGGTCGAGTCACCATCCCTGGAGGTGTTCAGGGTTAGTCTGGATGAAGTGCTGAGTGGCATGAGCTAGATGTTAGATGTTAGGTTTACTTAAGTTTATTTGGATTTAGGTGGGACTGGATATCCTTATCATTACTGTGATAATGTGTGATACTGTGAATGCCTGGTCATCAGCTTGCACCTTCAGACAGTGCTACCTGACAAGTTGCCAGAGGAGCAAGACCATCAGAGGCAGAACCATCAGAAGGTTTTCCAGAGTTTGGATTCACTAAGACCAGTTTGGAGATCAGTAGGAAAAGGATGCAAAGAAATGGCGGGGGTTGGAAAGGACTTCTAAAGATCACCTAATCCAGTCCTCTTTACAGAGCAAAATCACCTAGAGTAGATTGCACAGGAACACATACAGGTAGGTTCGGAATGTCTCTAGAGATGAAGATTCCATGACAGTTTTTCCAGTGCTCTGTCACTATGACAGTAAAAATGTATTTATTTTGTTTACATCAAATGTTTTGTCTTCCAGTTTAGGACCATTAGCCCTTATTCTGTCACTGGACACCACAGAGAAGAACCTGGTTCCATCCTACTGGTACCCATTCTTTAGATATTTATGTGCATTGATGAGGTTTCCCCCATCCTCCTCTGAGATAAATAGACACAGGTCTTTCAGCCTTTCCATATGTGCTAGATGCTCCAGTCTCCATCACTTTAGTGGCCCTGCTCTGGACTCTCCAGTGTCTACCTTGTCATTCTTGAACTGGGAAAGCCAGACCTGTACACAATTCTCCAGATGATGTAGCTTCATTTCACACTTATTAGGGGCCATTTGCAGAGCAAAATCTAAATGGTATCATCTGAAGGATTTAAGGCTGAGGTGGGGCCATCAAACCCACAGTACAAGTCCAATTTATTTCTCAAGTTCTTTATTAAAGATGCCAGTTTTTAACCAGGAGAGCCAGTGCATTTGTTGGGATTTTCTAGAGGTCTCCTGCAGAACACCTCTGCTTCCTGGAGCACAGGACATCACCAGAACAGAGACCTGCTTCTAGTCCCATATCAAATTACTCAAGTGAAATCAAGACCGATTTCTTTCTTCTGTGTTTTTGGAGGGGATCTAATTCTGTTTTTTGAATGCAAGAAAGGCAGTTCTGAAATGCCCCTGGCTGAGTGCCTGGCCATGTTTGACTGCAGCTAGCTCATAGAGGTTAGGTGCTGAGGAAGCAGGTCTGCTGTTAGCTGGTACTGCTGCACCTCTAAGACAACCTGGGCAGCTGAGTGAAAGACTCCGAGACACGTGCATTGTGAAGAAGTGCCTGTAAGCACTGTGATCCTCTGAAAGTGATTTGGCTGTGCTGGGCTGGGGTGCTGCTGTTAACTCATCCTATCTGCTCCCTACCAAGACACCCAAAGCCTGTAGTCTTTTGGCTTGTGCATGGGAGATGCTGCACGCTTAGCTTTGTAGACCCGAAGGGGAGTAGTACAAAGGCTACCTCTAAGCAGGCCATGCATCCCAGTTAAGGATTTGGGCCTTGGGTAGCTTCAGCAGATCTGGAACTGTACAAAACTGGTTAAGGTATGGGAGAACAGTCTTATAAAAAGAGGCTGAGGGAGTTGGGATTATTTAGTGTGAAGAAAAGAAAGCAGACAGGAGACCTTTACAGCTGCCTGAAAGGAGGTCGTAGGGAGACTGGTGTTGACCTTTTCCCCCCAATAAACCTGACAAGACCAGAAGAAATGGCCATTAGTTGTGCCAGGGGAAGTTCAGATTGGAAATTAGGAAAAATTTATTTAGTGGAAGAGCAGTTAAACACTGGCCCAGGGCAGCAGGCATCCTGGAGTAGTTCAAAAGGCAACAGGTGTGGCACTTTAGGACGTGGTCTGGTGCTAAGGAGGTGTTGGGTTGACGGTTGGACTAGATGATCTTGGAGGTTCTTTTCAAGCTTTGCAATTCCGTGATAACTCAACCCATCCAAGGCTGTAGAGCACAACACGGCCAAGTGTAGTGGACCTCCTGATAACATTCCTTGAAGTGAGCATTCTTGCCTGTGGACACTTGATCTCATTCCTGGGTGTTGGAAATGTACACGGAGACCTGGTGTAAATAGGAACTAGGTCAGTACCTGCATCTTTTCCTCTGAATCTCTCTGAACTTCTCCAGCAGTTCTTTTCCCTTTCTACAGTAGGGAATGACATGGCTGTGAAACTTACTTGCCTTGGTCACTGCAGCGAAACAGTTAACCTTTTCCAGGGCTTGTGGCAGGGATGCAATTTTATAATTGTGTTTTCCAAGAGAGCTATAAACTTGTCTCCTATCAGTTTGCTGGCTGAAGCAGGGAGTCATCAAGAGTTGCATCAGGGATGAGGTATAATTCAAGCAATTATAACTGGCAGGTTATGCTGCATTTGTAAAGTATGGATTTTAAAGCCTGCAATTGCTGATAAACACTATTGCAGGCAAAGCAGAGCAAACCTGTTCTCAGTGAAAAGGCAAATCCTATCATTTAACCCTTTCCTCCCATGGAGCTGTTGCATCAGTGCCAGTGATTCTTGTCCACCTCTTTGCAGCAGGTGTCGTGGGGTGGGAGGTACCTCTGGCTATGCAGGAGTTATGGCTGTGTGGGCACCAATGGAGGGGCTGGTCTGTGCACTCATGTTGGGAGGGCAGAGGTGCTTGTCTGGGGTTGAGGTAGATGGAGCCATGGCAGGCTGGGAGTCAGTGGGCTGGGAAAGCCCATCTGCAAAGGAGGTGATTTCCCGCCCCGTGCATTTGCAGAACAGGGATGTTCAGCCCAACACACTCAGTCCATGGATGCTGCCAGGTCATGCAGCACAGAGTTGCCCTGAGGAGGTATGTGCCCTCTCGCTCTGTCTGTAAATGCTTTTGCCTTTTTATAATCCATTTAGAACTGAAAGGGTAATTGGTTCCCTTTAGCAGAATTAATTGTAATCTCACTATTAGATAATTGTCCTTTAGTCTGGGTGCAGCTGCTTCCAAATTACAGAGTTACATCACCAGTGAGGAGGGGAGGCTGTGAAGCAGCAGCAGTGTCCTCCAGTGGGAAGATGTCTAACTTGAGTAAAACTTCAGTAAATGCTTGGAGAGAGAGGAAAGGTTGCCTGGGCTGCAAATTAACTCCTTTTTCCTGCTGCTGCAGATGGCTTCCTCATTGCTCCCAGCCCTTCAAGACCCCTCTTTGGCCACAGCTAATTGAAGATCCTCAGAGCTACCCCAGGCAAACCACTGCAGGAGACAGGAAGAGGAAGAAGCAGCAGCAGCTCAGCTGGGTACCAAACACAATGAACCGTTCAGATCTAAGTGGTAATAAGTCCCCTTGTGAAGGAAGGGGATTTTAAGCACAGCTAAGCAGAACCTCCAGCTGCGTGTCTTCAACAGCTCTGGAAAACCTTCTCTCTTTCCAGACCCATCCTGCGGCTTCCAGGCTGGTGCTGGAGGGATGTTTCGGGAGCACGGCCGCTAGAGGGCATTCGGGGATTCCCACAGAGCCGGGCAGGGCCTTTATTCTGCTTAAGAGCTCCTGAGGGTCCCTCTGGATTTGCATTGCAGTCAACCTACTTAGATGCTTGGGAAAGAGGTGGAAATCTGTCCCTGTTGTAATCTCCAGGCTGCAGTGAGTTAGGACCATTTCACTGCACATTTCCTGCAAAGAGCCCTCACTCTGGGCAGTTCTGGGGCTGCCATGCGATGTGGGAAATCTGCCTCCATCTTTCACTGCATGAAAAAGGTCTACCTACCACGGACACGTCGTTGTTTGTGGCCTGATGGTCTTTGAAGAGAAACCCAGGACAGCAAGTGCTGGCCTCCTGTTTGTTGCCTGTGAGGATGACAGGACAGAAAGGAGGGGTCTGCCTGTGCTGTTACCTGCCATGTAGAGGAGGTGCATCAGGAAGCTGAGCTTCAGTGCCATGCCAGTGAGCAAAGCAAGAATGTTATGCCCTTTCAGCAGCAGTCCTTGTTATGGCTGGTGGATGGTACCTTAGCCAGATCCTGCTTCCTGTGCACCTCCATGGGAAAGCAGTGGCCTCATTCTGGGCCAGCTAGCCATGACGGATGTAGTTACCCATGCAGGAGGGATGCTGCTGATATAAATGAGAAATGTTTCCACAAATTCTAAGACTTCCAGTGATGGAAACTTCACTTCTTTCCCAGGCAATCTATAAACAGCATTCCTTACCCCACCTGCTAGATGAGCTTTCCAGGTCCTACAATTAATTTCTGTTGTGCAGCTGAAGCTCATTTCTGCCTGCCTTATCTACTCCAGGCATGGAAAACGCCTTGGTGTATTTCTGTAGCAATCCTTTACACCCATGCAGGCCAATATTATGACTTTCTTTCTCTAAAGTAAACATGGTTCCTATTTCCATCTTCCTTCAGAGGAGTCTCTCCAGACCTTTGATCATTCTTGTTGCGTCTTCAGGCTGCATTCTAAGTACTACACATTGTTCCTGAAGTAAGAAGCTGCTGGAGGTGCCTGCAGGCAATGTTTGCACATTTCATTATGCTGGTCACCTTCATGCCAACAAGGTGGTGACCCTCATCAAGACAGATATTCCAGTGCAGAACTGCTACTGGATCATTGTTTTCCACCCCAGACCTTCCTTGTAAGCTCCTGCCTGGATTCATGTTAGTCCTCCTTCACCATGGACAAAACAGCTTTTCTTCTGTGTTCCTCCAGGTCTCTCCCTGGCGAAGAACTGGTGGAACTGGTGGTGGGATGCTCTGCTCCAGCAGAAAGAGCCAAGAATGGAAGTCTTTTGGTCTCAGCCCAAATAAATGTGATGCAAACAGGCATGAATGGCAGAGCAGCAGTGTCTGTGTCACCACCAGTGTTCTCTCTGCAGTAATGCTTTGAAATTATACTATTGTTAGCTCACAGAAGAAAGGTCTGGGTGGCTGAATAAATAAAAGTAACATAAAATGGTGCTGTGAGACCTTTTCAGTTAATAATCCAAATGTCCAGGGTTAGGTATTTCCCATAAAACCTTCATGTGTTCAGTCATTTTCTGAAACGACAATGAACAATAACAACATGACGATGGCTTTATAATAGGACAATAACATACACATCATACAGATAAGCAAGAGCAATTCTTTTGCCAGTAAGGCTTCAGTGAATTGATCCATAAAGTTGCAAAAGCAAAGATAAAAGCAGTATTCTTTTTTCCTTAAGTCAAAAGCAGCTGACAGGGTTAATCCAGACAATCCCTGGAGGACATTCTGAGTGTGGGTCATCCGAAGCGTTCATTGGTGCTTCCTGGCTTCAAAAGCTCCTTAGAGGACTTGATAGTGTCTGTCCATGTTTTCAGTGAGATTTAGGAATCCCAGATAAGTCCTTTATGTTGGGAATGAGTCCAGACTGGAAAGGTGTGAGAAGGAACATGGTTCCTCCATCCCAGCCAAGTCTGGGTGCAGCCTTGTTCCACATACTATCAAGCACGAGACAGTCCCACAGTCCTGTTGTCTGCTTGTTGGACAGTGGCTGGGAGAGGAGAGAGGTTCTTGTGGAGTGAAGCAGCTGCACACCTGCTCTTTCTCATGCAGCCTATATTTGGTTCTGTATTTACAAATGGCAATAGCACCTTGGCTCTTTTTTTTTTCAGATACAAAAGCAATACTGAGGCTCAAAAAATATCTTTATATTGGCAATAACAGAAACTTTGGGGCACTGAATTATTTCTAAAGGATCAAAATATGTAACAAAGGAGCCAAACCATTTAAGAACTGAATTACTTAAGCTTGGTGTGTGGCTGGAAGTGGAAATTCCATCTCACAGAAGAACTCACAATGGTGGTAGATGATACCTTAATCTTTGTCTGAGGTGAAAAAGTAAACCTCTGGTGCTTTTTGTGGTTTGGGGAGAACAACAAAGGCAGGAAACCCAAGAGAAGATCTAGGAGATCTAGGAAGGAGGGCCTTGTGGCTGGCAAGGCTCTATTCATCCTTCCTGGTCAAAAAGGACAGTTAGGAGCTTCCCAGAGAAAACTGAGGGTGAAAGCATCGGTCTTTGCCCACGTCCTCTCTTTTCTTTCAGGTACAACAGGAATGGAGCTTTGGGAGTTCTTGCACCGTGAACCCACCTCAAAAATGATGTCAGGAACAGCAATGTCATCAGAAACCAGAAGAAGCACCTCCATTTCCATAGTGAGAGGAATGGTCAGATCCTAGTTTCCTCATTGCATGGATATCATCCTCACAACCTGGGGTGGGACCTCCCTCTGTGAGCTTGTCCTACAAGGGGAACATGAGTGGAGGACCAAGTTGCTGCTGTAGTCCCTGGATAGTAGCAGCAGCAATGATTTTACAGCTGATGTCCCTGACACAAGGCAGATGAGCCAATGAGCTCCCTGAGGGACTCAGCCATACTGAGCTCTGTTTGTGGGAAGCACTTTTCTCCTTGGGGAACTAAAAGCTGCTCCAGAATGGAAGTGGAACACGTGGTTGGGGAGTAGCACGTGAGATGTGTTCTATCTGCAGGCAAGAATTTGACTGCTCCTGTGTTCCCAAGTGCTTGCACTTATTTACAGGATAACCTGCAGGACAGAGTCCAGCAGATGCAAATTTCCTTGGCCCTCATCAAGTGATTGCATTAAGTGCAATCCAGGAGGGTCCTGACCCAGCTCTGATCTACCATCTGGGCCAGTAATCACCAGCTCATTAGACACACAGATCAGATGCTTCCACTTGTGACACCAGACAAACTCTGCACTGAGCCAGACACTTTGAAAAGCTCTGTTGGTGTCACAGGGATGTTCAGGCTGCAACAAGCACCAGGTAACACTGATCCCTCTTTAGCACTGGCACACTGACGTCTCAGGAGCTGCACTGCTGCAGAGGAAATGTGGTGAGAAGGTCCTGAGCTTGTGGTCATCTCATGGCTGTCAGTTTTGTGCCACGCACCGCAGTTATTGTGGTGGAGGTTGAATATCCAGCTTTTGAGGGCAGAATGTGTATTGAAAGGGACTCCTGACTCACCAGCATTAGTGAACAATCAGTCTCACACAAGTCACATTGGAGGTCAGAGTATCCATACTAGTTTGGACTAAAGAACTGAGTGGCTAGTTGCCAACCTTGCAATCCTGCAATGCCTTCACATGCCAGACCCACCTCTGCCCTCTTTCAGGCTGACCTGGAAGAATCTGTCTCAGCCAGCTACTGCTGAGCTGTTCCCAGACACAGCCAGGGCTCTGATTTCTCCTCTTTGAAGCAGTCTTTAGTGACCAAAGTAATTCTGATTCCTCCTTCTTTGCATGACATGAAGAGGGCTACTTGGGTGAAACCCTCAGCCTCAGCTTGTGTTGGCTTCATTAGCTACTACAGCCTACACCACCGTGTGGTGATCCTTGAAAGGAGAGGATGCAGTTATGTCCTCCCAAAGTGAAAGAGGGCTAACCCTACGTGCTCGGATCTGGGCACCACTTACGGGTACTATGCCAACGGGGCTGGCTGAGGTCTTGACTCTCAGATGACATGAAAACCAGTTGTCAAAATAGACAGAAAGACATCTGCTACTGGTCAGATAGGGCCTCTCTTAAAGCGCAGGGTGTGGTTCATGGGCTGGGACCACATGGGAAAACAAATTAACACTCAGCTCTTCTAGTTCCTCACTTTTTAGGCCCCTGTAAACCATCTGTTGACTAAGTTGAGTTCCTCCTCAGTGAAGTGAGACTTGCGTAAAACGTAACACTGAAGCGAGATGACAGAGACAAGAATGGAAGGGCATATCTACGTCCACTGAGAGGCAGGGAAGCAATTTGAAGGCCAAAAGGTTGAAAATGTGAAGGCAGGGCCGCAATCAGAGTGTGATGGGAGGTGAGTGAGCCAAGCAGACTGGCATCAGGTCTGGTGGGTCAGGCACAACTGTGCACTCTGAGGAGCAGGTTACATGGCAACAGCTATTGAGATAACAGGCAGCAGATGACACTATTCATCTGCGAGAAGGCTTGGCTGAGGCGTACCATCCCATTAACGTCTGCTACACTGGAATGAGATCAAAGGGAGTACTCCCACTGCAGAAGGAATCTGCCATCAGAGGACAGAGGAAGCACTGGGTAATGTCTAATGGCCCATGCTGGCCAACAGAGCATGACAGAGTCAGCACTTCTGGGTTTGTACAGGGTCAGACCATCATTCTGTATGTCCTGCTTCTTCCAAACTAGCATGGCACAAGATTGTGGCTGCAGCCATCCCCTGGCCATCCCAGAGTCTGTTCTGGCAACTGCTGCAGGTACAGCTGACACATGCACATGCTCTATTGTCCTGTGCAAACATTACTGCTGCTTTTCCCGGACGTTTGTTATTTCTTCTTGCTTTTGTGATTTCTTTTAAAATAAAATATCATCAGCCTTTTGAATGGTTTTGAGCAGCTACTCATGCTGAGGAAATTAATGGTACCCAGCATACATCACTAAACCCTAAATATACGGACACAGCTACAACATGGAGTATTCTTCCTACAAAGACATAGTCACAGCAGTGTACTTTGTCATCCTGCAGGTTCACAAGCAGAGACCAGCCATCAAGAACTTCCATAAACACCAAAGCATTTCATTCCACCCTAAGAGCCAATGCCAAGTGGTGGATGCACCCATCCAGGGGTCTGTTCTGTTCCTCCACCGGCAAGATTTCTCTGGATGGAGAAATCAGGGCTCTGGATAGATGTGGAGGTTGACAAAGTTGACAATAGGCTTTTGTCTGACTTCTGTGTGTCCACTGGTTGGGGATGGGTGTTAATGCTCTGCATGTGCTTTATTGCCTTGCTGTAAGGTCAGTTCAATATCTTTCACGTGCTGGCTGGGCCACTGCCAAGAAGTAATGTAGCAGGACAAGGACAATGATGAGATGAAGAGAAGTGGATGAGCTCAGTGCTCTCAATGTTAATTATCAGGCGTGATCAGCCTTGCTAAAAACTTCCCAGGCCTAGAGCCACATTTTCTCACTTGCTTTTAGCATGATGGTGATGGAGCAGTAAATGATTCTATGGCACCTCCAGGGCCCAGCTCCTCAGAGAGACGCAAGTGCATGAGGTAACCTCCATGCTAAAATTATCTCGTGATGCACACGGGAGTTTGGAATGTGGAGTCCCTTTTATTTGACCTTATCTCTGCTTCTGTGCAAACTGAGCTCTGCAAGAGCCCAACAGTACAGGAGCAGCCACCAGGATCCTCAGCTTGGCTGTGTAGCTGGCTGGACAGAGAAGCACCTGTGGGGCTTCAGGAAGAGCTGTGTGTGCCAGAAACAGGGACTTTTTGACTTTTGCTTGGATTGTTTCATTTTACTGAGAAAAAGAAAGTCAGAACTTTGTTGGCATCTGCCCTGTGCACTTGCCAGTGCTCCCTGTGACCCTAAAACCACCCTGGTCCTCCCTGTCTATGCCCTCCGGAGCTGCCAGTGTGGTTTCCTTGCACCACACCTGCAGGAATGGAGTTAGCATCCTCAGCTGGTGGGATCACACTGTTCGTTTGGGACATACAGACATCAGTCCGTCAGAGATCAGGTCTCCTTTCTCTTCCCAATTCTAGGGAGTCCAGCAATGAGCTTTTCTGGAGCAGCAGTCTGTCTTGTTTTCATTCATCATTTTTTGCCTTGGGAGCTGGATACAGCCCTCTGCTCTGGAGCCCTTCCCACTTGTCTTCTGTGCACCCTGGCAATGAAGCTGACAGCCCAAACAGCTCTCTGAAAGACAGGGAGGTTTCTTTACATCAGGACCTACTGTGCCAGCAAAGCCCAAAGTTCCCTGTACCCAGAAGTTTAGAGCACGAACTCTCTTAGCTGAAAACAACTGGACTTGATCTGTTGAGGCTTTGGCTTGAGGGAACTGTCCCACCTGGGCAGCCCTCAAACAGGACCTCCCTGGATCCGTCCCCACGTAGAAGACAGAGTTTGGGATGGCCAACACAAATTGAGCAGAGTCAGCATGTTGGAAAGACTGCAGAATCTTTCAGGGGAACAAGGAAAAAAGAAAACTCAGTAAGATGAAAAGCTTTAACCACCAGACCTCAGGATTTTGTTCTGAAACAAGGACTGTGGCACCCTGCTACCAGACAAGGACCTTCAGAGACCCTGTAACACACTCACAAATCTCGGTGTGTCACAGTGCTTGCACTCATACCTTAGGACCTGGCTACCCTTTCCCAAGCAGCCATGCCATGACTCGTCCTCAAGGCCAGTGTGACTGCTCTGGCCAGAGCATGAGGCTCACGAGTGGAACAGGGAGATGATCACAGTGTGCGATGGGATTGAGAGGCGCTGGAGGCAGCCGTGAATCTGGAGGGGGAGCTGATACCACTAGAGGGAAGCATGAAGCCACTCACACTAAAGGCTTTGGAGGCTGGAGATGGAATCTGAGAAGAGTCAACAAAAGGAGCTGTGGGAATGGGGACAGACAAAATGATCCAGCTCCTGCACTGCTGCTGATTTCTGAGCTACCTCCTGTATGCCCTGGGCAGGTCCATCTGACCAGGCAGGAGTGTGAATGCAGTCACTATTACTGGGCACTAGTGAGGCCACACCTCGAGTACTGGGTTCAGTTTTGGGCAGCTCAATACCAGAAAAACATTGAGGTGCTGGTGTAGGTCCAGAAGAGGACAGCAAGGTTGGTGAAGGGTCTGGAGAACAAAGTTTGTGAGGAGTCTCGAGAGATCTGGGTCTTGTTTAGTGTGGAGGAAAGAAGCTCACAAGACAACCTTATTGCTATATTTCACTACCTAAGGAGGATGTAGAGAGGTGGAGGATGGTCTCTTCTCACAAGGAACAAGAGACAGAACAAGAAGAAATGTCCTCAAGCTGCTCTAGGGGAGGTTTAGGTTGGACCTGAGGAGAAACTTCTTCCTGGAGAGGCCCTCAGCCCTTGGTGCAGGCTGCCCAGGGAGGGGGTTGAATCACCATCCCTGGACGTGTTTCACAGTCGTGGAGGTCTGGACAGGGTTTAGGGTGAGTTGGGACAGTTGGGTTCAGGGTTGGACTCAGTGATCTTAAAGGTCGTTTTCAACCTAAGTGATTCAATGACTCTATGAATGATCCTTCTTGATTCCTTCTTGGAAGGAACTTCTTGGTTCCAAGTCCTTCTTGGTTTCCCAGCAGTAGACAACAGGATCTCATCATAGATTCATAGATTCATGGATTCATAGAATGGTTCAGGTTGGAAGGGCCCTTAAAGATCATCCAGTTCCAACCCCCCTGCCATGAGCAGGGACACCCCTTGCTAGACCAGGCTGCTTAAGGCCCCATCCAATCTGGCCTTGAACACTTCCAGGGAGGGGGCATTCACAACTTCCCTGGGCAACCTGTTCCAGTGTCTCAGCACCCTCACCGCAAAGAACTTCCTTCTGACTTCCAGCCTAGACCTCCCCTCTTCCAGCTTGAAACCATTACTCTATCCTCTGTGTGGCCTGGAGGCTTCCTGTGACACAGTGGTATGTGTCTGCTTTATCACATAAATAAACTCATGGTTAAAGGGGACAAATCTCATGGGGCATTCTAGGCTGAGGGTGAGCGTAAGGCTTAGCTGAGTCTCAATGGGTCAGCTTCATGTACAGCAGTGGAGAACAGCACAGAACCCCTCCCAGAATACTGCCCATGCTGGAGGCAAGGGTCCTGGCAAGAAAGATCAGTTCCTTGAGGGTGGAAGAAAGGGAAGGGGACAGAGACACCTCAAGGTATGACTGCTGTCATACACTGAGTCCCCAGTGAGGTGTTTGGCACTGCAGCCAGACAAGCAATCCATTCCTTACCCTCAGCAATGTGACTGTCCTCTAGGTTGAAGGCGCTAAGTTAGGGAGACTGTTCTTCTGCTTTCACATGTGGTCAGAGCGGTCACTCATGCCCTACTGTGATTTAGCCTCAGACAGGAACTAAGCAGCCTTCTGCTCACTCCTCAGTCTCACCCTGGTGGGATAGGGAGGAGAATTGAAAACAAGTGAAACATGGGTTAGGAGAACAGTTTAATAAGGACAATGTAATAACTGAAATAAAAATAAACAATACTTGTAATGAGCAGGAAAATAGCAAAAAGACAGTCAAATAAAACTGAAGAAAGACAACTGACACACAGAGCATCGCTCACCACCCACTGTCCGCCAACACCGATCCTCTCTCCTGGCCAGCTCTCCTCAGCTTATGTTCTGGTCGTGACACAACACTGTCTGGAATCCTCCTTTGGCCATTGGGTTCAGCTGTCCTGGCTGTGTCACTTCCCGACTTCTTGTGCCCCTCCAGCCTTCTTACTGGTAGGGTGGAAGAAGCTGAAAAATCCTTGATTTGATAGAAATACTATAAAACATCAGTGTGGTATCAATATGATTCCCACACTCACTCTAAACCACAGCACTCTACCAGCCACTGGGAGGAAAATTAACTCCATCCCAGCCAAGCCTCAGCAGAACCTCGTCTCAGCTGCACTGGCTATGTGTCAGGGTGGAGATTTACCCCAGCAAGGGGGCTTTACACTTTCAGGAAGAAAGATCCTCTTCCTAAGCCCCTGAAGTGCAGTGCAGTTAACATTTAGTGAGCCATTTACCTCTGAACGTGTTTCTTCCTGCAGCCCACACCACCTCCCTCTCATCCTTCAAATTCAGCTTATGACAAGAGGAAGGGACATCTGACAAATGAGAAAGGAGGTAAACTGGACAGTTCTGAGAAATATAGACCCCAGAATACCCTCCTTGTCTGCTCCTGAGTGTTTTTTATAAGAGAATCACCTCACACAGCCATAGTTGGCTTAGAGAGCGATCCAGCTTGTCAGCCTGCTGGAAGTGCCACCAGGCACCTGGATGTTGGGAGTGAAACATCCCCAGGTACCAAATGGCCGGCATCCAGAGGTCAGGTCAGTGGAAAAAACTCAGAGGCTGTAGGACAACACATCTGAGCTCTGGTGGAGAGAGTCCTCTCACCTACAGAGGTTGGAGAGATGGGGCTCAGCACAGTGGACTGTTTTAGTCAGGTCTTACTGGGTGCTGGTGTGACCAGAGGTTCAAAGAATTTCACCCTTCTGCAAAAGAGCAGAAGCTGAAAGTTTCGGTATCAGAGTTCCCTCTTTTCTTAACAGTTAATGATGAATGCTCAGCAGCTCTGGGCTGTGTGCAGGGACTCCATCTCATGGGTGGTACTGTGACATTGAGATGTGTTTGGATACAGGAGAGCTGCTCTCCATTTGGTTACCACCTTGCAGCTTGGGAGCAAGAAGACCTTTCCCAGTGTCTGTAGCTGACAAGGCCTGGGTATCGAAAAACCCACAAAACAGCCTGAAACAGACTGAAAAAGTCTGAACCTCCACAGCCTGAACTTGATCCAGCTCCAGACCTTCTATATACCACATCTAAACGATGCTTTTGACTAGTCCTGCTCCTGTCTCTGCTCTCAGCCATCCCATTATTATCTTATGAAGGGCATCTAGCTTCCCTGGTAGTACAGGAGAACATCTTGACAATGGCACAAGCAAGAAACAGCCAGGAACTGAAGCCTATGGTCACTTGTCTAGAGATGTTTAAAGAGAAGTTGTCTTCATTTGAACCATGGGACAAGTCTAGATGGAAGCAGAGACACTACAACATGAATCTGGTCAGGAATAACTCACTTCACAAAATCAGAATCACAGAGTCACTCTGATTGGTAAAGAACCCTGGGATCATCAGGTCCACCATCAACCCTACTCCACAAAGATTACCCTTAAAGCAGATCCCTCAACACCACATCTAAACGATCTTTGAACAGAAGCAGGGATGGTGACCCAAACCGCTTTCTGGGCAGCCTTTTCCAGAGCCTGATCGCTCTTTCTGTGAAAAAATATTTCTTAATGTCAAGTCTAATACTCCCCTGTTGTAGTTTGAACCTACTTCTTCTTGTTCTACCCCTTGTGAAAAGAGACCAGCACCAACCACTCCATGCTCTCATTACGGCACACCCTTTCTGGAGCTGTGTGAATCCCGTTATGTGTTGCCTTCACTAGTAATATCAAGGAACCCAGAAAAAGAAATTCCCCTCCCCTTGTTCCAAAAGTATGTGGCAAAGGGTGTAAGGCCTCACTTCCCTCATTCACAGGACCTCAGAGAAGAGGAGGTGACTACTGCTACAGGGCAAAATCACAGCAGTGTTTGTTTGGACCCAGGCATCACAGTACACCAGTCTGAAGACTTCCCTTGCTTCTAGGCCTTTAGACATTGCAGTTCTTTCTGGAAAACTCTTTGCTAGGAGAGTACTTCACATCCCATGAACTGGTCTCTCCACTTGCTGGCTGAAGAAATGGGGGTCTAAGCCCATGCACCTGAATCTGTTCACAGGAGTACCTTGCAGCAGTGCATCTCACTACACTCTTGCAGACCAGTCTTGTGTTTCCTAGTTGTACTAAACCACAGCAAAGGACAGCATGTTCCGTCTGAAAGTGCCCCGAGACATCTTCGTGCACCGACTGAGCTGGAGCAGGGGAACACCTCACACTACATAAGAAAAAGCAGCCTGGTGCAAGGGTTTGCAGAAGATCTTTCTGACTTTAACTCTACGCAAGACACTGAGCATCTGGGATTGCTCCTCACGGATGCCCTTGCTGGCTGTCTGGGCTGTGCTGGTGCTCCCTAGGTCTGTGCAGAGCACCAAAGCACAGATGAAGCATGGGCTGTTCAGGGGACTGTCACCATATATGAGTGCTGATGGGGGAATACATCTCAGCTCTGCCCATGGCTCCTCTGAGTCTGCAAACCCAGAGCCAGCTCTGCTCTAGAGACGTTTTACTACCCTTTGTCCAGGAATATGCTGTTTTCATGGACTGGCATGTGGAGACCACATCAGCATCGATTAGGACTGCTCATCCAAGTAACCACAACAGGATTCTGGCGTAAACTGCAGATAAACACTGATACCCAGCTTCCTGCCTTTAGCTGAGGTTTTACAGTGAGCAGTAGCCACCGTGTTCATCACCAGCAGAACAGCTTTTCTGGCTGTGATCCTACTCAGAGGGCCTCTGCATGGGGGTGGGGCGTGGGGGGTGGAGGTGGGATGGACAGCAATGTTCTGTCTTGCACACATTTTGTTGCAGAAGCTCCTCTTCTGTAGGGTGCCCACACCAAACAGAAATGCTTTTATGTGCTATTTATGTACCAAACTGATTTGTCTCTCGCAGTGCAGTAGCTCTGCCCCATCCCTGCTGAGCACCACCGCACACCAATTTCAGCCTCCACAGTACGGACAGACTAAACCCAAGAGGTGAGAAGAATTTAACCCAGAAAAAGTCCAGCCTAATGAAGCTTTTCAAACCTAAAGAGCCCAAAAGTGATTGTTGTTTCTAATTGGACATGCCCTGATATCAGAGTGATGAGGTGAAACACAGGCTGGAGGTCAGGAGCAGCAGGTTGAGTGTGGTCCCTGTGTCCCTCCCTGCCTCTGGAGGGCAGCAGAACCAAACAAGGGCATCATCCAGGCTGTGCTGCAGAGGAAATAGTGCCATTTGTAGGACAATCCCAGTGGATTCATCCCCAGTTGTGTTCTTTCCCACCTTAATGTGAGCCATCGCTCCTGAGGAACCTGGGACTTTGAAAGGCTGGAGTGAGAGGAAGAGTAACAGAGTAGGCCAGTTGTCACCTCTGGCTCTTGTTACCACCCTGGGCATGTTTCTTGTCAGCTCAGAGCCACCGTGCAGTGGAGATGAGCCCATAAACCTTTCTTGCCTCCCAGGAATAAAGGATCAATTCACGAGCAATAGTAGAGCTTTGCAACTGCAGGTAGGAGACTGTGAAAGGGAAGATGCTACAACTTCGGGGCTCTGAAATTCAAACCAATGCTTCTTTTCATTTCCTCTACAGCCTGCCAGGCTTTGACAGTTTGAAGCACTGGGGAAAACATGGATGAAGCTGCACAGAGAAGCTGCTTGGAGCAGCTGCCTGCAGCTGGGACCTCTCCCCGGTCAGGGACTGAAGTTTGGCCTGGAAGAGCTGGGAAGAGCTGTACTAGCTGTACAGGAGCTGCAGCTGCCAGCAGGATGGGCGCAGTATGTGCTCCCCCCTACCTCCACAGAGGTCCCAATTTGCTGATGGGGCTACATATCCACACTGGTCAGCAGTGTGAAAAACTGGGCTAGAGGAGCTCATATTCCATAGCTTCCCCTCAAAGACCATCATGCTCCAGCCTTCCCCCCTGCATCCCTTCACTGGGAACTCCTCAGCAATTGCAGCGGGTTTTCAGCATTCCTGGGTGCTTCCTGTGCCACAGACTGGGTCAGGGATATGTCAACTTCATGCAGGAATAGCTCTGCACAAATTCAATGCAGAATGAGACTGAGCATAATGCTGGATGGGGCTGCCTCACCCCAAACCCGTAGCTCCCTTTCCAAGACTCTGCAAAGTACAGGAGGGGCTATGACCTGGCCAGGCAGCCCAGGGCTGCTCTGCTGACAAGTGGGAGAGCTGCTGCTGGTGATGCTCCTCCAACAAGTCTCTGCCTTTGTGCCCAGGTTGGTCCTGCACTGGCAAGCTCCAATGGAAGCTCTGCTGGCCCCTGAGCATGGAAAAGTGCAAGCAGCAGGGCCCTGGCAGTGCCTGGGTACTGCAGCACAACCCCTTTTGAATGGCCTTATAAATTATTCACAGAGCTCAAAGGCTCAGCGTCTGCCTGCAGCTCTCCCTACCTCCCCTTGCTCCCTAAGCTCTCTGACATAATGTGATTAGCTGGCTCCTTCTCACCAGAGCTGCTCTCAGAAGATGTCTTGGGAAGACACCTGAGGCTCTCAGCATCCCTGCAGCCTGGGGAAAGGCTGGAGTCACTGGTGGTGTCAGCTGAGCTACAGCACAGAGTTGTGTGACCCTTTCCTCCTGGGACAGAAAGGGGCTGAGGAAAGGCCAGGCTCTTCCCTGCCTTGATATCAGGAGTAATTGTGGGGTGAAGCCAGGGAAAGATCCAACCCCCAGTGTCAAGGGGTGGCCTCCCTGGAGCAGGGCAGCTCTCGTGAATCCCTGACACAGAAAGGAGCTGGTGGAGGTGCTGTGCCTCAGACACAGCAGAGCAGGATCAGTGTCTGTGATGGTGCTGGGCTGTGACTCCAGATGCACCTGACCCCTTCTGCATCTTTTCCTGCTGCCTACTTAACTGAATGAGACCTGTCTGCTGTCTGGGTTGCAGAAACAGGGAATTTTGATTTCTTCTGCCTGGGTAAGTGTCCCACAGTGGCTGTTGGACTGGGATGCTGGGAATGGAGGGTGTTGCTCATTTCCTTCTCTGTGCGGATCATACATAGAGCTCTGCATGGCCTGTGTGTTCACCTTGTGCTGCTGGGGGTGGCACTACCTTGGCATGGCTGTCCCTGCAAGCAGGCAGAGGGGACTGGTGGTAGCTCAGACAGGGGAACATGTTATTGATGGAGGAACCCCATAGATCTGTTCCCCAATGCAGCTGGGGAGTTGGGGTTCCCCAGCAGCTGGGCTAGGAGGATCAAGGGATGTTGGGGCTGGGGTGCCAGTGTGATCAAAGCCCTTCTTGAATCTGTGCTAGACCTTTGCCTCCTAGTTGCCTGGAAATTAGGTTTCCATATGAGAAAGGGGATAATGAGGAGCTAGCAGATGCAGTAAGGCTGCGAGTTTAACTGATGAGTGGCAAATCCTTCCTCCTGAGAGTCAGCCATGTGCAACTCATGGTGCTCACAGCCACCCCAGCCCTGCTCTGGGGAACAGATGACACTTGCTAGTCTCTGGACATGCATCTCCACACTCAGTGCCTTGCTCTGCCAGCCTGTGTGGCACAGCAGAAGGTCTCTGGTTGCAATGTTCATAGCAGCCTTGCCAGTATTTGGACAAAAAAGGAAGAGGATTTATTTTTGGAGGGGTGAAAAGGGAGAAAACTGTGAACTGAGGAGAGACGTGTCAGCGGGAGATAAGTCTGGGCATCTGTCCCAATTGGCTGGTGCTCCAACCCCACTTCAAGATGCTGCTGGTGTCTGCTGACTGGAGGTCGGGACAGTAGGGCTCTCCCCTTCCCTTCGCCCACAATGTTGGCCACAATGTGGTGTTGGCCATGTGCACATGAACAGGCTTGAGCCACCCCTGGGATGCTCTGGCAGAGGAAGGCAGGGTGTTGTGGAAGCATTTCAACTTGACTGGGATGGAGAGGGCAGGTGGGTGATGCTGCTCCAAGCTGCTGAGATGGAGCTGTAGGGAAGAGCATTTCTGACAGCTGGAAGGTGGGCAAGGGATGTGTTCTCTCTGCCTGCTCTCTGGCCCAGGTCACTGTTACCCCAGGGGAACAGAACCCTATTGCAGAGGTGCCAGCGCTTTGGAAAGAGCTCCAGCCTGAGCTGGCTGCTCATTTGTAAGGGCCTCGGTGTTCATGCTGTGGTCTCCGTCTATGAGCACTCAGCTGCCTTGTCATCAGCCAATTCGATCCATCAGCTTCTTGACAGGCTCGGAGAATAAAAATAACCACCCATTTCTAAGTGCCTATTATGGCACTTTGAAAAATGCCTCCGCAGGCGAGCCTGAATTATTCCCAAAGTACTCATTTTTTAAAAACGTTATTTTAATGTAATAAATTATTTGTACTGAAGAGTAAAAGATTATCCGTGTACCCTGATAGCTCTCTGCACAGTGAGGGGTGCGGGCCTGTGCCTCCCCTGGGGAGCGAAGTGCAGAGAGCTCTGGGGCTGTAGCGAGCAGAAAGGCCATTTCAGCCTCCTGGGAGCCACAGCTGATGGGCTCTGGGTTGTGGGGAAACACCAGTGGGAGACCTGTGGAGATGAGAAAAGAAGCCCACGTAAACTCTGAGGTGGTCTGGTACAACGCAGTATCTCCTGGGTCATGAAGGACAGCCCTGCTGCCTTGTGCAGCCCAGCATTACGGGATGGCAACTACCCATGGACCAGCCAGCAAGAGAAAGGTTTGCTGCTACTTCAGCTTCTCTGAGCACAGACAACTCCCAAAGAATGCTGCAGCATCCACCCTGGTGCTGGGAAGGTGCTCAGGAGACCTTGCAGCAACTCGCCCGTCTCACAAGGGCACTGTGGCATGAGTGTGCTCACACGTCCACACACATCTCAACACCAACATGGAGTGAGATGTGCTAGCTGACAGCCAAGACAGGTGGCTGCTGTGCAAAAGGTAAAGAAAAGCCTTGTGCAGGCACTGCCTCAACCAGGTAGGAAAGGAGTGGGATGGGATGGGATGGGATGGGATGGGATGGGATGGGATGGGATGGGATGGGATGCTGCACAGACCAGCTCTGGACATAGGGCACTTCACAGCCCAAGGCAAACTGTGAGGAGTGTCTGGTCAGGCTTAGCAGAGGGAAGAAGCTCCCCTGGCACAGCAGCTTGGTTTGATGACAGGCTGTGGGAACCAGGAACCCTTCATCTCCCAGCAACCAGCCACCTGGGAGCACCGTGTCCGTTCCTCCCACAGGTATCCTCACCTGCACACAACCAGTAGCAGCTCACCCATGATGTCTTGCAGCCTTTGGTGCACAGCACCCACCATGAGCAACATCTGCTTGAGGAGAGCAGCACCTGCTTGAGGATGCCATGCTGACCTGCACTGCAGAGCAAAACAGCTCCCAAAAGACCTGTGGGGTTTTTTTAGTTGGATATTTTCAGCATCTTTGGAACATGTATTTTATCCTGTAGTACCCTGTGGTATTTTAAATACCTTTTAAACAAAAAACCAAACCAAACCAACACCAAAAAGACCTGCGTTGGTTTATGCTGAACCCCAGAATACCTGTTCTTCACAGCCTTGTCTTGGTGGGAAAAAAAAACAACAAAACCATCAAAAAACGTTTGAAACCTCATTTTGGATTAATGTTTTGAGTGAATATAAACAATTACAGATTTTTTTTTGTTAAACAGCAATTTGTAAAATACCTATTGGAAGAAGAGGAAGGCTCCAGCTCATTTTTCAAATAACTCTTCCTTGGGGAACCAGACTGCCAGCACTGGCTACTGGGCTGCCTGATTGTGTGGGAAACCAGTCTCAGCCATGCCATGGTGCTCACTGCTGAGAATGAGACCCTGGCAGAGGACCCCAGTGCCCACCTCTGCCTCCAAGTGGGACCAGCACCCTGTGGGGATGATGTGCTGGGTTGTTCCAGCTCTGCACTGTTCCCCTGCCTCTCTCATGAGCCTGTGCACAGATTGACATGGGCTCTGGAGCCAGTCTCCGACAGGGAATGAAGCCTATCACATCCCAAGGTTCTCCTCCCCTCCAGACCTCCCCTCCCTGAGTGGCTTGATTATAGAGTAGCCATTCAAATCATTTTAATGAGCTCAGCCTGCTGCTGTGAGGCACCAGTAACTATGGCAACTTCATTCAAAGGTGGCTGTGTGGTGGCTGTGTCAGGATTTGTATTTCAGGGAGCTGATTGGAGGAGATGGGTGAAAGTGGGAGTCCTTTGGGAATTTAGGCTTGTTTGCACGAGGGGTTTCATTTAAAGCAGAGACAGGTGGCACATTTGGAGGACAGAGGTCCAAGGCAGACAAGTCCCATCTGGTCCACAGATCCACCACCCATGGTCACAGGAGTTGCAGGGGTCCTTCGCTGTGGCAAAGCATCTGCAGTGATGGGGACTCTCCCATCCCAGCCATTGCCTTGTATGCATTAGCAAATGGGTCTTGAATCCTAGCAGAGCTTGGCTCTTGCTTTCTGGTGACACACAGTGAAAATAAGTTGTCAGTCCTAGCTGGTGGAGGAGAATCACCGGCGTGAGAGCAGGATCAGCCCTTCAGTCCCACCTGAGGCAGCAGGGATGAATCCTGCTCAGTCTTTACCACCCCAGCCATGCCGCTTATCTCACCTTCACCCAGGGCACTCCTGAGGCACTCAAGGATTACAGGGTCTGTGTCTGCACTATGGAGAGCCAGAGCGGGCACGTTTTCTTGGTAAATCACTTCCATCCTAGTCTGGTACTGGATTCAGGAAGGAAATAATTCTTCTGTTTCAGTGCCACTGGCAACCATATAACAGCTGCTACAGACCACAGTGGTCACACAGTCTATGAAGGTAAAATAAACATCATGGACACAGGCTGCATCACTGCTTTGGGTGCAACCACTGCTAAGTTTCACCAGACACTTAAAACAGCTCAGACGGTTGGACTCCCTCTGCTGTGATGCTGGGCTGAGAGGGTTGGGGGTGTTTAGCCTGAAGAAGAGAAGGCTCTGGGGAGAACCTTTCAATACTTAAAAGAGATCTACAGGAAAGATGGGGAGAGAATTTTAGCAGCGGTTGTTGTGACAGGACAAGGGGTGATGATTTTAAACGAAGACTGAGACTAAGATTGAATACAGAGAATTTTTTCACAATGAGCGTGGTGAGACC
>VZRI01011492.1:50855-67161 GCA_013397515.1 Upupa epops
GGCGGTGGGAAGGGGCGGCGGGGCCTGGAGGAGCGCGGGGCGGTGCATGGGCCCGGCCCGACGAGCCCGAGCGCGGGGGGGGTTGGATGCTCAGGGCCGAGGTGCCCAGGCCTGGAGGTACCGGGAGTGCCCGTGCCCGGGGGGACCGGGAGCTGCTGAGGCCCGCGGGGCTACTCGGCCGGAGTCTGTCAGCGAGCGACGGGACCGCGGCCTGGGGCCAACCCGCGGCCTGCGGCCTCCCGGGCCCCGCCGGGGCTGAACCGGCTCCGTTCCTCATCCCCGCTCCAACCTCCCGCCGCGGCCCGTTAAACCCGCACTGACCTCGGGACAAGCGGCGGCCGCTGGGGGGTCGCGGGTTCCAGCCGGGCCGGGGCAGCCCCTGATGCCCTCTCGGGAGCTGCTCCCGGTCTCGGGCCGCTCTTCCCCATCTCGGTGTCTCGGCGCGGCCCTTCAGGGCTTTGCGGGGTGTCGGCGGGGACGCTCTGCCGGTCCCCTGACCCCTGTCCGGGCTCTGTGGGGCCTCCTGGGCGCCCTCCCGGCTCCGTGACCGCGTCTGTCCGTAGTTCACCTGCTCCCGCACAAAGCGCAGGGCTTCGACTCCTGCAGACCCGCGGGGACAGCAGGCTCTGCGGGGGGGGATGAGGGCTGCCTGCGAGCTCCGGCTCTCCCAGCTTTGTCTCTCGCCGACACTCGTGTCCGTGGTGCTCCCTGACCCACGAACCCCGCTCAGACCTTGTGTCGGTGCCGCGGGTCGGTGTCGGTTGCGGCTGCGCTTTGAGGGTGATGGTGCCGGTTCTTCAGGGCAGCCCCCGGGTGCTGCTCTCCGTGTGAGGAGCAGCCCCAGTGCTTCCAGCAAGGGTCACCGAGAGCGGTAACCACGGGCTCTGGATTCAGCAGCTCTCTCCCGGCTTCAGCGAGCGTCCCCAGCTTCTCGGTGCGCGTCCCGGTCAGAGAAACAGGGGTCTTGAGGTGCGGATCCAGACCGGCCGGGTCTGCGCGCCCCTGCGCCGGGGGCTGTGCCCGCAGCAGCGCCGTGAGGTGTTTGCAGGCGATTGATGTGCCCTCCGAGGAGGTGTGGAGCCACGTGGCCGCCTGCGGAGTGACCTGGCCCTGCCAGGACGTCTTCCACGCTGGCTCTGTGAAGTCAGGCCGGGGGTCTGCTCACCCACCTGGATGTCCGTGGAGAGAAGATGCTGCTTAATGTTGGGAGCTGTCGGAGGGTGGTCGGTGGGGTTGGGGCTGGGAGAGCCCCCTGCAGCGCTCTCCGGCCGTTCCTCCCTGGGACCTAGAGGGAGGAGCTGGTTGCAGCTTCCACCCTCACAGGCCCTTTTCGCTGTTCTAGGAGAGAAATAGCTGTTTCCTTAAAACGAAAGCAGAGCGTCTGTGGGGGAGCGTGAGGACTGCAGCTGCCCCTGGCATCTCTGACCTGGTTTTGCTTTTCAGTGGCTTAAACGCTTGGAGCTGGGTGAGCGCAGAGGCAGCCGTGACGCGGCTCTTCACCCTGGGCTGTGTTTCTCTAGGGGGTGTTAAATCGTGGAGCCACCCCGTGAATCACGCCGGCCGTGTATTTGTGCCTGCGAGAGGCACGGTCGCGCTCCGGGTGGGAGGACTGCCACCCTCCTGTTGGCCAGGCGTTCCTGAGGCCGCGGTGGCTTGTGCTTTGCCGCGCTCTCTCCCGAGCGGAGCAGCGGTGGGCAGAGCAGCGGTGGGCAGAGCAGCGGTGGGCAGAGCAGCGTCAGTAGCGGCTCCCCACTGGGGTAACGGAGTGTTTCAGCCGCATGCTCCTTCGCCTTGGTGGCTCAGGGCTTGGCTCCGTCCAGCTCGGACTAGCTGGCTGCTTGATTGCTCAGGAGGCAGAAAAGCCCTTCCAGTGCCGTGCTGGGGCTGCGAGTCCGCCTCAGCTTTGGGTTACCAGGAGGGGAGCAGGGAGAGTTTCCCAGGGGTCTGGGAACCTCTCAGTCCCTTGGGCACGGGGGTCACTGCCCGCCTAGCGTGTCCTCGGCCGGTGCTGACCCGCCTGCCCTCGGGACAGCCCCGCAGAATTGCTGCTGCAGCTAATAGCAGAAGGAGGAAGTGAGTTCTGCCGTGGATGCTGCGTGAGGTAATTCCCCTCCTCTGTGTGTCTGGGGGTGACAGGTGTGAGGCACCGTGCGGCTGGGCCGGGAGCCTCACAGCTCCCGAGAGCCGCTCTGGAGCCGGCTGTTTGCGCAGCCCTCCGCAGGGCGCTGGGTTGGCTCTGCGTGGCAGTGGAAAGCGGAGCCGATGGGTGACGTCGCGTCGCTGTTGAAGCGCTCCTTTGGGCCAGGAGGTTTGTTTGCTGTGCTGGGGGTAGGGCGGCCCCAGCAGCGGGCTCGCTATCTGCAAGGGAAGGCTCCGGTGGTCTCCCCCGGGGCTCCGGGTTCTCCACGTCCTCTGGTGTCCCTCTCGTTGTGCAACGCTGTTCTTTGAAAAACCGAAGCGCTGCTGCGGGCTGGTGCTTCTCTTGGTGGTTTCTGGGAGGTCCCTCGCAGGGGGCTGCTGATGCCCTCTCTCCGTCGCTGCGGGAGCATGACCAGGCTGCTTCTGCTGCACCCTGGCTGCACCAGACGGGGTACAGCTGGCCAGTGGTTCCCGGGCTCTCGGGAGCAGCAGTGGCAGTCGGTAGCCCTTCAGAGATCCCGTCTTCCGAAGGCCCAGAGCAGCACAGGACAAGCTGCAGGTGCGGGTTTTGACGCGAGCTCTACCTGCTGCTGTTGGGTGAGGATGCTGTTGGGTGCTTCGGCCGGGGCAGCTCATCTCCTTGTTGGCGGGTGCCTTGCAGCCACGCGCTTGCTCTCCTGCTGCTCGCTCAGGTTTGTTCTGCAGATCAGAGCCCTCTGGGAGCGACCACGCTGCTTCCTGGAGCAGCCCCGAGGATGCCAGTCAGGCCCTGCTGCAGCAGGAGTTCGCGGCTCGCCGTAAGCTGGGCTTCCAGCTGCCCCCCAGCTGGGGTTGTTTAGTCTAGAGAGGAGGAGGCTGAGAGACCTCAGTGCTCTCTGCAGCTCCCTCACAGGAGGCTGTAGGAGGCTGCTGCTGAGCTCTTCTCCCCAGTCCCTAATGCTAGGGCGAGGGGCAGTGGCCTCAAGCTGCGTCAGGGGAGGGTTAGTTTGAATCTGAGGAAGAAGCTCTTTGCTGAGAGAGTGGTTGGGCACTGGACCAGGCTGCCCAGGGAGGTGGGGGAGTCCCCATCCCTGGAGGGGCTTAAAAACCGAGTAGCCGGAGCCCTTGAGGCCATGGTCTGGGGGTTGGGGAGCTGTTGGAGTGAGGGCTGGGCTGGGTGAGGCCCTTTCCAGCCATGAGGATGCTGATTCTCTGCTGTTGAGGCCGGTTACAGCACAGTCACTGCCCGTCATTTGGGGCTCCTGCTGGGTCAGGCTGTGAGGAGCCCCTTAAAGGTGGAGGAAGCACTCGTGCCCTGGTGTGGTGAGAGCGCTCTCCTCCCTCGCGTTGCCAGCAGCAGGAGTGTGAAAGCAGTGCTGAGGCCCCTTGTGCTCCCCAGCTTGGTTTGGGTCACCCCCTGCCCACGGGAGCGCAGACTGTGCCTGGGGAGCAGCGCGGGGACGTTAAGGGATCCCTTTGGTGGGAGGGGGCTGTGCTGGCTGAAGCCGTTAGCTGTGCCCGCTGAGGCCCCGGGTGTTTGTGCCCAAGCCAGGGCTGTGGCTGCCGTCCGTGTGGCAGAGGATGGCTGTGTGGCCGCGGGCTGGGTTTCCTCACGGCCCGGGTTTCTGAGCTCCTGGATTCAGCTCCCCAGGGATCAAAGCTCTTGTCAGAGGATAAAACCCTGTCAACAAACGCGTGGTGAAACCAGCGCCGGGCTCAGGGTGTTTCTGGGGTGGATGGGTGGCACTCTGGGCGCTCCTGAGTCATAGAATCCTTGTGGCTGGAAGGAGCTCCAGCATCACCCAGCCCAGCCCTCATCCCAGCAGCTCCCTGTTTGCACTAAAGCTGCAGACCCGGGGCTGTAGCTGCCTGGGAGCCCTTTGACAGCCACCTTGGCTGCTTCAGCCGCTCCTGCTCTCGCAGAGGAACGCTTGTCCCTGGTGTCAGTGCTGGCAGGGCTGCTGCCCACCCCTGCAGGTAGCTCTGCAAGAGACGGGTGCTCGGCTGAGGCTGCCCTCCCGAAAAGCCTGACTCCCGGATGGCATTCGCGGTTTTTTCCAGCGTCGCCTTCAAGGGCTGCTTGTCCTCAGCCTGGGGGGTTGTGCTGAGCCCCCACAGCGCTGGCAGCCCTGGCTGCTGAGCAGGTCCCTGCCCTGGGTTTGACGTTGGCTTGGGCCGTCGGTACTGATGGGTTTGGCCTTGTGGAGACAGCCGAGCACTGAGTGTGGGACGGGGATCCTGGGGAGGATCTAGTGCCTTAGCCCCTGCGCTGCACTGGGAGGACGGGGGCCTTAGCCAGGTGTGGGTGGAGGTCACCGCAGGCGTCGGGTGACGTTCCTGTGGGCTGCACCTCTGTGCGCAGAGCCGTTCCCATCGGGTCCGGCCGTTCATCGTGAGGTCCAGGCTCTGAGAAGTAAAACCCGTCGAGTGCACCTGATTCATGGGGCGGCTTCGTACTTGGGACCCCCAGGGGAGCGCATTCGAGGCGGCGGTGTGCGTGAGCAGCCTGTAGAGCCAGGGCACGCGGCGTGCCCGCGATCCCCCTGGTGCCAGCCAGGTGTTTGCCAAAGGCTCCACTGCCCCTGCTGAGCGGGAGCTCGGCCCTTGCCCTTTCCCAGACACTTGTCCCCCGGTTTTGTGCCTGCCTTGTCCTCTGTGCCATCCGGGGAGATGGAAGGGCCTGACTGTCTTCTTGTTTGCCCTTGCTGCCTGCCTGTCCAGGTCAACACTGCTCAAGCTCCGCGCAGCAGGATTCTGCCAGGACCCCCTGTGTCTGCTGGAGAGGACGAGCAGCTGGACTCTGCAATGGCCCGCGGTCTCGGCGTGGCACCGCTTGTCTCCCGGACCCTGGCGCCCTGTCACCTGGTGGGTAGTCCTGTCGGGGACGCCGTTCGCCGCCGGGAGTTCTTCACACACTCTGTTCACTCTGATTCCTTCTTCCCCCTTCCCAGCATCACCCTGACGCCTGACAGGCTCCCGTGGCTGAAGCAATGGTCTCGGATGATCTGCCTGCCCTCAGAGACACGCATGCCTCCTCATGCTCACCAGCTATGGAAGACTCGGAGGTGGATTTTGATTCGGGGCTGGAGGAAGACGAAGTGAAGCAGGAGGCCGCTCCTGAGGACTCCACCATCTTTGTAGCTTTCCAAGGGAATATAGGTGACGGAGACTTCGAGCAGAAGCTGGGATCCATACTGGAGAATGTGCCTGGCCTTCTACACATGGGTACTGCCCTGCCTGTCGCCTCCACGCGCTCACCCGCTGCGGTGCTGGTGCCGCGGGGCTGGCCGAAGCGGGTTGGGCGGGTGGCTGGCAGCACGGCTCGCTGGGGTTGTTCGAAGGGAGGCTGGGGGCTCTGCTCTCCGGTACCGGGTCCTGCAGCTGTTTGATCTTCTCAGCGAGTTCTTGGCAACCCTTGGGCTGCCAGCGCCTGCTGACTCTGCCCGTTTCTCCCCCTAGAATCCACCAGGTTGAAAGTGCAGAAGGTAGAGCCCTGGAACAGCGTCCGCGTCACCTTCAACATACCCCGCGAGGCTGCCGAGCGCCTGCGCGTCCTGGCTCAGAGCAACAACCAGCAGCTCCGCGACCTGGGGATCCTTTCGGTTCAGATCGAAGGTATTTCGCTGCTCCGCTCCCCCGGCAGGCCTCACGTGGGGGTTTCGGTGGGGTGCTCGGGCAGCTTCGGGTGCTCGGTTTGTGTGGCAGAACTCGTGAGTCCGTGGTGTGGAGGGTGACTGCTGTGGAGAGGAAGCTCCGGGCGTCTTTCAGGGCTGAGTTCAGTGATGGAAACGATAGCCGAAGGCCCTCTGGGCACCCAAAGGCCTCCTGGATGCCCCGAGTGTTTACTGCTGCTCGTGGTGATAGATCTCCACAGCACGGGGATGCAGGAGGCAAGGGCTGGGTGGTCCATGAGCTGCTGTTCCGCGGTGGGTGGTGAAGTCTGTTCTTCCCTGCTCGGTGCCTTCTCGGTGTCCTGAAGTCTGCGTCCCGCTGCTGTCAGCCCGTTCACCCCCACTGTGCCCTTTTCTAGGGGAAGGTGCCATCAATTTGGCTTTAGCTCAGAGCAGGAGCCAGGATGTCCGGATCAACGGGCCCCTGGGAGCCAGCAACGCACTGCGCATGGAAGCGGGCTTTCCCGTGCAAGGGGGACAAGGTAAAGTGCCGCGGGGTGCCTCCGTTCAGCGCTGCTTGCTCCGGCAGCTGGGGCTCGGCCAATCCCACGGGGTTGCTGATGGCAGCAGCTACTGTTCACAGAGCTCCCGTTGCCCGTTTAGCTGCAGTGCCCTGTTGTTGCTGCGCGCCCAGGCCCCTGAACCCGTGCTCTGAACCCTTCAGCCGCTGTGCACGGAAAGGCCGGCGCAGTTTGCCCACAAACGGGGCTGGTTGGGGTGGGGTTGGGCTGCTCTTTGGGGCTTTGGTGGCCGGGGGCATGTGGAGTCTCCAGCTCTGTGGTCACGGGAAGGGACGCTGTTGAGCGTTCCGTTGCCCGGTCAACCCTTGGGGTCTGCTCTCAGCTGTTGAGCGTGGCGAGGTGTCGCCGTGTCTGTGCTTGGAGCGCGGGGTGCGCTTGCTAAACCGCTTCCAGCCGCAGAGGTCGGAGCTGTGAGGAGCGGCCGGAGCGCCGCTGTGCCGTCACGGCGGGATCGTGAGGCAGATGAACTCGGGGTTACCCGCTGCGAGCTGCCAGAGCGAGCGTGAGAGCTGCGTGTGGCTCTGGAGGGGACCTCTGCTGGGGTGCACGGAAAGGCCGGCTCGGGACCGGCTGCCCTCGTCCTGGCTGTGACGGCCGCGAGCTCCATTCCCCTGAGGACTGGTTTGTTCTACGCCAGGGCATCCAGGAACAGCAGCGGGACACGGCCCTGCCGGAGAGCGTGAAGCGTAGACAAGCGGGTGTGGAAGCAGAAAGTTTTCTGTGTGAAAACTGCCAGAGCCGACGATTTCCATTTCTGTTTGTGCAGGTCTGATCAGGATGAGCGGTGCTGCCGCTGTCATGATGTCCCAGAGTGGAAGCGTGCCCTCCTCCATGGTGGCAGGTGGCGCCAGTGCCGAGCTGCAGCCGAGAACTCCTCGGCCGTCCTCGCAGACAGGTGGGCACGGTCCCGTTCCGACCCCAGCCCCTTCTTGGAGCTTTATCCCTCAGTGCAGAGGCTTGAGTGGGTGCTGCAGGGAGTGCTCCAGCGTGGCTCTGGAGGGCTCCTCTGGCACCCTCCCTGTTTAGGGTTTGTTCCTCACGGCAGTGCCAGTAGTTGGCTGCTGTTGGGATGACAGAGGAGGAAGAGGGGGTCATGGCTTGTCCCTCCGTAGGATGGTGGCAGCGCTCAGCAGCCTCTGAGGTCCCCTCAGGGTTTATTCCAGCAGACAGCGTTTTCCCTCAGGGTTTTCTACCTCCTCAGACTTCTGCCACCTTCACTCCGTGTGAGGCCACTTCTTTGGGACGGTGGCCCCGGCTCATGGGTGCTGTGCACACACTGCTCTGGAGAGCAGCCCCGCGGGCAGCGATCTGGGGGTCCGGGCTGATGCAGGAGTTAACAGGGCTTGGTTGCTCGTTCTTTGTCCCTCACAGAGGTTACCAACGGGTAGGGCTTGGCCTCTCGGGTTTCCAGGCGCTCTAGCAGCCTGTTGTGCTCCCACTGGAGCGCTAGCTGTGGTGCAGCGTGAGCGGGTGCCAGTGAGGGCGCAGCCTCTCTCATCCGGGCTGGGCTTGACCTGCAGAAGGCTGGGCTCTCTAGTCCCTTCTCTGTGCCCTTCCGTAGATGCGATGGACCCGCTCCTGTCGGGGCTGAATCTCCAGCAGCAGAGTCATCCCCCTGGGGCGCTGCCCCCCCAGCTCCACTCGATGCAGCCGGTCTCGGTGAACAGGCACGTCAACTCGAGCAACTTCCAGCAGCTCCAGCAGCAGCCGCAGTTGCAGCCGCGTGCTCCCCAGCCGCATCAGCAGCCGCAGCAGGGCATCCGGCCTTCCTTCGCCTCCCCGACGCAGGTTCCGGTCCCCGCTGGCTGGAATCAGCTTCCGTCGGGAGCGCTGCAGCCGCCGCCGGCGCAGGGCGCCTTGGGTGCGCTGACGGTGAACCAGGGCTGGAAGAAGGCGCCGTTGCCCGGACAAATGCAGCAGCAGCTTCAAGCGAGGCCGTCTCTAGCGACAGTGCAGACCCCTGCTCACCCGCCTCCTCCCTACCCCTTCGGAAGCCAGCAGGCTTCCCAGGCTCACGCGAACTTTCCCCAGATGAGCAATCCGGGCCAGTTTACTGCTCCTCAAATGAAAAGCCTTCAGGGAGGGCCCTCCCGGGTTCCTACACCACTACAGCAGCCCCACCTGACCAACAAGTCTCCCGCTTCCTCCCCCTCCTCCTTCCAGCAGGCCTCTCCCGCATCGTCGCCCACAGTTAACCAGCCGCAGCAGCCGATGGGACCAAGGCCCCCCCAGGGCAGCTCCCTCCCCCAGGGATTTCAGCAGCCCGTCAGTTCTCCCAGTCGTAATCCTATGGTGCAGCAGGGGAACGTCCCCCCCAACTTCATGGTGATGCAGCAGCAGAACCAAGGTCCACAAGGTTTACACCCCGGATTAGGAGGTAAGGACTGCCGGAGCCCTCTGTGTGAAGAGGAGTCACTGAACAGCTACGACTGAGGGGACTCAGTGTTGAAGCCTCCTCTCATGGAGAGGGTGTGTGGGGCTGGATCAGCCTCCGCATCCCTCCTCATAACCTGGGGGGGGCTGTGGGTCACCGCAGGAGGTTATAGCTGCCTGTCGTGCCCTGCACGATCCCCCTGTGGCCTTAAGTGAGCGCAGGGTGTTCAGAGGTGGGGGTTCTACGTTGTGGATGTCTCCTCTTGAGGGGCTTTCTTTGCCTTCAGTTACCGCCTGTGTCAGAGGGCAAAGAGCTGCTGCTGCCGTGCTGGCCTGACGTGAGGAGGTCAGGGATGTCCAAATTCCCCTGCGGCTGTGTGACCCCCACGCTCACTCCTAGAACTGCTCTGTAGCCATGGAGGAGTCTTTCAGTCCCAGGGTCCCCCCCGTGTCCTCGGGTAGTTCTGTGCCAGACTTGCAGCTGCTCCCTGCTCCGTTGCTCTCGAGCGGCTCCTCTCGGGTGCCCCCGCACCGGCTCCCGCCTCTGGACCGGTTCCCTCGTGTCCTCCGAGGTCCCAGCAGGGCTGTTGTGCCAGGGGCTGGGGCTGGTGGAGGTGCCCTGCCCCTGCTCTGCAGGGCGGTTCTGTGCTTAGTTTGAACCCGGTCGTAGTAGCAGAATTACCGCACGGGTGAGGGCAGTGGTGGGGGGGTCTCGTCCTGGCAGGGGAACCCCCCCTCGCTGCTGCGGCAGCACAGGCTCCGAGGCTTTCTTCAGTTACAGCTGCTCTCCTTCGCTTCCCCTGTTCCACTAACGAGGGGTTCTCGTGTTCAGGAATGCCCAAGCGCCTCCCTCCGGGGTTCCCTGCAGGCCAGGCCAACCAGAACTTCATGCAGGGTCAGGTGCCCTCCACAGCACCGGGAGCGGCGGTGAACAGCGGAGCGCCGCAGCTGCCGGCGGGTCAGGCCGTGCAGCACGCAGGTCTGTTTGGCGCGGGCTGCTCGCGGGGGGTGACGCCCTGGCTGGGCACAGGGGTCCCAGACAGCTGGTCCTGCCTGGTTGCCAGGTGGCTTGTGTTAGCGCTCGGAGGTGTAGCCCTCAGCGGGGATGGTGGGTGCTGTGCGGCCGGGTCAGTCGGTTGGGGCCCCCTGGGTTGGGTTGGGTCTCTCAACCCGCTGCGAAGCGGGTTTGGAGCTGCTGTGCACGAGTAGCTCAGATGGGGAGGAGCGTTTTGGGGTCATTGCTGGGGGTCAGAGTTGGTGAGGACGGGGCGGCTCCAGGCAGCTTCTCACTGGCTTTCCTTGTCCTTGAAAGGTGGCCAAGGATCCGGCCCTCCACAGAATCAGCTGCAAGCCCCGCACGGCCCTCCGAACATGATGCAGACCAATCTCCTGGGGCTTCACGGAAACATGAGCAACCAGCAGGCTGGTGCCGGTGCGGTGCCACAGGTGAACATGGGCAGCATGCAGGGCCAGCCGCAGCAAGGACCACAGTCCCAGCTCATGGGGATGCATCAGCAGATCGTGTCCTCTCAGGGGCAGATGGTGAACATCCAGGCGCAGGGGTCGCTGAACCCCCCAAACCAGATGATCCTGTCCCGCACTCAGCTGATGCCGCAAGGCCAGATGATGGTGACGCCGCAAAGCCAGAGTCTGGGTCCCTCTCCGCAGAGGATGACCCCTCCCAAGCAGATGATCCCACAGCAGGGGCAGCAGATGATGCCTGCGCACAATCAGATGATGGGGCCGCAGGGCCAGGTGTTGCTGCAGCAGAACTCGATGATGGAGCAGATGATGACCACTCAGCTGCAAGGCAGCAAGCAGCCTTTCAGTGCTCAGAGCCAGTCCAGCGTTATGTCGGGGCCAGCCCAGATGATGAGAGGACCAACCCCAGCCATGCAAGGAGGCATGGTGCAGTTCCCCGGGCAGATGATGGCGCAGCAGGGCCCCGTGAACGGAAACCCTTCGCAGGTCATGGGCATTCAGGGGCAGGTTTTAAGGCCCGCTGGACCCGGCCCTCACATGTCTCAGCAGCTCGGGGATGCTGCGACCGCAGCGACTAACGATGTGAACTTGACGCAGATGCTGCCGGACGTGCCCGTGCAGCAGCCAAACATGATGCCCTCGCACATGCAGGCCATGCAAGGGAGCAGCAGCGCGTCGGGGAGCCACTTCTCCGGCCACGGGCTGCCCTTCAACGCCGGCTTCAGCGGGACCCCCAACGGGAATCAGCTGCCGTGCGGGCAGAGCCCCGTGTTCCCCGTCAATAAAGACGTGACGCTCACCAGCCCGCTGCTGGTCAACCTCCTGCAGAGCGACATCTCGGCCGGGCACTTCGGCGTCAACAGCAAGCAGAGCGCGCCGAGCGCCAGCAAGCCCAAGAAGAAGAAGCCTCCGCGGAAGAAGAAGACTAATCAGCAGCTAGAGCAGACACCGTAGGTTCCCCGTTCCGTTGCTTTCGCGAGGGGCGTAGGGAGGCTCCGCAGGCATCGCGCCGGCGCCTTGTCGGCAGGCGGAGGGTGAGGCAGGACCGGTCTCACTGCGCACGCGATGCTGGGCTCCTCTGTTCGGCGGCGGCAGGGGCGATGCCAGCCCGCCGGCGAGGCTGCAGCTGGGAAATCCAGCCCCCATTAAAGAAACCCAGCACGCACCTCGTTCTGACCCCGGCTCTGCATCGCTGTCCCTCACCTGTTCGTGTTCCTCTGCCGTGACGGCCTGCCCCTGCCAGGCCGGGCCGGGCGGTAGGCGCTGCCGCCGCGCTTCAGCGGAAGCAGCAAGGACAGGGGTTTGAGTGCTTTGAGGCCGTTGCAGCGGCAGGAGCCCACCCGCCCGGTGGGCCCCGGGGAGGTGGGTTGTGTGCAGCCTGCTCTAGGAGGAGGGAGCGGTTGTGGAGCGGTCCGTTCAGAGGCGCCCGTGTCCCAGATCCCCAGAAGCCAAGGAGCGAGGGCGCACGGAGCGGCGGTGCGGCTCCGGTCCCACCTCCACCCCCCAGGATCAACCAGGGCCGGGTCTTTCAGCAGGGGTTGTGCCGGCCGTTTCCGGGGACGCCTGTCCCGTGCACAGGGCGGGTGACGAGCGTTCGCCCCTTGCCTTCAGCCCCCCTCTGGCTGCGGCGTCAGGATCCCTTCGGGAAGGTGGAATTCATTTCTCACGGACATCTTAGTCCCGGGCTGAGATGATCCCCCCCTCTCGGTTGGGATGATGAGGAACTGGCTTCACGAGTGCGAAAGGAAAGCACGGGGGCTGCTGCCTGGGTTCCCTGAAAGGCTCGGTGGCAAAGGCTGGGCAGAGCTGGTGGCCATCCTGGCCTGCTGGGTGACGGCAGGGGGTCGGGCTGTGGCCGGCCAGCTCGGCGCTGCTTAGCACAGGGCGGCACTGCAGTCCCACAGCCGGTGGCCGGCTGTGAACCCCTGGTTAAAGCAGCTCTGCTGGACTCGTGTGGCCACCGTGCGGGCAAGCTGCACGGGGAGGCCCTCACGGAGGTGACGGAGGTAGCGGAGGGTCTGCTTGCCCTTCCAGACCTGTGTGTGACAGCCCGTTGCCCGGGGGAGCAGCAGCCTCCTCCAGCCTTTGCTGTCTGGTCCCACAGAGGGGCTGGCACTGCGGGCACAGGGTGCTGGCCCTCGGCCGCGCTCACTGCCCCGCTAGGCACCCTTCTCTTCCCTGGGAGCCGGGGTTCCCCCCAGCCAGAGGCCGGGCGGCCCTGCGCTGCCAGGCAGGGAGGGCCCCGTGGGCTCTGCACCAATAAAGAAATAAAGTGCTTGCGCTCTGAACGGGGTTTAATGAAGCAGTGGTGACCGCCGCTGCGGCGCCGCGGCCTCCCGGGGCCCCCCTGCTCCGCAGAGAGCGTTGCTTTAAAGTAGAGCCTGGTGAGGGTTCTGTTTGCCTGGGTGTCTGAGCGTCCCCCGGCTGCAGCCTGGCCTGGGAGCACGGGGCTCCGGCCGGGCCCGGCCCTGTGAGGTTAGATGCAGCCCAAACTGCTCCCCTGGGGAGCTCTGACCACACCGGGGGGTCCCGGCTCTTAACTGAAGCTTCTGCTCGGGTTCCGCTGGCCCTGAGCAGTTAACACTGGCACCGATTCTCCCCGAGAGGCTGTGCAAACCCAGTGGTCAGGGGAGGCTCTGCTGGCACAGGGCACTGGTCAGGCACCTGGTGGGCATCAGCGTTCTGCTTGTTAACTGCCCGCGTTAGTGACGGGGTCCTCGCCGCAGCGGGTGGGAGGGAGCTGCCCGTGCGGCCCAGGTGGGCAGCAGCAGAGCTGTGAGACGCTGCCGGCGATGCCCCCCTGCCTGCCAGGGATGCCCCCCTGCCTGCCAGGGATGCCCACCTGCCCTGTCCCGCTCTGCTCCGCTGAGGGCAGCTCAGCTTTTCCCCTTCGGAGCCGCCGGCTCTCCTAGCTCTGGGCTGGATCCCCTTCCTCCTCAGCTCCTCCGCTGCCGGTCTTCCTCCCAAGCACTTGGTTCGGGGCAGCAGGCCCCCCGCCAGAGCGGAGCTGGGCTTGGGAGCTGCAGCAGTGGAGATGCAGGGGCCGTGGGCCTGGCGGCTGCAGCCCGGGCACGGGAGCAGCTGGCTGAGTCAGAGGGGTTTGCTCCGCGCTGGGGTGGGACCTGAGGCACTCTGCAGGAGGCAGCTGTTTGGAAGGGGGCTGTGGGTAGGGGTATACCCGGGGGAAGGTGCTGCCTGGGGTGTGAACTCTGCCGAGCGCACGGGGGCTGCTGATGCCCCCTGTGCACAGAGCTCACGCGGACGGGGGGCGCAGAGCCGGGCCGCCGGGTGAGGTCCCTGCCGGCCCCCCAAGCCAGGCAGCGGTGCTGGGCGCCCTGTGGGGCCGGTTTTGTTGTCGTGGGGTTAGTTTGCAGATTGCTTGCAGAGAACCCCCTCTGTCCTTGATGCCTCTGCGTGGTTTTGTCTGCCCCTGTGTGCAGGGACCCTGTTTTGATGTCTGTAGCTCTGAGCAGTTAGCGCGCGGCTCTCCCTGCAGCCTCCGTGCTGGTTCAGCTCTGTTATCTCACCCCTCCTACCTTCTGACTGGTGGGTGAAAGGCAGGGCCTGACCTCCATCCTGGGCTGCGTCCCAGGGACAGGGCGCCCCTCTGCCCCGCTCTCCTGAGTCTCCCCCGCAGGGCTGTGTCTGGCTCCGGGCTCCTCCGCCCAGCGGAGACCTGAGCTGTTGGAGCAGGGCGGGAGGAGGCCCTGGAGGTGCTGCTGCTGCTGTGGGGGAGTCACAGCGGGTGCGAGGGAGCTCCAGGGCAGCCTGTTGCTGTGGGGGGACTTGCAGTGCCTGCCAGGCCTGGGGGCTGTTGGCAGGTCGCTGAGCTGCTGCTCTCAGAACGATCCCCGTGCAGTTGGCCGTGGGGCTCCCTGTGCCGACACCAGTGCGGGGTTAGGGCTGCGTAGGGCAGTGGGCAGGGTCTGAGCGTCTGTTGGAGCTGCCTTAGAAAACTCGGGTCTGGGGTAGGAGCAGGGCAAGAAGTGATTTGGACCAGTGTTTGCCTTTCTGCTGGAGCCTGAGGCACAGGGAGCCCGTCGGACTGGGGGCTCTGTGCTCCTCACGGCACTGGGGCGGTGCTGCAGCTCTGGGGAAGGTGCTGGGTGCGCGGCGAGGGCAGCAGAAGTGCAGGGCGGGCGTGAGGGCTGGGTCTGAACGGCCGTTGTTTCTCTCCCTTCCAGCTCTTCGGAGCCGCGTCCGGCTGGCCTGGAGGACAGCGAGCAGTCGTCCTTGTCTGCGGAACCGGCGCTGACCTTAGATAACTCGGGCCCCAAGCTTCCAGAGTTTGCCAGCAGGCCGCCAGGTAGCCGCGCTTCCCTCGGGTGGTCGCAGCGTGGTGGCTGCAGTGGGCTGCTCGCCCACCCGTGTGCCGGCTCCCTGTCGGCTGTGTTGCCTCACCTTGGGGTCCGGGGCTTTCTCCCCTCCCAGTAGCCGCCGGGTTCCGCTGTGTAAGCGCCGGAGCGAGCGCTGACTGAGAGCAGGGTGGCACTGAGTGCTGCTCGGCGGGTGAGCGCTGCCGCCTTGCTGCAGCACAGGCCAGCGCCCTGAAAACCCAGTGGTAGCCCCTCAGCAGAGGTTCCAGCGTGGAGAACTCAGGGTGGCAGCTGCAGCCGCCCTGTGCAGGCAGCGGGGGTTAAGTCCAAAGGCAGAGTCGATGTGAGGAGCCCCGGGGTGGCTCTTAGCGCTGGGTTTTGGCCAGC
This sequence comes from Upupa epops, assembly GCA_013397515.1. NCBI lineage: Eukaryota > Metazoa > Chordata > Aves > Bucerotiformes > Upupidae > Upupa > Upupa epops. Next base: position 65,724 of record VZRI01011492.1, read on the forward strand.
TGGCACCCCGCAGGTTCTCCTCTCTGCACGGGAAGAGGAGAGGTCTTGCGGGTCTGGGTGGATCCCGGTCCTACGGGGCCTGTCTGACCCTTGTGCTCGCTTCAGGGCGTGTTAGGTAGCCAAAGTCCACCTCTGCCTTAGCGGCCGCCAGTCGGTGGAGTGCGGCAGAGGCTCTGCAGGTGGCACAGAGTCGGAGCAGCGGCTGGGAGCTGATGCAGCGCGCTGGGATGGCGTGAGGCACTCGCACCTGGAGTACAAGTCCTTTCAGAGCCCTTGCTGGGAGCCTGCTTTGTTCACGGGGCTCTCCCGCGAGGCAGGGGCTCCTGGCTGCACCTCCCGGTCACGGGGGTCCTGCTGCCTGTGTGCTCCCGGTGACTGTCGTCTCGCCACCACAGGTTATCCAGCGCAGCCGGTGGAACAAAGGCCGCTCCAGCAGATGCCACCCCAGCTCATGGCACACACGCAGCCACCACCGCCGCAGCAGCAGCAGCCGCAGCCCCCCCCGCAGCAAGCCCAGGCCCCGCCGCAAACGCCGCAGCAGCAGCAGCAGCAGATGATGATGATGCTTATGATGCAGCAGGATCCCAAATCGGCGAGGCTGCCCGTGCCGCAGGGAGTTCACCCCCCCCGAGGGCCCCTCAATGCAGACGCGCAGCGCGTGCCGATGCAGCAGAGCGCCGGCGTGCCGGTGATGGTCAACCTGCAGGGTCCCGGCTCGGTGCCTCCGTCTCCCGACAAGCAGAGGCTTTCCCTGCCCGGCAACCCCCCGCTGGGGACTGGCGCTCGCAAGATGGTTTACGCGGACAACGTGCAGAACCCTTCCAGCTCTCCCCTGGCGGACGTCTCGGCAGTGCCCTCCCTCCCTGAAGGCAGCGGAGCCGAGGGCCCCCCGGCGTCGGGAGCCCCGAGTAACCTGCCGTCCCACCTGGTCCTTTCGCAGAACCCGTTACTGATGACGGGCCCCAAGGCCGGGCCGTCCCCGCTGTCGGGCGCCCAAGGTGCCAGTCCCCAGCAGCAGCCCGGCCCTCTGCCCGGCGCCCTCACGCACCACTTCCCCGGGGTGGCTGCCCCGTCGCAAACCTCGCGGCCTAAAACGCCGACGCGGGCGAGCCCGAGGCCGTACTACCCCCAGACTCCCAATAACCGGCCCCCCAGCACGGAGCCCTCGGAGATCAGCCTGTCTCCGGAGAGACTCAACGCCTCCATAGCCGGGCTCTTCCCTCCCCAGATCAATATTCCGCTGCCCCCCAGGCCCAGCCTCAGCCGGGGCTTCGACCAGCAGGGCCTCAACCCCACCACCCTGAAGGCCATCGGTCAGGCGCCGTCCAACCTCACCGCGAGCGCCCAGCCGAGCTTCGGCGCCGCGCAGACGCACAAGCTGGAAGGCGCGGTGCTCGGCTCGGGGAAGCAGGGCAGCGCCGGGGCGGCCAAGAGGGCG
>VZRI01011492.1:88894-109991 GCA_013397515.1 Upupa epops
CGCTCCTGCCACCCCGCTCGCTGTGACCGGCGTCGGGGCTGCCCCGGCAGGAAGCTGCCCGGCTGTTCTGTGAGAACGGGCAGGACTCCGCGGGCACCGCCGGGGATTCCCCGCACGCAGGACCGGGGCTCTTGGAGCCGCAGACACCGGTTAAATAACGACTCGACTGCCGGTAACTGGAGCAGCCTGTGCGGGAACCGGCTGCAGAGGGACAGCTGCCGCCCGGCCCAGGGGACAGAAGCCCTCGGTATCTGAGCAGCTCTGAGCAGCAGCCCCCCTCCTTGGAGATGTCCTGGGAGGGCTTTTTCCGCCGGTACCGGCGGTTTAGGCGACCAGCACAAAGAGCTGGAGCTGTTCGGCCCCGCGGGACTCGCGGAGGAGGCATCAGCAAGAGACAAAGCCGGGGCACAACCCAGGCTTGACCCCAAACCTGGCCCTTCCGCGAGGGAGGACTGGGAGGCTTCTGTTGCTGCTTCCATCGGCACCTGCTCCGCACGGGGCCGCTACGGGGTGGCGGAGGGCAGGGAGTGGGTATCAGTAACCCCTTCCGAACAGAGCTCCCTGGGCTTAAACGTGACCCCAGTGGACTTGTCCCGCTGACACGGACCACCCTCCCTCCCCACTGGGGTGGGAAATGCCTCTGCTCTGCCCTGCCCTGGGCCTTTTCTGCACTGAAAGGAAGGCAGCTGCATCCCGGGGCGGTGGAAACCGCAGCGAGAACTGCTGCTCCTGTGATAAGGCCGAGGGGTGAGCACTGGGCACCCACAGAGGCTCCTGGTGGCTGCTGGCCCCAGTGCTAGGCACTGCGGTCGCTGGACTGGCACAGTGGTTGGCAGCCAGACGCATGGGGCAAGGGGAAGGGACTGTAATCTCACCGGTGCAGGGGCCAGTGGGCAGGAAGCTGTGGGCACCTAGCTCTCGTGTGCCCATGAGCCTGTGGTGACTCTGCTGCCACTCCAAGCTGGGCTCCACGCCACTGTGCCAGGGGCAAGGGGGCCCCTGTTTGGTTCTCACAGGCAGAATCTGTTGGCACTGAATAGGGGGAAGGACCAGAGAGGGTCTGTGGCACCCTGGGGTGGGGCACAGGGACTGACACCAATCCCGCAGAGCGGGTGACCTGGCCAGCAGGTTGCTGAGGAGAGTCACCCAGCAGCGAGCTGACCTGCAGGGCCTGAGCTGCTGTGCTCAGTGAGGGTGAGCAGGCAGCTGACTGTATGTCACTGCCCCCAGGGTGTGGAGAGTCACCCGCAGCCCCACTGTGTCACCTGCAGCCCCACTGTGTCACCCACAGCCCCACTGTGTCACCTGCAGTCCCTGTGTCACCCTCAGTCCCACTGTGTCACCTGCAGCCCCTGTGTCACCCACAGCCCCACTGTGTCACCCGCAGCTCCTGTGTCACCTGCAGCCCCTGAGGTCACCCACAGCCTCACTGTGTCACTCTCAGTCCCACTGTGTCACCCGCAGCTCCTGTGTCACCTGCAGTCCCTGTGTCACCCACAGCCCCACTGTGTCACCCACAGCCCCTGTGTCCCCCGCAGCTCCTGTGTCACCTGCAGCCCCTCTGTCACCCACAGCCCCACTGTGTCACCCACAGTCCCACAGTGTCACCTGCAGCCTGTCACCCACAACCCCTCTGTGTCACAACATGAGTGCCAGACCTGCAGGTGCCAGGGGCTCTCTGTGCTGCTTTGCACCCTGTGGGCGACTGTTGGGGAAGGGCTGGTGATCAGGTGGGGTCTGGTTCAGCCAGGAGGGTCAGGGAGCTGCTCGGAGGGCTCCTGGCCGGGAGCAGGGCTCTGGCCGTGTAGTCAAACAGGAAAGGGGCTCTGGGTCCAGCTACCCCGGTAACAGGAGGAAACAAAAGCCTGAGCAGACCTTTGCAAAGCCCTCGAGAACCTCTCTCTGTGGCCCCAGCGTTTGGGACGGACTAAGCCAGGGTGCCCCTCGGCTCCAGCCTGGTTTCCCTGCAGCTCCCCAGGGTCACCTCACTGCACCCTGAGCAGAGGCTGCTCCTGGCATCCCTGGCATGAGCCTGGCCCTGGAGCTCTGCCCCAGCCACTCGTCCGGGTTGACGCACGGGTCACAGGGAGCTGCCGAGCAGCGTGAAGCTGCATTGCCCAGCCCCGCTGCCTGTCCCAGGGTGCCTGCAGGCGCTGGGTGCCTGCAGGCCATGACCCACTCCAGCCCAGTGGCTTCGCTGGCAGAGTGTGAGCTGTCTCCTGAGCTGGGGCTGGGAAAAGCTGGTAATGAAGGTTTGTGAGCAGAGACAGCCCCTCGGGGCTCCAGGACCTGGGAATGTGCCCAGGAACGCTGTGCAGCCTCCAGCGGGCTGGGAGGTGCCACTGGTCACCCACCTTTCCAACGTCCTGTATCTGCCCTGCTCCTCGGGCTGCTCTCTCCTCCTCCTCCCTGTCCCTCGGGACACCCTTGCCTGGGAGCCTCTGCCTGAAGCTGAACTTCTTACCCTGGCTCAATAAAAAGCACCGGGTGCTGTTTTACATCGTTCTCCTCCAGAGCTCTGAGCCCCTGAGTGGTGGCACTGGGGACAGGAGTCAGCTCTGCCTCTGCACTTGTTCAGACTGGGCAAAACTACTGCCTGCCAAGAGACCTCAGGGTGGGGATAGTGGCTGGAGGAAGGTCCCAGCACGGTCTCTCCCACTGCCCTTCTCTTCCAGAGGTGCCCAAGAGCTGGTTGGCCCCAGCGGGCTCTGTCCTGGTTCCTCAGGGCTCTGCAGCAGTGGAGCTGCTGTTCCCTTCTCCTCGGGATTGGCATCAGGTGGGTGCTGGCAGGGAAACCCACCCGAGTCCGGCCAGCCCCGCACACAGGTGAAGGGTTTCTCCCTTCCCTGCAGGGCCAGGACTGTGTGGACCCTGTGCACCCTGCATCCCCCTTCCACCGGCGCTGGCACAAGCTTTGGCCACTGCCCTTCCCCTGGGGTGGGGGTGGCCCATGCCCTGCAGAGCAGCCGCTGGAGGCTCTGAGCGGCTGAGGGAGCCCAGGGGAGCTCACGTGGAGCAAACAGCCCTGGGAGGACTCTGGGGGTGGCCTCGGCTGGAAGAAGCCCGGGAGCTGGCTGTGCCCTTCTCCCCATTTCCCGGAGACGGCGGTGGCCCCGGGGCCCTGCAGCTCTGCAGGCCGACGGGCTGGCTCCTATATTTAGCATTTGGGTCAGCAGCAGCTTTCTGCCAGCCACACCAGTCCTGCTCCCCAGAGCAGGGCTGCAGCCCGGCGCTCGGCCAGGCACTGCGTCCCGCTGGGAAGGCTGCCCAGGGGGGCAGATCCCCGGGGAGCTGCTTGGCCGCCCTCCACAGCCATCCCGCGCAGCCCTGCGTGACCCAGGGCTGTGACTCAGGGCACCCTCAGCCGACACCCTCTGACGGGCTCTGGGACAGGAGGAAACGGCCACGGTGACACAGAGGCAGTCACCTGTCCCCAGGTGATGCTGGGGCGTGCGTCAGCCTGGGGGAACCTCACCCGCCTGGGCACTCGCAACCACGGCCACGGCCCGTGGCACCAGGGACTGGGGTGTCCTGCGTGTTCTCCGTGGGGGGGATGCGCTCTGCAGGGTGGGTGGTGGGGAGGTGGGGAATGGATGGGTCCCAGCTCAAGGGTCGCTCTTCCTAAGGCCCTACTGACTCCAACCAGTCTGCACAAGGAACTGGAGTCCTCGTGTGCCTGAGGACCCTGCCCCCCAGACCTCTGGCACCCCCTGATGCCTTCAGCACCGACATGGACTCAGACTGCATAGGTGGGGGCAGCTGGATGTCCAGGGGCCGGGTGCTGCTTGTCTCTGCCTCCTCTGGGCTGGAAGCGGCCCCCTCCACAAAGATATCATGGGGTGGCCAGTGCTCTGCCCAGCAACGCTCCGCTCAAGGCTGCTCCTGGGTTGCCCTCGACCCCAGGCACCCGTTCCTGCAGGAGCATGGGGAGCAGCACTCGGGGCCTCATTAAGGTCAGAGTTGTCCTGCCTAAGCCCACCTGGGGCCAGTGGAAGCCCAAGCCTGGCCATGCCCCCATCAGTGGAGGTGCTGCAGCCCACGGTGTCTCCCAGGACACTGCAGGGGCCCTGCGAGTGCCCAGGCTGGGTGAGCTGAGCGCCCCGCAAGCTGCCAGCTCTGTGCCAGAGGCTGCTGGCTCTGCTGACTCCTGACACAGTTCTCCCTTGTGCAAGGCCTAGGCTGTGGGATCTGCGGGGGAGCAGCCCTGAGCCCCACAGAGCCGTCCAGGCTCGGCTCTCCCTGCCAGGGAGATCACTGGTGCTGAGTGGGCTGCACACAACCCCTCCGGCCAGCCGGCCACGGGCGGGGGTTACGCAGCCTGGCAGGGGCACTCGGCGGGCAGTGCCCACAGTGGGCAGCGCAGCTGCATCCGCTCACCGTCCCATCTACTCTGCAGTTTCCAGCAGCCGCTGAGCCCCCTGGCTCCTCCATCTGAGGAAGGAGCAAAGCCCCAGCCCTGTGGCCGAGGGGTGAGACACCGTGACAAGGGAGCTCCCCTGTCTGCAGCCCACTGAGGGGGGGTGGCTCTGAGGAGGAGGGGGTGGGTGCTGCGGGTGCCACCGGTGCCTGGCACCACATTACACCCCCTGCTTTGCACAGCGGCTCCGGTCCACAGGGACGGGAGAGCTGAAGAACAAGTGCAGGGAAGGAAGACCCTGCAGCCCCCTCTGCGCAGCGGTGGCACCAGCCCCCTCCCAGGTGTCGGCCGGCAGTGAAACCCAAGAGAGCTGCGGGCACGGGCGGGCGGCTATAAATGTCCTGCGGTGCAGGTGCCGCTGTCCCGGGGGGCGAAGGGAACACTAAAGTCTCCTCCTAATCCACAGCCCCGTTTTGTGCTGAGGTGGTGGGAACGGATCCTGCAGCCCAGGGTCCAGTGTCTCTTCGCACGTCCCTGCACCCCCCATGGCTCTGGCACCCCCTCCCCTGTCCTCCTCCACCCGCCCCAACGACCTGAAAACACAGCGGGGCCCGGGATAAAATTAGCCCTGGGCTATTTTCAGCCGGACCTCCAGCACCCTGGGGGAGCAGAGCCCCAGCCCAGAAACCCCCCACTGGAGAGCTGGGGCCGCCCTGCAGACAGCTGGGCGCGGGGAGAGAGGGTTTCTGCTCCGTCCTCTGCCCCTGGGGACACGGAGCCCCTGTCAGTCCCTTGGGTTGAGCCGTGGCCCCCCCGCCTGGGGCCGGGCAGGGCACAGCCACGTTAGGACTGTGGGGGGACACCTCCCTCCCCGCCGCTGAGCCCAGAGGCACCGGCTGCCCACAGCTCCCAGGGCACCTGGGACAGGTGAGGGACATCAGGGCCACCAGAACGGAGGGGGTCCCATCCTGTCGCTGCTTCTCTCCCTGCTGCCCCTCTCCCAGAGCCCCTGCTGAGGGGCCGTGCTGGTGGAGGTGACTCCTCCGAACTGGCAGGGCACCAAAAGCCCCTGCGGCCCCTCCACCCCCTTCCCCCGGACCCCGGTGCTGCCCTCCCCGGCAGCAAAGCCAGGCCCCTCGCCCGGTCACCGGCAGCAGGACAGGGGCTGGGGTGGCAGCGACGCTGGAGACTGCAGGAGAGGACCAGAGCACCGCTCTCCCCCTGGGGCCCGGGCACCCTCCCCAGACCCCAGACACGGGCGGGAGCCCTGCCCGCCGTGAGCCTCTGCTCCCCGCACCGGCGTCCTCGCTGCGGGTCGCGGGCAGAGGCAGCCCCGCTCCGGCTCCGTCCGCTCCCGCCGGTGGTGCCCGGCCCCAGGGCAGAGCGTGCCGGTTCCACTCCTGTGGCCTCGGGAGCCACCTCAGAGCGGCCTTGGGGTCACTGCAGTGCTGCGGCTGGCCGGGGCAGCCCGGGGACACGTGTGCCTGTCAGTCGGCTCCTGGGACGGTGCCTGTGCCGGCACGGAGCTTCCCGAGGAGCTGACCTTAACGAGAGCGGAACAGGGGCTGCTCTGCAGGACTCTGCTTTCAGCCGGCTGCACTGGGGCTGGCAGCCCTGCTGGCCCTGCTGGCCCTGCTGGCCAGCGCTGCCCCCCGGGAGGGTGGCTCTCACCCTTATAAGTTGCCATCCTGGGACCCCTCTGCTCTGCCCGGGAAGCGCCTGGACAGGGACCCACCGGGGGCAGAAGCACCCACTGCTTCTCCCCTTCTTCTCACACTGGGAGCCCAAGCTCCTGCTCCTCTGAGGGTCCCCCTGGGAGAAGGGAGAGGGGGCCAAAGTCTCCCACGATTTCCGGGCTCAGCCCGGGCACAAAACGCTTTCTGCCCTTCCCACAGCGGTGATGAAGGAGCCCAACAGCCCCTTGGCCTCAGCCCCTCCCAAACTCTTGGGTGCCCGAGGATCCCAGCGACACAGCTGAGCGCAGGAGCCAGCAGGGGCCCAGAAATAGAAGGGGAGGGCTATCTGAAAAATGCACTAAAAATAGACAATCGGGTTTCGGCCCGGCCGCAGCGGCCCGGCCCTCGGCAGAGTCACTCGCCAGCACACGGGACTCTCCAAGGGCCACGTCCGTCCCTGCACGGGGCTGGCTGCGGGTTCGTCCCGTCCCCAGCTGCACGTGGCTCCCCCCGCTCTGCCGGGGCTCTCGGGTTGTTCAGAGTGACCCTATCACCCCTTCAGAGTGGCCTCTGTCTTCCCTGCCGGCTGCGGCCGCAGCTGCTACCCCTGCGTGAGCCCCCAGGGCAGGGTGGGCAGGAGGGGCAGTGGGGCTGGGGGGCTGCACAGACCCCCTCACAGGATCCTGTCCCTGCTGTGAGATGCTCCACCATGGGTCACACCAGCGTTCTGAAGGAGCTGGTGGTCCTGCCGGCAGTGGGACCTGCCAGGCTCGGGGGAACCATCTCCCCTGGCCCCCACATTGCTCAAATCACCCCCAAGCTCAGAGGCAGCTTGGCTGATGCTGTGACCGGGAGGGGAGGGGAGGGCAGCGGCTCCTTCCACTCAGGCAGGCCGTTCAGCTCCGCTGGCAGCACCCAGTGGGAAACCTTCCAGGTTTCCAGCCCTTCCAGCCCCGGCAAAGCCCAGCCCTGCTCTCTGCCCTGTGCTGTGAGGCAAGAGCTGCTGCAGAGCCTTCCAGCGTGGGGTGTCCCGGCAGCCCCCAGCCTGGCAGGAGCTGTGGGTCTGACTGCTGCCTCCAGCACGTTGCCCCCGAGATGTCCCCAGTGGGTCTCTGCTTGCCCAGGCCTGGGCTTTACAGCCATGTCCAGGGGGGATTTTGCCTCCTGCGGCCTGCCAGACCCCTGCCCACCCCTTGTCCTGGTGCCACCGCTGGGATCCACTGCTTCCCCCCGTCCCATCAAGGCGCTGGAGCGACTGAGCCATCGGGGACGTTGAGGTGCCCGGGGGGTCGAGCAGAGCCTGGGGAGCAGAGGTGACACCAATAGGCAGGAGGAGGGCGAAGGGAATTTCACCCATGCAGGGGTCCCCAGCCTCCAGAGGAACTGCTCTCCCAGGGGATCTCTGGAGCTCCGGCAGCTCTGTGGGTTCCTGAGATCCCGCGGCTCTGGGGGCTCAGACGATCCCTCCCCCGAGCAGAGGCAAAGGCAGGACGAGGCTCGTGAAACGCTCCTGCCAGGGACAAGCCCTGGCAGGGGCACAGGAGGCAGTCTCCTTGAGCAAGGAGGCTCAGGGAAGCCCTCAGGGTTCACAGGACCCCCGCAGGCTGGCACCTGGCTCAGTGCAGGGCGGGTACCAGCCCCCCTGCCAGCAGCCCCCGCAGCGGGTGGGCACAGAGTCACGACTGCTGCGGGGCTGGCCGCCCCCCGATGCTCCTGGGCTGCGGGCTCGGGTCGAGCCACATTGCCAAGCCCAGCCCAGCCCACGGGCAGGGGCACCCCTGCCCCCAGCGCTGCCCGCAGGAGCCAGGGCGCTTCCCGGGGCATTTCTGTGCCTGACTCACACCAGCCCTTCCCACCCTGCAGCGGCAGCCACCCGGTTTCGGCCACCGAAGAGGCTGGTTTGGCAACTGCAGAAACGCAAACAGAGCTCCGAGATCGTGGCCGGACCCTGGTGCCCCGGACCAACCCTGGCACAGCGGCGTGTGGTGCCGGTAACCCTGGCGGGCAGGGCCAGGCGCTGCCATCCTCACCTGCCCCCCACGGGCCCGCGACACCCGCCACTCGCCCTGGGGGCTGGGGAGGTGAGGTCGGTGGGAGCTGCCCCGCGGCTGCCCAGGGCAGGGGTCCGTCTGGTGACCCTGGAGAACCACAGCACAGGGTGGGGATCTGCTCCAGCCACACGAGTCGGTGGCCCCAGGGGCTCCTGGCCCCCCGAGCCTTCTCCCTGCCTCCTCCAGGGAGGGGTCACCCACTGCTGGGAATGCCCCTTTGGGGTGAGGGGCAGACCTGGCAGCGACTCGGTGGGCATGGGTGGCTCTGCTGCCTCCTCCCTGAGCTCCTCAGGGTTACAGGGCTGGATTCTACCCCACCGAGGGCACCCTGACCCTCGCCCAGGAAAGCTGGTGCACAGAGCCAGCTGGGCTGAGGCCAGGCAGCACGGGGAGCAGTGCTGGCGTGGCACCATGCCCGGGTGCCCAGGTGAGGTTCACTGCAGGCAAAGGCTCCCCTGAGCAGGCACAAGCAGCAGTGGGGCTGTTCAGGGATGATCCAGAACAAGGGGGACCGAAGATGAGTCCAGAGGGACTCGGCCCCTGTCCCCCCACCCCCTGGGAGCTCCGCAGTGCCCCCGCTCCCCGCAGCCGGGGCTGGTGCGTTTGACCCGATCGCTATCAACCAACGTTCTCCTTCCTGCTCTTCTCCTCGGGTGATGCAAGAGGCCACTACGCTGGCAGGCAGGGTTAGCACCGAGGTGGAGGCAGCCCCCTGCCCTGCCCCGGGCTCGCTGGGGGCCTGGCTGGACTGGTGTGACGGCAGAACCCCAGCCAGACCCCCGGACCCTGTGGTGGAAGAGGATGGGGAAAACTGAGGAGGACGGAGCTGGCTGTGACAGCCTCTGCTCGACACGGCCGACCGGCTCTGCTCCGCTCCGCTCCGCTCTGCCTGGGATGGAGCCAGAGTCCCGCGGGGAACTCCGCCAGCAGCGGCGGCCCCGAGGCTGCCAAGGCTGTCCGGCCTCCCGGACGGCTCCTGCAGGAAGGCGATCCCGGGGCCAGCGGGGCCGGACTCCACCGCCGCCTGGGGAGGCTGAGGCTGTTCTCTGCGCCCTCTCCACCGGCAGCCTGGAGGACGAAGCCAGAGCGGAGCGAGGAGCAACCGACCAGGCTGAGGGCAGCGCAGCCCCTGCTCTGCTTCCCCAAGGTCTGGTGCCACCGGAGCGGCTCGGAGCCAAAGCCGGACCCCTCTGCGCCCACCCCGGAGGTGGCAGTGGCACAGTCCAGCCAGGGCTGTGCCAGGGGTCCTGTGTCCCACTGACCCTCCCGCTGCCTCCCGCACCCCCGGGGCCAGAACACCGGGCACCAGCCTGAGGACAAAACCTGAGGCAGCCGGCCGGGCGAGCAGAGCCAGGGGTGGAGAGGAGCCGGACAGACGGGTTCGGTAAAGGGCCAGCACCTCCCCAGAGCTTCCTGCCCGCAGAGCCCGGGCTGTGCCCTCCACAGCCCCAGCACCGGCAAGAACAGAGGAGCGCCGCTCGGCCTCTGCGTCTGCCCTCCCTGCCACCGCCCTGCTGCAGCCGGAGCCCTCCGGGGCTCCCCTTCCCCACTGCACAACCGCAGGGGGTTGTCCCCGGGGCCATCGGCCTCCTCCGGAGAGGCGTCTGCAGAACCTTGTGCCTCGCGGAGCCTCCCACAGCCCACAGTGCCCAGCTGGCCACGGGGCGAGCAGAGCACGGGGCTGCGGGTAACAGCTATGGCCGTGCGTGGTGGCACAAGGAAGGGTCCCCGGGGCAGCACAGGACGGGCTGGCTGGGCTCTTCAAAGAGCCGGGTGCCACAGGACAAGCAGCTGGCAGTGACTCCTCCAGCAGAGCCGGTCACAGGGCTGAGCTCCCAGCAACCTGCTGAGTGTCCGTAGGGTGACGGTCACGGCCGGGCCAGCTACACGCCACAAAGGACGCGCGTGCCCGCGCCTGGCCCCAGGCTCAGGCCAGGGAGGCTGGAGGAGCAGAGGTCACCAGCTGACTCACTGGCAGCAGGTCTGAGCTCCAGCTCCTCAGCACCAGCCCTCCAGCCCTGCTCTGCTAAGCATCACCCAGAGCCCCCTGCCAGCTCCATCCTGCCCTGACTGAGCTTCTGCCCTCTCTCTGGGGATGCCCGCCCACCTCCTTCTCACCCTGACACCCCAGCCCTGGCAGGAGGCTTCCTCCCCACCACACGATTGCCATGGGGAGACGTCCAGGAGCACTCTGCAGCAGCACAGGGTACGCCAGGCAAAGCAATCCCCCGGTTCCTGAGCCGCTTTGCTCATGGCCACCACCTGGCACCACCTGGCCCCACGGCTGGAGAGGGGCAGAGACTGTTCTTCTTAACCTTAAAAGCCTGGGAGGGTCCGGACACGGCCTTGGGGTGGGGAGGGGTGAGGCAGGAATGCCCTGGGCTGCCTGCGCAGCCCCCGCCTGTGCTCGCCTCCTCCGCTCCCTCTGGACAGTGGTTTGCAGAGCCAGGCTCTTGACAGCTGCAGGGCTGCAAACGACAGGCACCGGCGGCTCAAGAGGCCCCAGTCACGGCGCCTGCAGGGAGCTCGGGGGCTCTCAGTGTCAGGGGCTTCAGAGCGAGCACACAGCACCTCCAGAACCAGCGGCTGGGGGGTGGGATAACACCCGACACCACGCTGAGCGGCCGAAGCGTGGGACAGATGCCGGCCCAGCTTGCCCACAGAGTCAGCCGGATTAATTACTGTGCCCAGCTGCAGCCAGCGGGCAGGAGCCAAGGGGCTGGCAGAGAGGCAGCCCCTCTGCTGGAGCGGAAAACCAGGGGTTGGCACTCCGAGTCCTCCTGAGGCCGAACCAAGGAGCCACCCCTCTCTCGAGGTAACGGAAAGCATCCATCCGAAGCGCCGGTGCTGCCAGCAGGGTGTTCGAGGGGAGGCAGAGGGGCAGCACTGAGTGAGAGGCTCCCACCATCTCTCCTCCGTCCGGTTCCTCTGACACCTGCCAGGACAGAGAGCTGCTGGGGATGAGGGCTGGCTCTGGCGTGGGGAGGACACGGGGTAGATTGTGAGAGCTGCCGGGGAGGACAGGGGGTGCCCGAGGAGCCAGAGACGCCCGTCCCGTCCAGCGGAGCTACAGAAGGAGCTGCCTGTTTACCCGCAGCGCGTCACCCTTGTGTAACTCCGGCAGGGCCCACTCAGAAGGTGCCCAGCACGGCACCCGTGTGCGGGAAGGAGAGTGAATCACCCCTGAACCGGCTCCTTCCTGATCGCAGTGCTTTATGAAAGGTCTGTGATGCAACAGCAGCAGGGCTTGCTCCTCGCCTGCCCCATGTGTGGGTGGGCGACGCAGCCAGCGGAGCCTCTGGCCTCAGCTCCCTGCTGCTGTTCTGGCTCCCTGCAGCCCTGCACTTCTTGTCAGGCGACCAACGCTGGAGGGGTCAGCGTGGCCAGAGCCCCCCTTCAGAGCCACATTCGCCACTGCCTGCCTGGACCACCAATCCCCATCCCACTGCCCTGCACTGGTGCCACCGCCTAGCAGCTTCTCTCACCTCAGGTGGTTCAATTGCTCCTGTGGCCCAGCACAGGCTCCGGGAGCACCAGCACAGTGAGGAGTTCGGGGAGGAAAGGACAGCCTCTCAGACTGTCTCACCTGGCTGAAAGCAGGTTCCTAGGGCATCGGCACAGGGTGCGTGAGCTTATCACTGTCCTTGGGGACCCAGCTCTGGCCCCCAAACGAGTGCCAGCCCGCGGCAGACACCAAGGGCCAGCACTCAGCCCTCTCCTATGTGCCTTATGCACCTGATGGTCTGGGGGGCACCCATGCAGCTGTAGCCTCTGTGCTGACCCCAGTGCTACTGCAGAACCCCACCCTGCACACAGCGCCGCGGCCCCTGCTGGGGTTGCTCTCGGGACCCTTCTCCCCGCTGGCCGCTGCCTCCAGACAGGACAAGATTTCACAGAATCACTGAGGCCACCCCAGGGCACCCAGGGCCACAGCCAGGCTGCCCTCCAACCCCTCCAGGGACGGGGACCCCCCCTGCCCTGGGCAGTCCAGTCCAGGCTCTGAGCACCCTTTCCCTGAGGAAGGGCTTCCTGACAGCCAACCTCACCCTCCCCTGGCAGCTCCAGGCCCTGCCCTCTCCTCCTGGCGCTGGGTGCCCGGGAGAAGAGCCCACATCTGGCACCCGGTGCCCCGGGGGTTGCGGGAGGGTGCCCTGTGCTTGGTGCGGGACAGGGCTCAGCCCTGGTCCGGCTGGGAGAACCAGCGCCCCGCAGCAGCGCCGCTCTGCCCAGCGGCCCTGGAGCCCCCCAGGGCTCAGGGGTGGCTCCCAGCCCCTTCCCCGGCTCCGCTCCCTCCTCCGGTCCCCTCAGCGTCCTTCTCGCACCGAGCTGCCCGCGCCTGACCCCAGTGCTCGGGCTGCAGCCTCCCCCGTGTCCAGCGCAGGGAGCCGCTGCCCCCGCAGCGCCGGCGACAGCGCCGGGCCCCGCTCTTCCCGGCCTGAGGCCGCCGCCGCCGCCTTCGCGTTCAGGCCAATGCCGGCCCCCCGCGCTCGCCGTAGCTGNCATGGCGGCTCCGCTGGCGCTGCTGCTGCTGGTGGCCGTGACGGTGCGGGCCGCGCTCTACCGCTCCAGCCTGGCCGCCTTCATAGCCGAGCGGGTGGAGGTGGCGTCGCCGCTGAGCGCCTGGAAGCGAGGTGGGGCCTGCGGGGCCTGCAGGGGCCGGGGCCTGCGGCTGAGGGGCTTTGTACACGGGCTGGTAGTGACAGAACATGGGCTGATGGCTGCGCTCTGGCAGGGGCGAGGTTTGGATTAGATCTTGGGCAGAAAGCCCTTTCTGTGAGGGTACTGAGGCCCTGGCACAGGCTGTGGCTGCTCCAGCCCTGGCAGTGCCCAAGGCCAGGTTGGATGGGGCTCTGGGCACCCTGTGCTGGGGAGAGGGGTCGCTGCCCATGGCAGGGGGTTGGCTCTGAGGTCCTGTACAACCCAAACCACTCAGTGATAATATGAACAAGCGGTGTGAAGTGTCCTGCCGCAGCTGTCCCTCTGGGCAGAGCGAGTCGGTGTAGATCACAGCCAGCCGTTCAGTCCTCAAAAGTGCGGGTGCAAACGGTTCTGGCTGCCTGTTGGTGCTGAGCGGTTGTGTCCCCCATTCAGAGGGCGATCCAGCCTGAATGTGGGTGTTTGCAGACGGGAGGTTTCCCATCACAACGTCTTTCCCTGCTCACACTACAGATTCTAACACAGCTGCTCTGTCCTTTCAGTGGTCGAAGGATTAGCTCTGCTGGATTTAGGGGTCTCGCCCTATTCTGGAGCTATTTTCCACGAGGTCAGTACTCATGCTGCAGTTTAAACGTGACTTTCAAGTGACATATTTGAGTGTTATTGCACACAGAGTGGCAGAGGCTGGGGACCTCTCCTGTCCAGAGGCTCCAGAGAGCTCCAGCTGCGTCTGTCTATGCAGTAGCTCAGTGTGTGGGGATCAGCACAGTGAGGAAATCCCGTTCACCACAGCGGAGCTCACTGCTGTGCGGTGATTGCCATCACAGTGTCTGTGCCTGTGTAAGGAGAGTCTGACAGCGGGGCCGTCAGTGACAAGCAAAATAATGGGCTCGTCCTGCGGTTTCTATCAGCAGGGACAGGCAGTGTCACTGTCAGGCTGGACACCCAGTTGCAGCAGGTTGCAGCCTCTCGAGTTTCACCTGAGAAGCAGTAGAGGTGTTGCTCAGCTGGAGAGCCCCCCAGGCACTGTGTGAGCCACCACATTATTTTAGAAACGCCTTCTCTCACCTGAAGACTTGGAGCAGGGAGATGTCGTACCTCCAGGTGAAGCTTTGCTGTCACGGGGATCATTCAGAAACCTGCTCTTCCCCTTGCCCTGGAAGGGAGAAGCCGTGACAGTAAGAGCATGACCGGACTGTCGCTCTGCTTCGTGTTTTTAACTGCCTTTACCTTTGTGCTTTGCAAAGGCTCAGCAAAACAGCAAGCTCGGCAGGGAGAGCAGCTGTTCACGGAGCACTTCTGACAGTACCTGCAAACCACCTGGGAAGCGGATCCTCTAGGAAAATGGTTCCCGGGCCCCGGTCTCTGTGGATCCCCGTGTAACCCTGCCGCTGTGCTGGCGGAGTGGGCAAGCTGGAATTGCCCCGCTGCTGCCGTTTACTGTAAAGTGCAGGGGGAACTTGGCAGGGAAAGGGACCCAGAGATGCCCTCTGAGGAATCCCCTTACTCACTAGTACCAGCCTTGCAGGAAAGGCTGAGGAGAACGGCCCTTCACAGTCCCCCGTAGTACCGCACGACATCACCAGTCCTTTGTCAGGGCAGTTTAACTCTGGTCTCTCCTGCTCTGTTCCAGACCCCCCTGATAATCTATCTCTTTCACTTCCTGATTGAGTACGCCGAGTTGGTGTTCATGGTAAGTACTCCGGGAAAGCTCTCCCAGAGGGTCCCAGCTCTGAAATGCTGGGTGTGAGGTGCCCCATCTCTGCAGGCAGGGTGCCTGTGGAGCGCTCCAGCACCTCTCTCTCCGCTTGTTGGTTTTGCTCACAGTCAGTCCCTCTGCCTTGCCTTTGCAGATAACCGATGTGCTGACTGCTGTTGCCCTTTACTTGGCCATCCAGGACTTCAACAAAGTTGTGGTACGTTGACGTGCCGGTGCTGCTGCTCCTCTTCCCCCACCAAGTGCAGTTACCCTGTACCGAAGAAAACACGGCCCAGGGGCTGCAGCAGCAGCAGCCAGCCCTTGTTGCAGTAGATCTGATCACGTCAGGGGGCTGAGAGCAGTGAGCAGCTGAGGTGGTCTCCGTTTTATTGTGGCCACATTGCAGTGTGAAACAGATGAGTGGCTGTAGGATCACACCGTGGTGTCCAGTGGAGTGCAGACAGGGCTCGGGTTACAGAGCACCAGAGAGGTGGGAGAGTTAGACTGTGCTCTGCAAACCCGCTGCAGCTGCAGGGAGCTTTGCAGGCTGTGACATGTAATCAGTAACCCACGGGTTTGGCAAGGCCTGGGCACTCCCTTGTCTCAGCTCTGCTCCTGCTGCTGTCTTCTGCACAGGTTGTGGCTGGGGCCTGGAGTGTTTTACCCTGTGTTGGGTCTGTGCTTGTGCGCAGCATGAAACAGGTAAAGGAAGGAGTGAGACCTTGTGAGAGCGCTGAGGTGCTGGAGATCTTCCTAGCGAGCAAGGTGACGATCTGGCACCCTGTGTGACTTGTTCCGTGTGTGGGAGGTGGCTGATGCTCTGAGGAGAAGGTTCGTGTGAGCAGCGCTGTGCCCTCTGTGATCCCAGAGGGGAGGTGGTGCAGGATGGGCAGGAACAGTGGGTTTCCTGCAGCGTCTGTGTGCTCTCACGTCCAGCCACGGGCTTGGGCCTGACTTTGAGGTCAGAGCAGTAACTCGGGATAGAACTGCAGATGTGGAAGAGCCCTGTGTGTGTGAGTGCCCGCGCCTCTCGTCCGTCGCACCGTGGTGTAGGTCAGCAGGCTCGTAAATCAGAGAGCACCACAGAGCCAGGGAGACTGGGGGGAAGGTTTGGAGTCCGTAGAGGAGATGTGGTGCAGAGATACCCAGACCAGCTGAGGCTGGTTACTGCTGCGACTCGCTGTCTCAGGGCTGTGTGTGTTGGAGAGGGAATCCACGGAGTCAGCTTTAGGGGAGACTGGAAGCACTCGGCTCAGTGTGGCGAGTTTCCGTGCCAAGAGCTAGACGCAGGTAGTTAGGGAAGTCCAGATGAGCAGGGACTACCTGCATCCTCCAGACCTGTGCTGCTGGGTATTTGGGAAAGGAGAGGGGGGCTGCTGTGTCGGTACAGCTCCTCATGGAGGGTGAGCTCTGGCTCACGGCTGGGGCTCAGGCGTCTCCTGCAGCGATGGGGTGATAAGAGACAGCGACCTTCTCACTGACAGCCCTTGGCCACTCTCCCTTTCAGTTCAAAAAGCAAAAGCTCCTCCTAGAGCTGGATAGATACGCCCCGGACGTGGCTGAGCTCATCCAGACGCCCATGGACATGCACTACATCCCCCTCAAGGTAGCCCTGTTGTAAGTATTGACCCTGCAGCCTGCGCTCGGCGCAGAGCAGTCCTGGTTCTGCTGTAGAGGGGTGGATTTCGGGGGCCAGGAAGTGTGTCCCTTTCGCTTCGATCTTTAGTTCAGTGCTGCCTCCTTTGAGTGACCCCTGTGCTGCTCTTTTTCAGCTACCTGATGAACCCCTACACTGTGATGTCCTGCGTGGCCAAGTCCACCTGCAGCATCAACAACACTGTCATCGCCTTCTTCATTCTAGCTACAGTCAAAGGTAACGCAGTGCAGGGGGACGGGGCCGTGTGACCGGCGGGGCAGGGGAAGAGGGCAGCATCTGCAGCCGCTGCCAGAGCAGCAGAAACGAAATCAAGACAGAGCTTCACAGGTTCTGCTGAGGTCCGGGCCAGCGACGTCAGGAGTGGGACTGGAACAAGGCCCCCAAATGATGGGAGCAAGAGGCTTCGTGGTCCAGTCAGCACTGGTCCTCTGGCCCCTGCTGTTGGTACCTGGGCTGTGTTTAACCTGGCACCTGGAGGACTCGGTTTCTGGTGCTGATGGCTGGGCAGCACTTGGCTCAGGCAGACGGCTCAGACAGCGCCTCCCCAGGGAGGCCACTCGGAGGGGCTGTGCCAGCCCTCTCTGTGCCGCACGTTCCCTGCCTGTAGGGCTAACGCCGCTCCATTCCTTCTGCAGGCTGCTGCCTGCTCCCCTCCGTGAGCTGTGCGGAGGGCGCTCTCAGGACACTCTGCTCAGGGCAGCTCTGCTCCGCAGGGGGCTGGGCACCGCCGTTGTGTCCGCAGGGCTTTGCTGCGGAGCGGCCCCGCGAGTGAAGGTTCCTTTCTGTCTCGGCAGGCAGTGCCTTCCTCAGCGCCGTGTTCCTGGCCCTGGCGACGTACCAGTCCCTCTACCCTCTCACCTTGTTCGCCCCTGCACTGCTTTACCTTCTGCAGGTGGGTGATTGCTGGCTGTTGGGGTCTCGGGGGGCTCACTCGCCCTTCGGGGGGACCCTGCAGTGGGGGGCAGGCAGCACTCCTGGAGCTGTGGGGCAGGGAGGGGGGACTTGGCCCGCTGCAGGCAGAAGTGGCCAGCTCTGTCGCTGCGCGATGAGCGTGACCCAACTGTCCGGGGCAAACTGCAGCGAGCGAACTCTGCTGGAGAGCTGCCCCCCCAGCGCCCTTCCAGTGTCAGCGTGTGCTGCTTTCCTCGGTTCCTGATGGCGTTCCGAGCTCTTCTTGGGGCTCTCCAGCTCAGGAGGGGTGGCAGCTGCTCCTGTTTCGCTTTCAGCGCCAGTTCATACCCGTAAAACCCAGGAGCAAGAGCTTCTGGCTCTTCACCGTGCAGTACGCGGCCCTGTACCTCTGCAGCCTGGTGGTGATCGTCTGCCTCTCCTTCTTCCTCCTCAACTCCTGGGATTTCATCCCGTCTGTGTACGGCTTCATGTGAGTACAGAGCTGCTGCTGCTTTCTCTCTCGGCCCTCCCGTGCGTCGCACGCGGGTGCCCCCTCGCTGTCCAGAGCGCCGGTGATCTGGGGTGGTCCTGGCAGTGCCAGGAAGGAAAGGGGGCTGGGCAGGCAGAGGCCACCTTCTCTCGTTCAACTGGCAGCAGGAATTGGGGAGGGCAGGAGGCCCCGAGTTGGTGGGAAGTGGATCTGACTGTTGAGCTGCCGTGGCCGTGAAGCCGGTGTGGGAACGGTTTGAGTCCTGGGGGCACAGGGAGGGACCAGTGCCGTTCTCAGTGCTTTCGGCCCTCTGGTTTCACGGACTCACGGGCTGTCGGAGCGTTTGGGATTGGAAGGGACCCCACGAGATCACCCAGTCCAGTCCCCCTGCCAGCGTGGGACCCCCTGGATGCAGCCGCGCAGGAACAGCCCAAGCCCAGACTGGGCCTGACCCGTGTGCAGAGCGGGAGACTCCTCAGATCTGGGTGCAGGTCCCCCCCAGGAGTGCAGACGGAGTCATCACTGCCACACAAGCAGGGCAGTGAGTCCCCTGGCTTCTCCGTTCCCCCTCCAGCCTCTCCGTTCCAGACCTGACTCCCAACATCGGGCTCTTCTGGTACTTCTTCGCCGAGATGTTCGAGCACTTCAGTCTCTTCTTCGTGTGCGTGTTCCAGATCAACGTGTTCTTCTACACCCTTCCCTTGGCCATAAAGCTCAAGTACGTTGGTTCTCCGGGGTTCTGGACCCTCGCGTGTGCCCGCTGTCAGGGGTCTGGGTGCTGCAGGCTGGAGCCGTCGGGGTTTCAGCAGCGCCTGTCCGCGTCGTCTCCCAGTCTCAGTCTCCATCTTCTATACTGGTTCTCACAGGGCCTGACCCCCTGACCGGGGAGTGGGCACAGACATGGGGGGGGACAGCTGGGGGCTCCTCCACAGAGCCCTCAGAGAGGGGCTGCTGGCTGCTGTTGGGGGACTAGGACAGGGCAGGGGAAGGGTAGCCCGGATGACCAGCTGTCTGCCCCTGGCACTCAGGGCCTGCTGGGAGTGAGGAGGCAAGCGGGAGCCCCCATGAGCCCGGGTGCTGGTGGTTACTTCCCGTTCGCCGAGCCGCCGCCGCGTGCCCTTACCCTTGGCACCTCTTCCCTTCCAGGGAGCACCCCATGTTCTTCCTGTTCGTCCAGCTCGCCATCATCTCCATCTTCAAGTCCTACCCCACTGTGGGTGACGTCGCGCTCTACATGGCCTTCCTCCCCGTCTGGAGCCACCTCTACAGATGTAAGTGGTGCCCCCTGAGCCGCTGCAGGCCGCCCGCTGCGTCCGAACCCCGGGGTCCCCTGCGAGGAGCGGGTAGGAGCAGGACCTAGAAGGAAGGAGCTGCAGAGGAGGGAGGCGCCCTCAAACAGAGGCAGGAGTGCTCACTGGAGGGAAGGGCGGTGGATGTCTGCACAGGGTACCCTGTGAGCGGTCAGAGCAGACGCAGAGCCTCTTGGGGAGAAGCGGGAGTCGGCGGGTGCCCCTGCGCGCTGATGGTGGTGGCTGCCCAGCGGGGCCTCTGTTACCTCTGCTGCCTCTGCTCTTGCAGTCCTGCGGAACGTCTTCGTCCTGTCCTGCGTCCTCATCGTCTGCTCCGTCCTGTTCCCCGTCCTGTGGCACCTCTGGATTTACGCAGGGAGCGCCAACTCCAACTTCTACTACGCCATCACGCTGACCTTCAGCATCGGGCAGGTCAGCGCCGCGGGGCCGGCGGGGCTGGGCGCTGGGAGGCCCCTGGGTCGAGAGTCCGGTCAGCAGCCCCGTCCTGCTCCCCGCCCCGGCGCGGCCGGAGCGGCGGTGGAGTTGAGCTCCAGTTTCACAGTCCAGCCGGGCTGTGCTGGGGCTGCCTGGGTGGCAGAAGGGAGAAGGTCCTGGAAGGGCAGAACCGAGCGCTGAGGAGGCGACGAGGAGAGAGCCGGGAGGGGAGGTGATAGAACCAGGGGGCAGCAGCAGTGGGGTCAGGCGGCGGGCGGCAGAGCCATCCTCACACAGGGCCTTGGCACCGGTTCCTCTGGTGCTGCCTCTGGGGGACGCAGGGCTGTGGGCACAGGCCGGGCCCCCGCGGCGCCACAGCCTCTCTTCCAGCCTCTGGAAGCTGTGGGTGCCGGGCTTTCTCTGGCCTTAGGGGAGGCCGCTGGGCAGCCCTGGGGATGCGGTTCCTCGCAGAGTTGCTACGGCCTTTCCTGGGAGCTGGGCAGTTTGTGGGGCCGTCGTCTCCCTGGGGGCTGTCTGTGAGACCGGGCTGGTAGCCCAGCAGACAGCGTAGTCACCCTTGGTTTAATACTCCAAGGCCAAGGAGGCTCTGGGAGCACGGTGTCCCCTCTCGGGGTGATGGCCAGCCGAGGCCAGGGTCAGCCCCGCGAGATGCCGTCACCAGCACCTCCCTCCCTCCCTCTGCTTCTCGCCGGCAGCCTCTGACGCGCGGACGTCTCTCCCTGCAGATCCTGCTCGTCTCCGACTACTTCTACGCCTTCCTGCGGCGCGAGTACTACCTCACGCACGGACTGCACCTGACCAGGCAGGACGGGACAGAGGCCATGCTCGTTCTGAAATAAGGACCGAGCCCCCCGCCCTGGGCCGCCGCCCGCGCCGAGGAGCACGAGGCCTGGGCCACCCGGGGCGGGTGCGAAAGGCTCCCGGGGAACGGCACCTACTGAGAGAAAGGGCTGAGGGTCTTCTGGGAGCCCCCTCCCCTCCCGAGCTGCGGGCTCAGTGCAGACGCGGGGCGAGCTGCGCGTACGTGCCTCCGTGGAGCCTCTCCCTCCTGCCTCTGTTTCGCACTGCGACCTCAGCCATCAGCTCTGGGCCGGCACCGCGGGGAGCGTCCGAGCTGCAGCCGGGGCTGGGGCTCCCGGACAGGCAGAGCTCGGGCCACAGACTATCGCTGCGCTGCTTCGGAGCCTTCCTGCGCCGCTTTGAGCCCGTCGCCCCCGCTTGGCACTGGGCAGCCGCGCAGCGCCCGCTGCCGCAGCCCCGGCTGCAGAGGCTGTTTCTTGCTTCCCCGCTCTGGAGGCAGCGGGACCAAACCTGCGTGCCCAGGCACGGGGGATCGCTGGCACGGGGGGGCTGAGCCGGAGGGGACGGCTGGAGCTGCTGCCACAGGTGCCAGCCCTGGCACCCGGGCACTCATGAGGGCGGGAACCAGAGCGAGGGCAGGTGCTGGGTCACTGCGTTGCCCTGCCGCTGCCCCGCAGCCGCTGCCCTGCAGGATCCGCCCGAACAAGGAGCAGACCCCCCCGCTGCTTCTCTGGGGTGACAAAGCCTGGCAGGGCAGGGCTCGCCGTACCCTGCTCTACCCGGGGTCGCGGCCTGGCTGTGGAGCCTGGTGCCCACCTGGGCTGTGGAGCAAGAGGTGCCAAGGTGCCCCTGTCAGGGCCCCAGACCAAATCCCGAAGGAGCCCCAGGCTCTTCACAGCCACCAGCACCCTGCAGGGTCAGCCCTTCCCTGCGGGGGTCTGTGGTGGGGGTACCCCGTGGCTCCCCTGGACCTGCCCCCCACCCCTGAATGTGACCTGCTGGGCCGGGACCTCGGGCCGGCTCTGCCCGCGCTGGGCGAGCGCTGGCACTGTGGGTGGCACCGGCAGCGCAGGG
>VZRI01011492.1:128686-145495 GCA_013397515.1 Upupa epops
CCCACGGAACCGGCACTGTCCCGGGCAGTAACAGGCCCCCCGCAGAGCGGGCGCTCCTTACCCTGCGTCCCGCGGCGCCGCTAGGCCCCGCGCAGGTTGGGTACTGGACACAGAGGTTCCGCTTTCCCCCACACACGGGTAAACAACAGCTCGCACCCTGCCTGCCTTTCCTGTAGATGAGGTGACCCGCGCGTCCCCGCACTCGTCCATCGCCTCCCCGCAGGTGTCGTTTGGGTTCTCCACCTCGCGGGTACAGTGACACGCTCCTGGACCGGCCGGGCTGGGGGCAGTGCTCCCACCCTGCTGTCGGAAGCCAGTGCTGCCCAAGGGCAGCCAGGCCACAGATTCCTTCCCGAGCCCCACTACTCAAGCCCTGCACTCACACATGAACCAGCCACAACTCTGACTCAGCCCTGAAAGCTGTGGATCTGTGGGACACCACAGACGGGAAGCCAAGGGATCCCACAGAGAGCTGCTGCAGCGCCAGCTCACTGCCCCAGCTGAGGCAGCACCTGCCATGGGTCGCTCTGTGGTGGGGGGCACCCAAGAAGAGCAGGGCTCCCCCAAACCAGAGGCTCCCTGTCACTCAGGAGTGTTAACCCTGAGCACACCTGCTCTGCCCAGCTCTTGGGCTTGGAGAGAGGAAGTGCAGCAGCCGCAAGCCCTGGCTGTGTGCAGATCGGGAACTACAAGACTCTGACTCACCTGCTCTCCTGGTCACCCGCAGAAGCTGAAAAGTTCATCCAACACCTGCTTTTCAAGAACTGCCCCAGGCCCTTGATGAGTTACCTGTTCCACACCTCTTAAAGCGGGGAAAAACTGAACTTGCTTTGGACTCCAGGCAGCTGCTCTCATCTGAGCTCCCAACCCTTTGCACACCCTTGCAGTCCCTTCACTGCAGCTCCCTGTGTGTCCGCTGGTTCATTCTTGCAGCTGCTCAGGTCTCAGTCCCCTCTGGGGTTCACAGGGCTGGGAAGGAACAGAGTTTCGACACAGGAACTGAACAAACAGAACATCAGCCTGCACTCCCCACACACCCACACAGCTCCAACAGCGAATCTGGAAGCTACAGCTAAGCACAGCCCTTGGAACGTGGCAGCCCAGTGTTAAGAGCATTTGACACTGGGAGTTCTGGCCAGTTTATGGTGCTGCTGGGGTCAAGTTCCAGAGCTTAACCAACCTTCCTGCTTCCATCTCTCTGTAGTGGCCTCCAAAACCCACTTCAGCAGCATTTACGTGATGTTTTCAGTTGGAGAAAGGTCTGAGCAAAATCACTGAATGATGGTTCTGGCCACCGGAGCGGCTGCAGACAGAAGGTGCTGGGAGACCACAAGACGCAGAGTGCCAGCACCTGAAGCACTTTTAACCGTTTATTACAAAATACATATTTCCAGGGCAGGCACTTGGAGGCCGTTAAAACAGCTTCTGGACTCTGAGATGCTCAGCGACTCCACAAGTCCTTTTTTCTGTCATCACCTGCAAAGGTGGAAGCTACAGTCTGAACTGCACCCAGCTGCAGCACCGTCACTGTTCTAGCGACATCCAGTCACGACCAGGAAGGACTTCAGCACCACCGGTTTCAGAGAGCACCGGCAGGGTGGCTAGCAGGGCTCCACGTGTCATGCTGCACTAAACCCGAGTGGGCAAACTTGTCTCAGTTCCTGCTGGAAGGCTGGTCACTGGCCACCCAGACCCTGCCCTGAGTGCAGCCGGCGTCCCCAGCACGGGAGGCCTGAAGTGACTGGAGCAGGGAAATGCCGAGGCCTGTAACATCACTGACAAGACAACCGGAACAGAAAGGTCTGTTCTCTTGTACTTTTCATCTCAAGATCTGAGGACAAATATTAAATGTGGATCAAAACTCCAGTGATGCGAAGAATCTGCATGAAGCCAGTCTACTACACGGCCGTGTCCTTGTGCCGCAGCTCTCCGCAGCCAGACCTTTCCACAAGCACCCTTCCTGGCGATTTAAAACCACCCGACAACTCCGACATTTAAGCAGCTCATTCAAGCCCAGCAGTTTGCAAGCGTCCTACTCACTGCCCAGGGTCCCTGCACGCAGACACTGCTCAACGCACCTCTCCTCCGTCACTGCTGGTCAGACTCGCACGCTGAGGCGGTGCCGGAGCTGGAGCACAGCCAGCACACACGAAACAAGGCGAAGCACCACGTGCACAGAGCAAACGGAACAGGTCCCGTGTCACCACCCTTAGTTTTTCCAGTTCAAAATACAGGTGAACTGAGAAATGCAGTGCTGACAGGCTCCACCCTCACGTGGAAGAAGATGGAGCGACCGACACACAGAAATTAAACTACAAACCCTACCAAGTCCCTCAGCATTAAAAATCTGGCTGCAAGAACTGGACGCTGGAACCCCCACATTTCCAAGCAGTCCAAGCCCTGAACAGCTGGATGCGCTCCTACGTGCATGCACGCCGTATCCAACGGGCTTACGGACAGTGTAGATACTACACAGAGGCCAAGAGCTTCAGGAAGACCTAAAACCAAGGATACAGTTTGATAAACGAATCACTTGAACAGCTGTGAGGGGACCAAAGCTGCCCGTAACCAGCTCCATGGGTAGAGAGCCCTGCCAACGAGCTGCTCCCAGCAGGGAGTCACACCACCAAGGCTGGAAAAGATCTGCACGATCATCAGAGGGGCAGCTCCAGCAGCAGCACTTGCTGCCTCCAGGGAAAGGTAACTCCCACATTTCAGATTCCAGCGTCCAGTTTGCACCTGTGAGTATTGCCCTGGCTACAGCAGAAGCTGGCCGACAGCCTCACCGGAGTGCTGACAGGAGGTGGAGCACCACAGGGGAATGCCAGGCCCATCCTGAGGCTGAAAGTTTGACCTGTTCTCCACCTCAGCCTTGCACAGTGAAATAATGCAGCCGATCCCACATTCTTTGAAGATAAGGCACTTCTCAAGTCTCTTCCCAATACCAGAAGTTGAGGAAGTTTCACTCAGTTCCTCATAGTTCTTATTCCAAAGCTAAACCAAATATCGCTAGAAGCTGAGTCACCCTCAGAGCTCCCAATGCTCTAAGGCCTGGGGACATCTGACAGGACTTCGCACAAATCATTCTCGCGCTGAAGCAGCTCAGGCAGAGTAACCTCGAGCGCAGCACGGCCTTCGGGAGTGAAGATCACCACCACCCCTCAATCCCCCCGTGTTTTCTACTGCACCTCTGCTCTTTGCTTCCTGGGCAAGTCGAGTAAAAGTTCAACGTTAAAAGAGCTTGGCAGCTGCCCCTATTGAAAAGCACAGAATGAACAGGGCAGTGGCTGCATCCAGCACCACGGCTTCTGGATCCCGTAGCAACCGGCTCTTCTAATGGTTTGCTCTCTCACTGACGACATCCTGGAGGCGTTTCAGCAAGACGTCATCGTTTTCCTGGCAGAGCCTCTTGGTAGGGGATTCCGTGTCACTGTCAATCGTTATCGCTCGCTTCTTACTCCTGTGTTCACCTTGTTTTATCATGTTGTTGATGTCCTTCAGACTCTGTCAAGGCAAAAACCAGCCATGAGTTACACCGACTGCCTTTCAAACGCTCCGGCTGCAGGCATGAGAGAACTAATCATTAACTCTGAACCTCTGCTGAGCCAGCACAGGGTTTGACACTCTTCCCCGCCAACCCAGACTGGTTCAGTGCAACCTCACTGACATCACCTGCACCTCATCTCCGGTGCGGATCAGCTGGCCCTCTCCCCAGCCCTCCCCTCTCAGCCGCTGCCTACCTTGGAAGGGCTCCCACTGAACTTATACAGTAGCGCAGAGCGGGGGGTCAGGCAGGCGCCGTTCTTGTGAGGCGAGACGTAAACCGAGTGCTGCTGCGAGATGCGCCGGGGAGACACGGGCTGCTGCTTAATGCTGGGGAACGGGGACAACGGCGGCGCTTCCATCTGCAAGAGAGGCCACGTGGACGGGAGCAAGAGCCCAGTCAGAAGATGCTCAAGAGAAGAGAAGCCTCACGGAAGGACAGCCCGATGCAACTCCAGGTCATTTCAGAAGACTCTGTCCCCTTGTGCCTGCAGACTGAACAAGTCTGTTCTACAGCTGTGCTAGAAATGCTCCGTGGGCACCAGAGCCAAGGGGTCCCACACGACACAACCAGGGCTGTGAACTGGACTGCAGCTGCATTTGAAAGGCCGCTAAAACAAAGCCTCCTGCTGCAACACACAACTACAGACTGGAGGGAGTAATCACACCCCTGAGACACAACGGGATCACTGACCTGTGCCTGGCTGCCAGGAAGAAACAACTCTGCGCGCGGTTACTAGATGGAGCAAACCCCCAAAGCTCTTGACTCACCACGTGGTCCTGGTTCGTGATGTCGTACTTCAGTGCAAACGCCTTCACCCGGCCTACGTAGACAGTGTTGTAGAATTTGATGAGGTCTCCTCTCTCCTCTGCTCCCGACTCACTGGAGTTCCCTGCTGCCAACTGTCCTGAGGAACCGCCCCTCTTCACAGCCGAGTCTGACAGTGAGAGAGACCTTGAGTTCAGAGACGTGCCCGCAACCAGGCACTTCACGCTCCAGCGCACAGCACCCCCGTGACGAGACGCGACCCTCGCAGCGGCTGAAGCAGCGAGCGCCAGGCTCAGTGCCGGCGCAGGGTGTGCGCCAGGAGTGCGCTCCTACCTTCCGCCATCTCCACGTCCTGGCTTGGGGTTTTGTCCGCGCGGACCCCAGCAGAGCGGCTTCTCAGCAGGACGCTCCGATAGACCTGCGGGCCCCGGGAGGAGCACAATCAGGGCGAAGCGGCGAGGGATCGAACCCGACCGAGCGTGAACGTGCACCGGTCGCTCCGCAGCGCGAGCGCTGGCAGGGGCAGCAGGCGCACTCACCTGGCTGTTGGCCTGAGGCTGGTTTCTGTAGCTTTTCATTATGTCCTGAAAAGTTCTTTCCTCTTTGGTTACCTGGAAAAGGAAAGGTCGTTGAAGACTAAGTGCAAGCAGCGGGGCCGGGATGCTCAGGTCACACCTGTTCCCCCTGGCTTTTCACAGGTACCACTGGCAATGCCTGGGCTTGGTTTCCCTCTCCTCAGTTAGGCAGTGGTGGCCTCGGTAACCATCAGCTCTCGAGTTCGGGTCAAACTGCAGTTTCATGACCCAGCTCAGGAAGGCCCCGATCAGTGCTGGTGATCTGAGGGAGCTACAGCTCAGTCCCTCCACCTGCCTCTTCAAAAGGAACAGCAGCTTTCCTTCCACCCTCGAGGTCGGGAGATCCTGCGGATCCCTGCCCCTGCAGGACTCCCAGCTGAAACGGGGATTTTGGTTCAGATTACACAACCTTGGAAGGTGAAGAACAGGACAGAAAGCGCAGCCGTGGGGCCCCCAGCCTACGCGGAGCAGTGCTCCCTGTGAAAGCCCTCAGGAAGAGAAGAAAAGTCTTCTCTTCACCAGCCGGCTGGTGTTGGCAGCTCTGCACAGAGCAGTCAGACTGCAGCCGTGGGCAGACTACGCGGAGCTTCCTGCACGCTGCACGCTACCTTTGCCATGATGTAAAAGGCACAGAGAAGGAGCTGGTCCAGGTGCCTGTCCTTCATGAGATCAGCACAGTGAACCAAGGTGAATTCGAAGCACGTCCAGATCTTCCTGCGCAGGTCGTTGGAAACATCCAGCTTCAGGCACAGGTCACGCAGGCGCACGCTTGCCAGGTGATAGACCTGGGAAAGAGACGCACAGCGAGGAGTCGGTCAAGCCGGGAGAGCTTAACCTAGTCTGCAGAAAAGGAAGTCCCCGAGGCAGAGCTGCTCCTGCAGTTGGGCAGACGGTTTCTGTACAGTTTCCCCGCCCTGCCCGAGCCGGCGCCCCAAGACCGAGTGGTCAGCCTCTCCCTGCTGGATCCCCAGCGCTTACAGGGCATTTCCTCACCAACTGTGGCTGCGGCTCGCCCGCCATCCCCACTGCCACAGAACACTTGCGGCCAGCACAAAGGAGCGACAGACGCGCACAGCTAGGCTGGCACGCTCCCCAGCTGGGAGTGAAGCTTCCAGGAGGAGTTCCAGTTCAGGATTCAGGCCCAGCAGCTGGCTCACCAGCTCCTGCTGTTCTCTCAGAGACAGGCTGTCACTACCAGAATTAAGAGAACCAGTAGCTGAGGCACAGACGTGGCTTAGGTGTTTCCAGGAACTGGTTTCCTTGCAGTTGACCTGAAAGGCTGTTCAGCGTAGAACTGTCTAGGTTCACCACAGCCATCCCTCGAAAAGGGGAAGACCCCTGGAAATGGCTTCTCTAGTGACAAAGTAACTGCAGAGAGCATTTCCAGCGTCTCTGAGGAGAGGGTCCCCCTCATCCACTCCACACTGGAAACAAAAGCAACTCAAAGCAAGTCACAGGAGCTTCTCCGCAGCACCCTGACCCATCCCGCTTGTGGCACGCCTCACCCTTGGTACCGTGGGGGGAGGCGAGAACGCAAAAGAGAAGTGAAAACTCCTGGTACTCTCGGGAGGTTATTTACAGAAGCTGCTCGTCAAAAGGAAACAGCACGCGAGGCTCCTCACGGGCAGCGGAGGGACAGATGTTCATCAGCTCCTCCCAGCCCGTGAGGGCTGAACAGTAACGGCCTCTTGGGCAGGCGAGTTTCAGCAAGGCCAGAAGAGAAGGAACGGACACTGACCTTCCTGTAGAAGAGTGCCAAGGAGCCCGTTCTCTTTGGTTTGCTGGCTGGCAGCTGCACCTCTTGCGCTTGGCTCACCTGGGGGTGGCAGGGAGCCTGGGGCTCCACTTTACAGGGCTGACCCAGCGTCATCGAAATGGGTATCAGCGTGATCCCGCCCATCTCACTGGCTAGACCTGGGGACAGCACACAGGAGCAAACCATCACCCTCCCCTCACACTGCAGAGATGAGCTGCAAACCACAAACTCACTCAAAAGCGTCGTACTAAACACACCTCACCCTCCTCTAGTGGTGCTGCAAGGACCTTTCGCCCCTCAGACCTGATTACAGACTACATTTCTGGTGCTGCCGAGAGGAAGAGCGTGCACGTGAGCAACCGCTTTGAAAGCCATCTGCAAGGAACCGGCTTCTGGAGCCAGCGCCCCACTCCTCCAGGGCCGGCGGGCACCCCCCGCAAACCCAAGAGCACAGGCTCTACGCTCCTCCGCCTTAGCCTCCTCACTAGTCAAATTCTCACGTCATGCAGAGTATCTAGCAGAGAGTACAGTCGGGGCGAGCTGGTACCGTGCAGCGGGATGGTGACCTTCTGTCCCTCCTTTCCCGGGGCTGCAGCTGTTGTCACGGTCAGGACTGTCTGGCCAGGGGGAAGCGACGCGCTTTCAGCGGCAGCGCTGCACGCCGGAGCTATTGTCAGCTTCCTTCCTTCGGCCAGGATCTTTTCCACCTGCATCTCTCTGGGGCTGTCGTCTCCAAAGAGCCTCCTCTTGGCACTTCCAGCTGTAGGGGAACTGTAGCGCTCATGCACGGAGATCGGCGACAGCGGCTGCAGGTCTAACACAGAGGAGATCAGCACTGGTTCTCAAACAGTGAAGTCTAACCCCCCCCAACTCACAAACCCAAACCACACCAGAAACCGCGGACGTACCCCGTCGTAAGCTCCCACCGAGATCCGTCCGAACCTCCTTCACGCGGGGGTGAATGATAGGAGACACGGGCATCATGGGCAGGTGGCCGAACCCACTTCCTCCGTTGCTGGCTTCAAAATGGCTGGGGAATATGACCTGGGAAAGCAGCAGCCCCTCGTCGGGTACCGGACAGATCTCCCCACTCTGTGCCTCCCTCGCATGGGAGGTCTTCTGCAGCAAGCGCCCCTTTGAACATTTTTCTGCGTTAAAAACCCAGGAACAGGGAACCTACTTCTTCACAGGTCGGGACCCCGTGTTCCGAGGCCTCAAGGGCATGCCAGAGTGCCGAGTCCCGGGTCCAGGCGAGGCTCTCAAGAATCTGCTCCTCAATGCTGTTGAGGTGCTTCACCATGTCTCGGGACAGTCCGTCCTCGGACCGGATCAACACTTCAATTACCTGGCGAGAACAAGACACGGAAGCAAAGTCACGTCGCTCAAGCTGACGCTACCATGCTGTTCGCTTCAGGATCCGTCTGACACTTCCACTCCACAGCGAATGCTCCAGCCTCCTGCTCGTCTCTTCATCCTCCCCAGCCCTCTTTGGTTTTCAAGCTCCCTTTCAATCCAAGAGTGGCAGATGATGCAGAGCAGCGCGCTCCCAGGGGCTCGGGGCCTGCTCTCAGCACAGCTGAGCTGCAGAGGCAGCACCAAGCACATGCAGACTGGTGCTTTCGCCTGCTGGAGCCGTTCTGGTATCCACAGCTGAGGGGCGACAACAGCCCTCTACAGGGAGGCACCACTTACAAAAGGGGTTTCCTGCTTCACCTTTCGGCTTCAGCTCCAGCACTACAGGAGCCAGGTTCCGCCAGCAGAATTCAGAGTGGGCTCGGTATCCACTCATGACAGCTGTTCGCCCGTGTGAGCGAGTACCCAGGGAGGCCGAGCAGCATCCTCCAAGCCTGTCGGGTTCAACTACAGCTCCTGGCCCACGCCTGTCTTTATTTACCTTGTAGAAGTAGAACGGCCTGAGGTCAAGGACTTCCACGATCCAGGGGAAGGTGCGAGGCGAGCTGTACGCGAACAGCACGATCTCCATGCAGCAAGCCATGAGCGAGCGGTGGAAGACATCCTGTTCCAACACCGCCTGGGGAGATGGCCACAACCGTCAGCGTCTGGGGTCTGGCAAACAGCAGCTGGAGTGTTCTGGCCTAACGCTACAGAGCTTATTGGAGAGAGAAGAGCTACTGCCCTTCTTCCACAGCTCCCCTTCAGAAAAAGGCGTTTGGGAGGCAAGAACAAGCAGCAGAGTAACAGCACAAAGGCCATCCCATCCGCCACACTATGGCCACACGGACCGGCCTCCTCACGGTGAATCACAGAGCAGGGCAAGCACATGCCCAGCACACACTGCTGTCATCGACTGAGAGCGAGTGGACTCGGTTATGGAAAGGGCTCTCGTCTTTTGGCAGCTCTTCACTTACCGTCAGGTCCTTCCCATGCAGCTTCCGTGTTTCTTGCAGCACTATGGTCTCCAGGATTTTATAGTACAGGATCTCCGCCAGTTTCAGTCTGTTCACAGCAAAATCTGAAATGTCAAACCGGAGATGAAGTCAACTGCCAGCCGCACACGGCCCCAAAGCCCGGCTGACCAGCCCCTGTCCCCCCCAAGAACACCAGCACGGCCAGCACTCAACAGCAACAGCACACTTTAGCCATCTTCCAAAGGACTAGCCACTGCAGTGCTCCGAGTGACGCAGCGTTCCCACTTCCCTATCTGTACTCTGCTCCCCTCGTGTTTTACATCTACGACAACAGTTTTGCTAGGAGCTGCTACGGTTTCAATGCAGCCCTGGGTTTCCTGAGTAGGGGCCTTCACTCTTTGCAGGGTCCTGTTTGGCAGAGGCAGTTTTCTGTCTGGGTTCGTTCTGGGTTAAACAGCTCCTCTGAATGAGCTGCCGCAGCAGCACGTGCACACCCTGTCTGCCTGCTCCGCTGCTCCGACAACTCCTGGGCGTTCCCAGCCATACCTATGTGAGAGCCTGGCTGCTCGTCTGTTGACTGCGTGTAGCTGCGACAGAACGTCTCGCCCAGCTCTTTCACCCTGCTCACAATGCTTTCCAGGGGGCTGCGTGCACAGGACCTGAGGCAGAACACAGAGAAAGGCCTGTTTGTACGAATACGCGTCTGCTTTCGAAACCCAAACCAAATCCCACCCAGACAACTAGAGAGGTTGGCTGCAGGGGGTTTTGCTCTCGGGTAACAGCCTGAATCACCCCAGGGAGCAAAGCAAAAATCCACAGGGTCGGCATCGACACCAGCCCGATCCACTGCAAGGCTTGTGGGTGCACTGTAGAACTGGACTGAGTTAACCTGGACTAGCAGAGACGAGAGGAGCCTTTGCCCTTCACCCCACTGTTTGTAGCTGGTTGGCTCAGACATCTCCCGGACCGAGCCACACGTGTTTAAAAAGTGAACACAGCACCCCTGTCTTTCAAGCAGAGAGCTAAACGAACGGCAGCCCAGCTGAAGCCACAGGGAGGAGCCAAGTCCGGGTGTGCGTTCACTGCCCCCCTCCTGAAGGGCTCACCCCAGAACCAGAAATACAGCCGCACAAGCCACTCCGCGCCAAGCGAAGAAGTGAAGCGAGGGGAAGACAGCAGCGACAGGCGCAGCGGGTCCCTGCCGCGGCAGAGCGGCCCCAGCGGCCTACTCACTCGAAAACAGCCAGCAGCTGCTCGCTCGGGGCGTTTTTCAAGCCAGCCACGATGCTCTGCAAGCGGCTCACGCTTTGCGTTGCTGAAGCCACAGGGGTGATGACAGCTTCCTTCTCGCTGAGGTATCGCCTCCCGGTCAGCGGAGTTGATGGTGCAAATGACCTTTTCTGTCAGGAAAAACCAACTGAAGTGAAAGCAGCCAGCAGAGCTGTTCACAGCCTCCTGCCCTAAGACCGGTGACGCCACAGTACCCAAAGGCTCCCATCAAATCTGCCAACTCAGAACAGGCTAAAAGGCAGCAAATACAACAGCAAACCTTCAGGGGAGCCAGAACTGACCCTTCAGGGGAGCCAGAACTGACCCTTCAGGGGAGCCAGAACTGACCCTTCAGGGGAGCCAGAACTGACCCTTCAGGGGAGCCAGAACTGACCCTTCAGGGGAGCCAGAACTGACCCTTCAGGGGAGCCAGAACTGACCGCTCAGGGGAGCCAGAACTGACCGCAAGGGTCGGGGGCAGCGCTTGAGCTGGCAGTAAGACAGGGAATACTGTGAGAAGCAGCCCCTGGTGAAGGTTTTGTGGGGTTTGTACAGTAAAAACCTGAGCAAAGCCCCAAGGCCTCTGCACTTGGGCTCAGCTCCCCGTGCGTCTTTGCTGCCTGAAACCACAGTGCTCCGGTGCTGCGCAAGCAGCAGTTACCCACTCAGTTCCACCGGGGACGTGACCATTGCCCCTCAGCCCAGCAGCACCACCGGCTGAAGCCTGCAAAGGGCATTCACCAGCTTCCCCTCAAGGAACTCAAGAAACTCAGCCCCCCAGTGCCTCAAACAGCACACAAGGATGGAGAAAGCTGGCAGGAGAACTTCAAGCGAGCTCGAGAGGCCAAAGGATCACCTTTTCAAAGTGCTGCTGCAGGTGACACTCCACGTGAGCCCTGGCGGCCGCTTTCACTACCGGTGTGTCCGCAGGGAATTTCCGGGGGGTGCCGATTTCTTCTTCGGCATCAGCTCCCAGGAAAACTCTCTCGTCGAAGTCCCCCACAGTCAGGACGTACTCCTCGTATTCTTTATTCAGTGCTTTGCTGAAAGAGAAGCCCAGGTTGAAGAGGTGCCACAGGAGCCGAGGCACAAACCCGAAGGCAAAGGGTTTGAAGCGTTCGGTGCTCTGGGCAGCGGCACTGCGGGCAAACGAAACACCATGGTCAGCCCCTGCTTCCTTCACACCCCGGCCCTAGAACACCTGCTTTGCGCTCTTGCCACTCCAGAGCCCCCTGCTCCCACAGTGGTACCGAGGAAGGGGCATTTAGAGCCCGATTCAACTGCTAGAAGCCCTTCTGCCAAGGCAGGTACCAAACAACTTCACTTCCTTTATTCCGGCGGAGCCAACTGCACGCCAGGAGCATTTAATCCTGCAGAGGCTGCAGAGCTTTCCTGGACCTGAGAAGCCAAATGAAGCTTTGGATAAAAAACAAATCACTAAACCCCGTGGGACTTCACGAGACATCGATGCCTCCAGACAGCTGCCACTGCAGAGCTCCTCAGCAACTCAAGCTGCTCCTTCAGCACGAGCGCGAGCGGGCTAAAGCAACGCGCTGATGCTGCCAGTGAGCCTGGCATCCCACGAGCTCATCTGCCACGAGCCTTTTGGAAAGAGGGACTGGCCCACGGAGAGGCTTCCACGATTGCTCCGGCTGCGGAGGAACTCACAGGAGAACTGGGCCGCTGCACCGCTGCCCACATCGGGGCATCAACACAACATCATTACCGTCTGACGCCGAGGAGAGGTCGCTGCCTCAAAGGGCCCCGGCAGCACCGTCTCACTTCTGCCTTTCTGGGCTGCCAGGCAAACAGCGGGGTCTCTGCTCAAAGGTCTCCTGGCAAACCAACACGACCAAAACCCCCTGCGCCACGACAAACCCCTGGGGATTTCTGGCACCACACGGACACCTTCGGGGGCTGCAGGACGAAGCGGCTGCTGCTCATGGTCCTCGCTCAGATGGGCTCCCAGAGGGAAAAGTCACAAGTTGGGAAGCAGCTCTGCTGGCCTCCCACAGCACCCTCGGCCTCTGTTGTGGTTTCACAACTGACGCTGCCTTTTCTTTTGTGATGCACACGCTCAGCTGAGACCGACAGGGGAATCTGCAAGGACGTCCCTGCTCGGGGAAGTCTGTGCCTGAGCTGCATCTAGAAACACTCTGGCCAATGGTCAAGGCTGTGACCTGCACCAGGTGAGTCAGAGGGTAAAGATGCCAGAAAACAAGGCTGAGCACCAGCACACAGGACGAGGGGGGAACAAGAGCGCAGCTGAGCCCCTGAGGTGTGACCCGTCTGATCCAGACCACGCGCTGGCCAGCGAGTAGCTCTGACTGTCAAACAGCTAACTAACCCGTTAGTTAAGGAAAGGTAAAGCAGCAGGGAACCCTGAGAAGTCCGACCAGAGGCCTCTACTTGACAAACGAATTGAAGTGAATGCAAACCCCGCGGCCAAGAGCAGAAGCTGTCACTCACTTGTTCTCCACGAAGTTGCAGAGGTCCAGCAGACACTCCCCTTTTAAGATCTAAGGAAAGAAAGCAGAAAGAAGCCACGCAGTCAAACCAAAGCTGTCCCAGCTCCAGTGGGGTGAGGGCAGGATGGCTTTAGCATCACTGAACGGCTTTGCCTAGACGACAGCTCTGCAGGCCACTAGCAAGCCAGAGCAAGAGATCAAAGCCCAGGCCTAGCTGAGCTCCAGAAAAACCCACTCTTCAGACAGAGCTGCTTTTAACATGCTCCCCGCCAGTGCTAGGGACCGGCCTGATGAACGACTACACAAACCCTGCCAGAGCCTGGAAAAGCATCTTCAAGATTAGAATCTCACACAACAGTCTGCACAGCTGCAACCTCAGCTTCTTCACGGCAGCGCACGCTGCCGAGCCACAAGGCAAGCAGGAGAGCCCACCCCACCCTCGCAGTGCTGCCACAGAGAGCACTTCACAAGGCCGGGCCTGAAGGAGACACTACCATCCGGGGGACCTTAGAGCCAGAGTTACATGGGGGAGTAGCTCCTGCTCAAGTACAGAGAAGGAACCCTGCCCCGACCCGTGCCCGCTTGCCTGGCGTGCTCATAACCAGCAGGATGTACCTTCCTCACAAACAGCTTGGAAATGTACGGCTTAAAGTAGTGCTCCTTTATTCCTTTGGCTTCCACTAAAAGCCCGTCATGCAGCTCACACAGAGTGGCGATGATGCAAGGAGGGTCTTCACGGGCTCTGCTCTCCGTGCCGTGGAAGCCCGCTGGTAAGCCTGAGGACGTGGAGGGGGGACAAAAGACAACCGACCTTCAGCTTCATTCCAAGCAACGCAGGAGAGCAAAGCAGAAGGGCGCTCAACGCCGGCCCCCCCGTACCTTTGAACGACGGATTTAGCAAATCCCTTCTATTTGGGCACAAAAGGGCATTTGCAAAAATCAGGTCCAAGCAGCAGAGAAGCAAATGATAGGAATTTACTAAATCATCTCCAATCATACGGAAATTACCTTCAAGAGACAGCACATCACGTCAGGCGACACAAAGGAAGTGGGCAACGCACGAGTACAGACCATGCAGCTGAAAAAGGCCAGCCTACCCTTAGTGTACACAAACAGCGTCCAGCAGAAGTTGAAGAGGTCTTTAACGCCGCACGGCACCCGTCTAGCAATGAGGAAAAGGGGGGAGACATCAGTCTTAGGAAGCTGAGGCTTGTTCTGCACCAACAACTGAATCCCATTTCCTTGCTCAAAGGAGCCGGTCTCTCTTAATTCCACACCTAAGGCTTCAGCTTTCTCTGGCGGCTCCTACCTTGTCCCACAGAGCCTTTCATTGTCCCCAGCCCTCCAGTCCTCTCGCACTAACAGCTGCCCTGGCCTGCGACCCCAGACGCACCACCCTGCCGGGGTCTCAGCTCTAAGGCAAACGTCCCGCAGCCACAGGCTGTGAGATGCCAAGGGCTGCAGGAACTGCGGGAGTGTTCCACTAAAGCATCGGCCACCCCTTCCGAATGCAAAGCCACAGCTCGGCTGCAGAATCGGCTCAGAGGAGCCGTTCAAAACCACGGAGCTGGCAGAACAGGGACACCGTTCGGGGCAGCCCGTGGGGGCTAAAGCCCAGTTACACCGCTGAATGCTGCCCCGGTACAGGAACAGCAGCAGAGGGCACAAAGAGAACTCCGGAGCTGCACGCAAAGAGCTGCGGCAGCACAAGGATCCCTCCCCTCCTGCCCGCAGTTGTGGAGCCGAGCTGCTCTGGTAAAATGCTCCAGCCACTGCTCCCACAGGCAAAGCACCTCTCCCAGCCTCAGCTCTGCTCCCCCACCGTCCTGGTTACACTAGTTATAAACCATGGCAGAGAGGGCTGCATGGCCGGCAGGAACACGCGTGTGCCTGCAAGAGGAAGAAACAGCTCCCCTTACTGACCCCGTCCTAAAGACAGGCGAACCCGCTGCCAAGCTGTGTGGCCTGAGCCCTGCCCTGTTGCTATCAGCGCTGTTTCTTTGCCGGCTGCATTCGGGATCAAGGACGCAACGAGGCCCTGGTGCTTCAGAGCAAGTACGAACCACGGGCTGGACTCCCACAGCCCTATAGCAGGGTCAGCCCCTTCCAGGGAAAGCGATGCTGAGCCCCAGCAATACCTCTGCTTCCTGCTGCGCTGCAGTTTGGAAGTTTCTTCGTAAGGGTTTTGAAACACGTTCAGAAATATTGGTTCAAACTTTTTGAAAATCACAGTGGACACCTCAAAGTTTCTCTCCAGCCTCGCCACGCGCTCTCGGAATTCCTGCGGCAGATTGGACATGTCCATCCATTTCTTCATTTTGCTAAAAAACTGAATTAAACTTTTAAAAAGAGAAAAGGCCGTTTATTTTGAGCTTCGACCCCTTCCGCAGCCCGGCTTCTTAAAAAAGCTTAAACGCGACACAGCTCCTCCCCGGCAACCGGTCTGATCATCGCGCAGCCCTGGCCTGCGCTTGATGGCCTCCCACCGCGCCGACACCGCGCGCGTTTCACCTCTCATCACTCGGGTTTTTCTCCTCAGCGCTCTGTAAGGCTCTGTAAGGCTCTGTAAGGCTCTGTAAGGCTCTGTAAGGCTCTGTAAGGCTCTGTAAGGCTCTGTAAGGCTCTGTAAGGCTCTGTAAGGCTCTGTAAGGCACAGCCTCGGGAGCACCCGTTTCATTGAGCAGCTCCTGGCACCGCACAAGGGCTCCAGCAGGGGTAGAGAGAGCGTGCAGAGCACTGTGCGGCACCAAACACAGAGGCCCAGGGCTCTCCAAGTTCCGTGCACACGGACCCTCAGCGGCAGCTGCAGTCTCAGCCGCCCCCCTCGCCGAGGCAGAGCGCAGCCTTCAGTGGAAGGAGACGCGGCAGAGCTGTGCCATCTGCTGTCAGAGCCCAGCGCTGAGCGCAGTGGCCCCTGCGAGGGTCGGTGTTGATGGGACCACACGGCTCTGCAGACCCAAACCCGCCGTGAAGCAGCCAAGGAGCCGGACCCCTCTGGCTCGCTCGCGGAGCGGCTGGAGGCCCTGTTCAGGGTCCGGTTAACCCCAACAAGAGAGAGAAATGCCGGGCGCGGGTGGAACAACCTCTGCTCTGCCGGGGGTGGTTTTGCGAAGGCTTCAAGTTGCCCATTACCTATGTGCATCTTAGTCCCACTTCCAGCAGAGCAGATTCACTGCGTTCACGGCTGTTACCTCGGGACAGGCACTTTGCGGTGCCTGGAGCCGCGGGAGGACCCGCTGTACCTGACTTAGCCGCTTGAGCGGAGGAGTGAGCTGGCAAAGGTAATTAATTAGCCAGAAACCCCTCCCCGGGAGGGGGCTGAGGCCCTGGCACGGGCTGCCCGGGGAGGCTGTGGCTGCTCCAGCCCTGGCAGTGCCCAAGGCCGGGCTGGATGGGGCTCTGGGCACCCTGGGCTGGGGAGAGGGGTCGCTGCCCCTGGCAGGGGTGTGGCACTGGGGGAGCTCTGAGCTCCCTCCCAATCAGAGCCAGGCTGTGATCAGGCAGAGCAGTTAACCGGGGCAAAGAACAACCTGGTCGGGCTCACCTGAGTCTGGCGGACCGCAGGATCCTGGTCAGGGACACCCCGTTTCCCTCCATCAAGCCGCTCCCCACTGTGGGCACCAGGCTCTTGCGACAGGCAACGTAGAGGGCACAGGCCAGCCAGTGCAGCGCCTCGCCCTGAGAGCAGCGGAAGACGCAGGGGTCTGCGGGGGTCCGCGGAGCCCAGCCCTCGCGGACGGCGGGCAGAACCCCCCTTCCGCCTCCCCCGGGCTGCGGCCCCCCTCACCTCCAGGCTGTAGGTGCCCCGCAGCGCCGTGAAGTCCCGCAGCGCTTCGGCCGCGCTGGCCGTGTCCAGGTTGAGCTCCTGGCACA
Organism: Upupa epops; assembly: GCA_013397515.1. Lineage (NCBI taxonomy): Eukaryota > Metazoa > Chordata > Aves > Bucerotiformes > Upupidae > Upupa > Upupa epops. Next base: position 145,309 of record VZRI01011492.1, read on the forward strand.
GGCGGCCGATGGCGGCTCCGGGATCGGGATCCTCATCCTCGCCGGCGGGGGAAGGAGGCGGCGGCGGCGGCTCCGGGGGGGAGTGGGGTGGCGGTCGCCGCTGCCCCCTCCCCCGTGTCCCCGTTGGTCCCCGGTGTGTCCGCGGGGGAGGAGGCGGCGGCGGCGGCTACATGGAGCGTCGCGCCCC
>VZRI01011492.1:149499-192014 GCA_013397515.1 Upupa epops
CCCAGGGACCCCGGCAGCCTGCAGGGCGCAGCCGCTGCCCGGCGAGGGAGAACCCTCTGCTCCGCTCCCACTGCCATGGGGCAGCCGACCCCCATGCCCCCCAGCGCCCGGTGCAGCCCCATGCCCCCCGCCATGCACGAGCCAGCGCGGGTGGGGCTCGGGGTGCCGACGCTGAGGGGAAAGCAGCCACCGAGCCAGGCTGTGGCCAGGCGCTCGGCAAGGCCGGGGGGCAACAGCACCGTCCCCCGCAACACAGGCAAGGACGAGCTGCTGCCCACACGGGTGCTGCCACTGCAGCGGGGCGTGCGGCCGCTCCCCGGGCACCGCACAGGCCGCAGGGCGCCTCCAGCACCGACCACAACCAGATCTGGGACCACACAGACCTCTCGGCCCTGCCAGGGCTTCACACAAACCACTGCAGCCACAGGGACTGCAGGGGCAACTCTGCGTGTGGCCACCCCGCAGGGCAGGGAGGGTGACCTAGCAGCACCCCTGCACTGGAGGGGAGAGAGCTCCTCCTCCTCCTGCTCCTCCGGCTCGGCCCCACGCACGGCACGGACTGGCGTGATGAAGGAGGTGAATGGAAACGCGGAGACTCCATCCTGCCCCTCTCCCTGCCGGCCAGTGGTGACCCGCAGGGCCTTCAGTGAGCCCAGGGCTGCAGAGGCCGCTGCAGCGGGTGGAAAAGTCTGGGCTAAGGGTAGTTTTGACAGTTTGACCCACGAGCACCTGAGGGGGGGATCCTGCTCCCAGGGCCTTCCTGGCCCCCCCACTATTTCGGGGCATCCCAAGGTTTCTGGACCGTGACGCCGAGCCCGTTCGCTCCTCCCCCTGCCGTGCCCAACCTCCCGCCGCTGCCAGCCCTGCGGCCATCCCCTCCCCGGCCTCGCAGCTCCCAGATCCTCACTGCAGACGGGTTGTGGGGATGGGGAGGGGAAAGAGAAGATGACATGAATCGGATTTCTCCAAAAGCTCTAACTTACTGAAAGCTTAACAATGTCAGCCCAGTCAGCTGCAACAGCATACTCCAAGTTTGCATCAAGCCACCTTGGCAATTCCTTCAAGGCTGGTGCCGTGGCTCCCCCTAACTATAAAACACAGCAGAAGGATGACTCCGTTGCAGAAAGAGTCATGTAAAAGCAGACAAGAAACACCACCGCAGCGCCCCTGGCTCCTGGGCTGCGCTCTGGCCGGGGCAGGCACTCGCCATGGGCCTGCTGCCTGCCTTCCCGCGGCGCGGGGCAAAGGCGCGTTCAACCTCTGTGGCCCGTCCCATCGCCCTCCCCATGAACGAAGGGGATGGAGCTTCTGCAGAAACCCACCAATTCACCCAGTCCTCCAAGGCCGTCGTGGGTGTCACGGAGGGAAAAGTCAGATGTGGCTGAAACAGCCCCTTTCTGCCTTAGTGTGGGGTTTGGGGTTCGGAGGGGACTAACGTCACGGCCCTGCCGGCCCAGGGCAGTCCTGGCTGCGTTCAGGAACGGGAGTGGAGTGGAAAGTGCCCCTGGATGTGCCTTCCCGTTCAGAGAGGAGAGCACCAGTGCCCTGGAGACTGAACTGCAGACAAACAAATCCAGGCTCCCTGCTCGGCTAGAACACAGAACCCCTCAAAGCTCCCACTGCTCTCACGCCCAGCCCAGGGACGGGCACCGGTCTGCTCCGCCGGCGCCTCCTAAGGAGGAACAAGGCAGACGCTGGCAGTACTGCAGCTCGTGGCACCCTGCAGCAGGGAACAGTCGGCTCTCAGGGGGAAGCACCCGCCAGGGCTGTGCCGATGGCAGCTTTAAGGCCAAAGGCTGAACCCCTCTGCCGCTGTGGGGTCTGCGCACCCTGGCAAGGGGGGACGCTCCGACTTCCCCTGCTTCACACACAGAGTCACTGGTTGCGCAGGTCTGTTCTCTCAGGCACTCCCCCGCCACAGACCAGCGCCTTGCTCTAGATCCTGTCCCTTCCATAGGCTTCTCTGGGTCACGTTTGCCCCCGAGGGAGCTCGGGGTCTGCTGAGCCTTTCAGCACACCGAGGGCAGAGCACAGAACGGGCCTTTGCTTACCCGCCGTCCAGTACCCTTATGTACCACAGGCACCCGCTCCTCTCCCGTCAGCGAGTTAATATCCAATTTGCTGGGGTCCTTGCAGCGCTGCCTCCTCTGCTTGGGCTTGTCTGAAAAACTCTGGAGTGCAAACAAGACAGCGTCAATGAGACCGGGCAGCTCCACGAGCCCGGGTGGCCGCGAGCCCTGCGGGAGGCTGGCACAGAGGGTCCCCGCAGCCCTGGGCGGAAGCAGCGTGAGCTGGCCTCGCTCAAGGAGGGGCTCCCAGACAAGAGCCGCTGACTTGTGGGGTTTAATGGGGTTCTCAGCGCTTCCCACTCAGACTACTCCAGCCCCTCCTAACGCCCCTCCAGCCCTAGAGCTTCCAGTCCATGACTGTGACACTGAGAACAGGATGGTAACTGCAATCAGGAGAGAGTGAGCAGGTCCATGTGTGCCCCTCCTGTCCCTGCGACTGCTGCCCACCTCTTGCCAGCTCACCTGCACTGTGCCTCGTCCCCAGCCCTGCTGCTCCCCCTGCGCAGCTACTGGGCTCAGTTTCTTTGGGACCGGAGCCCTTCAGCACCCCAACTCAGGGAGAGCACAGCCGCGGCCTGCTCTGCGCTCTGCACCGCGAGGAGCGAGTCCAGGGGAAGTCCCTGACCTGGTCTGTCCCCAGCAGGCTGAGCTGCTGCAGCCCCCAAAGCAGTTTTCATCCATCCCGCCTGCACGGACACGGCTCTGGGATGAGAGATCCTACAGGGCTGGCTGGCCCAGGGTGCTGGATGAGGCAGTGACCATGGAAAGGAGCGGGACGGCACCTCCATGCCCGCCTCCCCATCCAGCTGCCTCTCACAGTGCTCCCGGCAGCCTGCCCCGCGCACAGCGCTGCAGAACCTCTCAGGCAGAAAAGCAGCACCCTGCCCAGGGCTGCGCCCCGTGTCCCTGACAGGCTCCAGTCACCTCCGTGGGCTCCAGGGAACCCTCCGGGACCAGAAAGCACAATCGGCACTGCCACCACCACCCAGCCCTGGGGCAGGTGCCCTACTGGGCACCCCCAGCCCCGATGCACACCACAGGCTGTGCTGGGAGACACTCATGGAGCCCTGACCTCGAGAGCAACCGCAGCCAACCCAACCCAAGGGGAAGACAAGAGGCTGACACGCAGACACACCAACACTGGCACCGGAGCCACCCTTACTGTGCCAAAGCCGGGGACGTCGAGGGCGTAGTCGGACTGCTGGCGGAGCCAGTCGAGGAGACTCTTGTTAGGGACCTTCTCTGCTTGGCTGCCTGCAGCTGCGACTGGCTGGGGAGTTGAGGTAGCAGCAACCGGCCCATCGGGGAGGGGACTGTCCTGGGGGCGCTGCGGCAGGTCCTCCTGAACATCCTGATGTGGGGGGAGGAAAGGGGCAGCCCATCAGCAGCTCAGATAAGCAGCGCTCCCACCGCACAGATCAGTCCCTGTCCTCCCAACGCCCGTCCCTTACGTCCCCGCTCACCACCACACTTCCACTGGGTCCCCAGTACTGGTGCCATGGAGGAGGCTGGGAGATGCTCTGAACTAGCCTAGAAGCACCCTAACCTCCAAGAGGATCAGCTCCCCCAGATCCCTCCTGCAGGCGGTCTAGAAGGACTGGCCTGGCTGCCAGAGCCCCAGCCTGCGTGGATTCCCCGGCAGGGGGATAAAGGTTGCAGCAGGCCCTTGGGCACAGCTCCCGTGCATGCAAGGACCTTCCTCCATCCCTTCTGACCCCAGACACCCTCTGAGGTGGGACAGCAGCTTCTGGTAACGCCTGGCAGGGCCCTAACGCTCCAGGCTGAGCACAGGGAGCCTAAGGGAAAGCTGTCTTCCTTCTGGAGCATGGTCTGCTCCTGCCTGCTCCAAGCCAAGCTGTCCTGAGGGAAGTCACGGGCAGCTGAACTGGTAGGGGCACGCTGGACCACACCAGACTGTACTGGCTCCATCGGGGACAGTGACGCAGGGGAGCATCCATCTACCTGCAGACTGGTTGGAGGAGGCCTCTCCTTCAAGAAGAGCAAGTCCATCCCTTCCACATTTCTTCTCCTGCCCCGTCTCCTCCTCATGGCAGCATCGTCTCTTCGGAGGCTGCCGTTGACGATCTGCCCTGTGACAGGATGGATCAGCCCTGCCTGCAGGATGCCCGACAGGTCCATGCCCAGGGAGCCCTGGAGGGTGTTTACAGTGCCCAGCTTGGGCATGGTGGTGTTCAGGGGGAAAGGAGAGGAGCTCCCCGGGGATCTCTCAGAGGCTCTGGACAAGTCCACTGCTGCGTCACGCCAGCCGTTCAGCACGATGGGTGGGTGAGCGTGGGCTGCTGCTAGCTGCTCCAAGCTTCTCTGCTTGGTGTCTCTCTCCATCTCAAATTCATAGGGCCTCCTGTGCTTCCGCTCGTCCTTGGCAAAGATGGGGGTCAGGAAACCCTCCTGCGTGCATCAAAGCCACAAGAGAGTTACGGCTGCTCACACCGCCCAGGGAGCAGAGCTCTTCGGATCAGCCTGGCTCTTCCGCCTCCCCCTTCCCTGGGCACGTCGCTCCTCCCCACTCTGACCTCCCAGGGTGCTCTAAGCCCAGGTGCCTCTGTTCATCAGTGAGAGGAGCTGACAGAGACCTGGTGGCTGTCAGCGAAGTGCCCCCTCCTGCATCCCCCTCTCCTCCGGCTGCCCCAGCGCTGACCCAGGAACTCCCACTGCAGCCACAGAGGCTGCAGAGCTGCTGCAGAACAGTGGCCACACGGCCAGAAGAGCAACTGCCCCGAGGGAACTGGGGGCACGGGGAGCTCACCAGGAGCCCTCAGTGACAGAGGCCACGATACTTCACCCCAGCGTCCCCAGCCCGTCGCCGCCCAAGGCCCCCCTCACCTTCGGTACCTGGGAGATTAACACTCCATTGCTGAAGCTGGGGTCGGGGCCGTCGGCCTCAGCGAAGCTGCTTCTGCTGCCGGCGCTGCTGGCCACTGCGGGGGCTGCCAGCAGGCCCTGTGTCTCGAACTGCTGCGGGGAGGAAGGCCACTTGCCCTTCAGGATGGCGTGACAGATGTTGTCCAGGCGGTTGATGATCACACGGTCCTGCAGACACAGGTGGAGGGTGGCAGGCTGGGACACGCGCGGGACTGCAGACAAACCCAGCCTCGGTGCCCCAGCTCAGTGGGGAACTGCTTTAGGGCACTGGGGCAACTGCAGCCCCGCTGGAGCTGCGTGGGGAGCAGAGGCAGAGGGGGGGCTGCTGGTGAGGACTGTGCAGGAGCGCCCCAGGACAAACAGGGTGAACTCTAATCTCACCTTGGGCCACTCAGAGAATGAGTACAGCGTCTTCTCCTGCAGCAGCTGGGCTATAGTGGGTGCCCGGGCATCCTGGAGGTCATCCATCTCCCCCGGCAGGGCAGAGGCAGAACTCTTGCTCTCTTCCTCCAGGTACTTCTCAGGGCCATCTGAGAAAGCTCCAGAGAACAGAGCCCATCACCACCCTGCCTCTCCCACCCTCACACCTTCCCCACCCAGCTGGCCTCACAAGGGCCCCACTCCGCAAGGAGCCATCAAGCAGTGCAGCAGCCCTGGGTGACAGCAGGTGCTCACACCGCTTCAGAAGGGCTTGTAGGGCTTGTATCACACTGGTCCCCACCCCTGAGCAGCCCTGAGCACCAAGGGGGTGAGGAGGGCAATTCCAGAAGATGCTGTCGGCCAGGCAGCTGTGCCAGGACAGGCATCCTGCGCTCCATGGGCTGCTGGGGCTCAGGGAGGGGCTGTGGCCAGCCCTGCCGGCAAGCGCAGCCACCAGTCCCTTGTTGCCCAGCCACATCAGTGCCACGGACCCCAACTCCTCTGCTGGGGAGGCTGTTCGGGGCTCCCCCGGGGCTGTGGCTCAGCAGGTCCCTCCCACCACAGCTGAGGGGCTCTCAGGACTCCCCAGGAACCCCCAGTACATACCGTGGCTGAGGCTGCTGCTGGCGTTCTCCCCCTCGTCTCTGCTCTCACACTCTTCTTGCTTCACCTCCCGGGGCTCAGGGTGTGGGGCCTCTCTGCCTCCTGCCTGCTCCTCAGCCCCTCGGTCCCAAGCCTCCCCACCAGCCAGGGGTGGCTCTGCCCCGGGGGTCCCCAGCAGCGGGGTGGGCAGGCCCTGCTCATGGCCTGGTGAGTGCTGCAGGGTGCTCTCCTCATCTAGGCCACGGTCCTCCCTGTCCACCAGTCCAGGCTCCCGCAGCCCCTCAGGCATCCCCAGCCCCAGGGACTCTCTCTCACTGTTCACATCTTCCGGACACGTGTCCTCGGGCGTGGGGAGCCCAGAGCTCTGCTCCTCACCCCCCAGCTCATTGGCCTTGGGGTCACAACTGGCCCTGCTCCTGGGACAACTCAGGTCTTCCACATCTCCTGCTGCTTCAGAGTTATCGTCATCCTCCTCTTCCTCCTCATCTTCCTCACTGTGGCTCTGACTTGGCCCTGACTTAGTCTCCAGTCCTTTCTCCCCCAGCAGACTGATGAACCTTTGCTCCGGAGGAACCTTGATTTCATAGTTGTGAAGGCTGGGACCGTAGAGCCCCACACCAATAACCCCCTCCACGGCCCCGTGGGCTGGCAGCACCTGGCTGGGGCTGGCGAGGTCTCCCTGCGGCTTCAAGGCTGCACAGAGCTGCGCTGGGACCCCCTGCGAAGGGCCGCTCTCAGGGGCGGCGGAAGGCTCAGCGTCCTCGTTGCGGCTGGCGGCTCGGTCACCGCCCACCCGCAGGCCCTCCAGGAAGGGGGCATCTCTTACGGCATCCCCGTCGCAGCTGGATGGGTCCTCGTCCCCCTCCAGTTTGCCCTCAGAGAGTTTGGCCACGCCGCCTCCCAGTTCCGCGCAGCTGGGGCTGTCTTGGGCGAGGGAGCTCTGCTCGCTGTTGCAGGCCTTCTCATCGTACAGGATACCCACCAGCGAGTCCGGCAGAGAGCTCTCGTCATAGCTGCTAGAGATGATGTCCTGGACCTTGGACATGAAGGCTTCGCAGTTCCTGTCAGGGAGGCTGCCCCTCCCCTGGGCCATGGCGGCGTCTGCGGCTTCCAGCTTCACCAGGCCCTCGGCTTCGCTCTCCAGGGATTCGCAGGTCCGGTCCCCCCGGCTGTAGAGGGGGGAACTGTAGAGCTTGGAGTTAGCCTGGTAAAGGCAGCAGAGCGCTTCTGGGCCAGGGAGCCCCGACCTTTTGTGCTGGGCATAGTTCCTGTAGGCGTCCAGGAACGACAGCTGGGGGTCGTTCATGATGTAGTAGTCCGTGCGGTTCAGGCCGTGCTTGGCGGTGCCGATCAGCAGGTCCCGGTCGTGTTTGCCACACTCCCACCACACGGGCAGGTAGAGGCTGGGCCGGCAGAGCTGGAGCCGCTCGTGGAGCTGTGGACACCTGAGCACCTGCTCGCGCACCTTGCGCAGCAGCTCGATGCGATAGAGGGTCCTGGCGGCGCGCTCCTCGGTGATGGGCTCCACGTAGATGTCGGGGTCTGGGGGACCTGCGGCAGGGACAGAACAGCCAAGACCCTGTCACAGGGATCGGTGAGGGTTAACCAGAGGCAGAGCAAGGTGAGCCTCAGCTCCTGCTCAGACTGCGGGTGAGGGCTGGGGAGTGCTGGCAGCCACCGCCAAGGCTGCTGTTCCCAGCCTCACCAGCTCCCATCGCTCCGGGTGCCAAACAGACACACAGCTACACAGCTACGCCTCACTGCCCTCAGCAGCTGGACTGCAAGTGGCGCTCGGCTGCGAAGGATCGCAGGGTCCTGCCCGCACCCTGCAACATCGGCACCAGGAGAGCTGGAGCTGTCTGGACCTCCCAGTGAAACGGCCACCCCAAGCCCGGGCCTCCAGCAGCCCTTCCACAGGGGCTTGGGGAAGGGAGTCCCTCAGCCCATGCGACACCCACCTAAGGCACTGACCCCCCCCAGGGAATGAGACAGACCTGACGGGACCAAGACAAAACCCTCTCTGGCACTGCTAAAAGCCACCTGCTCTCTGCTTAAGTAGCCCCCCGTCACGCCCTGCACGGTGCCAGCGTGGCAGAGCTCTGCAGGGCACTGGGAGACTGGGTGCCCAACGTGCTGGCCGGGCTGCCCAAGCCTGCAGTGGGCTCAGCCCCCTGCTACCCCTCAGCAGGGCTCTCATCAGCGGTGCTGCAGCACAGGAGCTGTGCCCGCTCTGCTCCGCGCCAGCACAGAGACAGCAGCGGTGCGAGTGCTCCACTGTAGAGGAGTGAGCTGCTGCTTCTCCCTCACATCTAGAGGCTGCTGCCTTGAACCACATCGGCTGTGATCTCATGGAGGACTCCACGAGACCTGTGAGAGCCGAGGCTGAAGCCCCCAGGGCTGCCCCCCCTCCTCCCATGCCGGGTGGTGGCACACAGCGGTGTCAGGGCAGACAGGAACACACATGGCTCCTGTGAGCCCAGTCTGCCCCTGAAACCCCTCCCTCACTCTCCTGCTCCCCGCGCGCAGCAGGATCATCTCTGGCCTACACAGCCCTACCAGCGGCCCCGGCGGGCCAGGCGGTTGTGGCCCACCATCCTCCTTCCACGGCGGGAGGCCGCAGACGCTCCTGCACATGGCCACGAAGCTGTGGAAGTACTTCTCCAGGCTTTCGTCCGTCTTCTTCTCCAGGCGAGAGATGGCCCGGAACTGGGCCCAGTCAAAGGCCCTTTTTTCCTGGTCATAGACAACCCCGAAGGAGGAGACAGTGCGGTAGAAATCTGCCTGCTCCCTTCTGGTCCACCTGCGGGGCAGGGAGGAGACGTGAACGCCACGGAGACACCCCCCGGCCCCAGCACGGGTTCTGCTCTCAGGCGGAGGAGCACACTGGGGACACCCCGCAGCCTGAGCTCCCCTGCCTGTGGCACATGGCGACAGCTGACTGCTGAACCAACGCCCTCGGCTGCGGCAGGAACACCCAGAGCAGCTCCTGGCTGCGCCGCTGCAGCAGCCCCTGCGCAGGCACAGACCCGCCTCACCTACTCCCCTTGGCCACACCGAGCTGTCCCACGGCCTCTGCGAAGAGGCCAGCACGGCACCAGCAACCAGGCAGCGTGGCCCTGCCCGCACAGCTCTCGCCCAGCCTCCTGCACAAGAGCGAGGGATCGGGGATCGCGGCCGTAAGGGCCCAGCAACGCACCCCACGCACCCTGCTGACTCCTGGGGACTCCTGAGTGCTGGGGCAGGCATCACCCCCTCCCCTGCACCACTGAAGCAGCCACCATGGTGGCAGGGGCCAGCACGGCTCGAGCACAACCGTCACTGCGGCTTGGACCCCCTGCGCTTCCACCTTGCGGGGATCACGCCAAGAATAACCAGCAGAGATGGCAGAGCATCCCCTGAGCACGCAGAGCCCCGGCAAACAGACCGGGACACGGGCAGCAGGACAGGAGCAGGACTGTCACAGCAGAGAAAGGCAGGTGCTGGGGCTGAGGAGAGCCCAGACCGCACTCGGCTCCCCCCACCCGCAGCTCTGAGCGGGCATCGGGGACATGTGGAGGGAGAGCAGGTGAGGTGACAGCACCCACAGTGCTGCCCACCTGGAGCAGCACCTCCGCCCCTGCTCCAGGGTCTGTGAGCCCTCTGCAGGGACACTTCGTCCCAAAGAGTCCAAAAGAGGAGAGCCCCACACAGGGTTTGTTGGAAGACCTCAGGCTGGTGGGAACCAGCTGAGGACACTCCTGCGAGAGGACCCGGTCAGAGGAAGTCCCCAGAATCAGCGAGTGAAGCCAAGAGGCTGCTGTGGTGCCCGCAGCACAACCACCGTGAAGAGGGGATGGAATAACTGGAAGAGGCCCAGAGGAAGGCCTGAGGGGAGAGAGGTGGGCTGGAGCAGCTTCCACGAGAGCAGCGATGTGGAGAGGCCCACAGGGGACAGAGCCACGGAGGACTGACGGGCGCAGAAGGTGCCCGCAGCTCAGAAGTCCCAGGGCAATGCCCACAGGTTGCCATTTGGGCAGCCTGCAGCAAGGGCAGCCGTGGTGGCATCTACCCGGGTAAATCCAGGGGGAAAGGGTTCCCGCTGGCTCAGAGCTGCCCTGGAGAGGCCCCCGCGCTGCGTTACCTTTTCTGCATCTCTTTGTTCACAGAGTCCATCTCCGAGGCTCTCCTGAACATCTCATCCTGCAGCCAGTATCCATGGTTACCAGGCACCAGCATCTCGGTGCGAGGAGCCGGCTCCTTGCGGTTGCAGCGCTGGTAGACCGTGACGAGCCTCCGCAGTCTGGCTGTGAGAGCAGATGAGACAGGCCAGCAGGATCTGTCTGAGTCGGAGCCATCCTGGGCTTCAAACATCAGCAAGGACATCAGTATTTAACGCACGCTCCAAGCCGCAGGCTCCCGCATGCCAGCGCCAAGAGCTCCCTCCCGCTCCCACGGGGGACACCAGGGATCCTGGGCATGGGGGCGGGGGGCTATGGTGGCCACCCCTGGGCTCCAGGTCGGCTCCAGGAACAGAGTTAGGGGTAGGAATGATGGCTCCGGGCTGGGTCACACACAGGGGAGACCTGCAGCTCCCTGCTCAGCAGCAGGGCTGGCGAGCGCATGGTTTCTGCCAGCTGCGAGACCCTACTCAGAGCAGCATCCCCCCAGCCCAGCCCCTGCCTCAGCACCTGGCTGCAGCCACGCTGTGCCAGCCCCAGGGAAGCCCCCCATGACGCTGCTGGAGACGCGACCTCACCTGCCACGGCCTCGTCCCGCTTCTCGGCGGCTTCGCCCACCCCTGCAGCCATGATGTCCTGCGGAAGGAACCACCAGAGAAGGCTGCAGACCAACCAGAACCCCCGACCCGCAGCCCACCCCGCGACGACCGGACCCCAGGGGTGCGGGGTGGCAGCACAGGCAGTGCCCATATCCTGCGCCCTCAGCACGGGGGCCAGTGCAGCCCTCACCGAGAGGGCACTCCTGACTCCTCCTGCCAGGACACCGCATGGTTTCTGAAGCGGACTGGCAGAGCTGGCAGCCCTGGCCAAGCCCAGCCCTCGGCCCCCTCAACTGGGGAGATCAACGCTGCCCAGAGGCGCAGGAGTCACACAGGGGCCACCGCAGAGGCTGCTACCCAGCGAGCAGGGGTGATGCGGACAGCGTGGGGCAGGAACCAGGCACGGCACGGCATGGCACAGCATGGCAAAGCCAGCACAGAGCCGGGTCACTGCAGCTGCCCTGTACCCAGGGCAGAGCGGATGGAGATGAGCCCACAGCGCAGGGCAGAGCAGGGCAGCAGCCTGGCAGCAGCAGATGTGCATCCATCACTGTGGATCCCACTCACCTCCTGCTTTGGCCCCTCCAGTTTCTCTCCACCGCTCTCTTCCTTTTCCACACTGCCCCTGGGTAAGAGAGTGGATCAGTGCCTGGCAGCAGCCAGTGCCCTTGGCTGTGCCAGTCAGTGACAGGAGGCAGCAGAGAACTGGTGCTCATACCAGCCCTCCAGTTCATACTGGGGAGCCACCTCCCCGCTGTGCTCAGGCACACAACCTGCTCCTCTCCTCCTCCCCGGGCACAGCTCACCCCATGCACGGCCCCCAGAGCCTGGCTTTGCCCCCTGCCAACCTTTCAGCAGCATCCTGTGCCCCGTCGCTGATGCCCTGTTCTGCAGAAAGTAGCTTCTCGTCCGGCATGCCCACCTTCTCCAGGAAGCACAGCGCGGGGTCCGCTCGCATCGCGTTGTATCTCTCGTAACCTGCCGACCATTGCAGGCCATCAGAGAGCAGGGAGGTGGCACAGAGCCACCCTATGCCCTGTGCGATGCAGCTCTCACCCTCTGACTGTGCTGCTGGGAGCAACTGTCACCCCCAGAAGCTCAGAACACCGTCCCCAAAGCTGCTAACTGCTCTGCAGCCCCTGGGCAGCCAGTGAAGCCCTTCCATTCCATCCCACCAGGCAGCCCTGCCCAGCTGGGCACAGTCCCTGTGCCAAGCAGCAGCTGGTAGCAAGCAGCCTGTGGCTCTGGGAAGCTGCAGGACTCCAGGACAAACATGGAGACGCTAGGAGAGGCTCCTAACACGCTGCTCCTGGCAAACCGGAGCAGCCTAACACACGGCTGGGCTGGGCACCCCAAGCACCTGCCCTGGCACCTGGGTGCGCTGCTAGCACTGCAGTCACTGGTGCCAGGGAGGGCTGCCTTGGCCACGTGTGGCTTCGGTTTATGACCGCAGCTCTGCCCCCACAGAGCTCCGGCCAGGTGCTCTGCTCAGGTTCCTCCCGGGTGCCAGCGGCTGCCCGGGGTACACACCGTGCTTGAAGACCCCGATGAGCAGGGATTTATCAGCTTCGGCGTTCCACCAGTCCACCGGGATCTCCACGTAGTCGATGTCCGGCAGCAACACATCCAGCTCCCTGCAGCAGATGGGGTGTGGATGTTCCCATCCCAGCCCTGCCAGGCACTGGAGCGCACTGGGCACTGCTGGGTCGGGAGACAGGAGCCTTCCCTTGTGGGCCTGGGCTCCACTACGGAGCAGCGGGCACATCCCCCTGGGGTCAGAGATGGGGGCTGTGCGGTCCCTACCTGGCAGGGATCCCCTCAAAGGCTTTGTCTGCAGCCTCCCCCAGCACTTCAGCCTTCAGGTAGTAGAGCATCCGCACCCGCAGCAGGACCCTGTGGCAGGGCGGCAGAGGAACTCGCTAGCAGGCGGGCGCCCGGCAGCGCTCACTGGAGCTCCAAGGCTCAGGGAATCCCGCCTGACATGGTGCTTCCCCACCCTCTCAAAGCAGGACGAGCGCTAGCCGTGTGGTGTCACACCAGTGCCCAGCCCTGTGACCGCTGGCCCCGCAGACGGGGTCTGCCCTCCGAACGCGGCCCCGTTAGCTGGAGCAGCACCCGAGAGAGCCCAGCAGCTGGAACGCGGGAAGCCCGCACAGACTGGGCCTGCTGCAACTCCTCCAGCCGGGCAGGGCCTCACTCACTTGTTGCAGTGCTGCTTGAGGTGCTTCTTGTAGCTGTCGTCGTGCAGCACGACCTCGGGGTTGCACGTGGCGAGCCAGTCTGCGTTCTTGATCTCGGGAAGCAGCATCTGGTTCTTGGTCTTCTTGCCCTTCCTGCCCCTGGGCACTGGAGCCGACAGGCCTGCAGGAGAGAGCGGGAGACAGTGAGCTCGGGGGGCTGCTCTGGGCTGCAGTGCCCGGGCAGGAAGGCAGAGGCAGGGGCTGCAGGGGGCTGTGCAGGGCTCTGGGGCACTGAGCCCGGAGGAAAACCCGGGAATCCCCACAGAAACTGCCCCAGCAGGGCCCAGCCCGGCGGACAACGTGGCCCCTTGGTGTCTAAAAATGCCATGCAGAGGCACCAAGGGCACCTCGGTCCCGGGCGCAGCTCGAGCCTGGCCCAGACCCCGAGGCCGAAACCAAACGCGTTCCCAACCCTGGAACAAGATGCAAGTTCACAGCAGAATGTGGAAACAGCTCCTGCTTGGAGTCCTGTGGGAGGGATGAGCTGCCTCCCGCAGGCAGGGCCTACAGAGTCCTCTGCTGTCTGTACATGAAGGGATGAACTGTGCCCTGGCGCTGCCAACCTACCCATCCAGTCTGGAGACCTCAGGGAGGAAGAGAGCACAGCAGAGAGCACGCGATACCTGAGTGGTTCTGCAGAGCCTGGTTCTGGCCGTCCTTTGTTGGCGTGATGAGATCCCAGATGAAGCTCTTGATCTTCTCGTCGCCCTTGTAGTGCTTGACGCAATAGACCAGCAGGGCCCGGCAGATCATCTCCATGTCCTTCTCATTCAGGTGCCACTTGAACCGCCCGTGCGTCAGGATGTCTTTCCAGCGGCCCCAGCTGCACCAGCAGGAACAGACACTGTAACCGCGCCTGCCCCAGCACTGGGGGCTGCCAGGGCTGACGGGGCAGAGGCAGGAGCAGGCTCGGGAAGCACCGACCGCCAGCTCACGCTTCGTCCCCTTCCGTCCCAAACGCTCGCCTGGAGCCCAGGTCCCACCAGGGAGGCCAGTGGCCCAAGCGTGAGCTGGAGCAGCGGGAGGCTGTGGCCAAGCTGCGGGAGGGCCAGGACTCACCCAAAGATGAGCAGGTTCTTCTCCACACGGAAGCACTCCGCCCGCAGGTATCGCCTCGTCTTCTCGTTGAAGCGCCGCGAGCGCGTGGGTCGCTCATCCGAGTCACTGTCCAGCTCAGAGAACTCCATCAGCTCGTCCTCCTCGAAGGAGTTGTAGTGTTTGGTTTGCTTCCTCACCCGGGGCCTGTCAATGACCAGACTCTCCTGCGGGGGACAGACAGGAGGACACCTCAGCAACAGGCAGAACACCCGCTTCCCTCAGGGTCTGGAACACCCTCTTCTCCCCACCAACTCCCTGCTCCTGGGTTGCCCTCCTGCTGGGACGCCTGCTCTGCCCCACACGAGCCGATTCCTGGCCAGCACAGGGCTCAGCAGAACGATGTCAGACTGCAAGCCAGGTCCTCCCGGCTCAAACTGCTGACAAGCAGCTGCTGATTCAGCTCTGAATGAGAGCCCTGCGCCCAGTGCTGTGCCAGGGGCAGAGGCTCTGTGGTATCAGGGGGTTCATGGGCTGCAGAGCACAGGCAGTTCCCAAGAAGGTGCAGGAGGCAGCAGTATGGAACCGAATAGCTAGTACCTGCCTCCTCTCCTTCCCCACCCGTGTCTGTGCAGAGCCATCTGCATCTGTCTGGACTGCATGCTGGTGGGGACGATCTGCCCACCTCTCTCCATTCTCTGCAGAGCTGTGGGGCCTCCCTCTCGCTGCCCCCTAACACCCCCTCTGCAGCTGCTGCTTCAGCTGGTGCTCACAGGAGCCCCAGAGCTCAGTGGGGAGCTAGGAGGAGAGGCCCCAGAGATGGGACCCCGCTGTCCCCTTAAGCCCCCGACCGACAGGCAGCCCCCACCCGCCTCACTCCAGCTCAGGGTTCAGCCCCGGCACTCTGCAGGGGCCAAGAACACCCCCTGAAGCATCGGGACCACAAGGCCAGGAGTAGCCCAGCACCAGCTGGGTGGAGCTCCAGCTGCCGCAGCTGCTGTTGGGAAGCGGCCAATCTGCTGCCGACAGCAAGAGGGAGACCCCAGGAGCTTCCACCCACAGCCCGCGGTCCCTGTGGGGTGAAGGCCTGCCAGGCCCACCCGGCTTTACTCCTGTCCCCACCCTCGCTGGCAGCAGAGCAGGGCTGTGAGCGCAGAGGAAGCAGAGGCGCAGCCTGCCCCCACTCGCTCCCCAGGCCGGGAGAAGCCCCGTCCAGCTCCTGTCACCCCTGGTCGCGCTCAGCTTCTGCAGAGGTTTGTGTCCAAACCAGTGCCTGGACAGAGTCCGGCCCCCGCGGCTTTCAAACCGCCCCCGAGGCTCAGGTGTTCAGCTCGTGCTCAGCTGAACACGAACACCCCCAACAGCAGCAGACGGAGCACCTGACGCCGTAAGAACAGAGGGAAGCACCAGGGGAGCCACCCAAGCCAGAGCGCCTCTCGCGACACCCCCTGTGCTAGCCCAGTGACCTCCCTCGCACCTTCATGCTCAGCAAAGATGAGCAAGAGGCAGCGTCTGCAGGCGCCATGCAGATGTGTCCACCCCCGAGGTGCTGAGCCCCTGCAGCCCCCTCCCCAGCCTGCTCCGACCGAGGACAGAGCTCTGAACCAAACCAGAGCACAGACCCGCGCACGGCGCTGCCACAGCCACAACCCCCCTGCAACCTGCCTTCGCCTCCCAGCACCGAGGAGGTGGAGAGGAGCAGGGCACTCCGGCCCCACAGTGCCGCTGCGTTCACCAGAAAGGGACAGTCCTTCTGCCGAGAGCTGCTGCCGTCCGGCAGCCCAGCAGAGCGCAGAGAGAGGGTGTCAGAGGCGCCGTGGGCTCAGGGGCTGGACCGTACCTTTTCGTTCTTGGCGTCGGTGTCGAGCTCTGCTATCTTGGCCCACTTCTGCCAGAAGTTAGGGTCGTCCAGGGAAATGTCCGTCCTGTTTCCTGATGCCACGAAGCTGGCCTGGGGGAGAAGGAAGAGGACTGAACAGGGTGCAATCCACCACCCACACGTGCCTGCCCCACTCAGAGATCCCCCACACATCTGTCTGCAGCACCAGCACACAGACTCACTGCCTCCGCTCCCCCGGCTTCGAACTCAGGCTGGAGCCTCACCCTACCCACGATCGCTGGGCATGGCCCATGGTCTCACCCAGGAGCCCTCAGCCCATCACAAGAGCAGATCCTCCACCCTGCTCTGCCCAGCTGGTACAGGACAACAGCTCCCTGTCTGCCCACCCCGCGGCACAGGCCTCAGTCCCGGGTGCAGCAGGACAGGCAGGAGAGCCCGTCCCCCACGGAGAGGTGACGCCACCTCCACAACCCCCCTCACTCCCAGTACGTCCCCCAGCAGCCAGGCAGTCCTGGACTCCTCCCGGTGGAGCAGAGCACACCTTGGCGAAGGTGGAGCCCTTCCCCTCAGACTGGATCGTGATGGTCTGTGTCCTGCGCTGGAGGATCTGATCGATGTCTTCCTCGCAGAACTTGGACCCTTCATCCTCCTCATCCATGAGAGCACCATAGGCACCTTTTCGCAGCAGGTCCTCCACCTCCATCTTGGAGAGCTGCTGAACCTGCCCGGAACAGGGGCGTCACCGGTCTGCCCAGCTGCCTGGGCACCGTCAGCAGGAGGAGACTCTTCCCCTGCCCCAGGACAGAAGTCAGAGATGCCTCAAGCCACCCCAGACCTCCCAGTGCTGCAGCAGAGGTGACGCAGAAAAGCCACCTGAGGGACTGTCAGCCACTCCAGTCTCTGTCCCCCGGGCAGGGCAGCAACAGGCTGCCTGGCCACACTGCAGTGGTGTGAGCGTGTGGGACCGGCGTCTCCCTCCAAGATCTCTGCTCTGACCTGCCAGTGACCGGCGGGGGAAGGAGAGCTCTCCCCACGCCCCACCAGCTCTGCCGGCAGCCACCCACCCCGTTGGTGCTGCCCTTGCGGTTGATGTCCTGCAGCACCGCCTTGTCCAGGCCCAGCTTCAGGCTGGCCTTGTCGAACATCTCCCGCTCGTAGGAGTTCCTGGTGATGAGGCGATAGACCTTCACGGCCTTGCTCTGCCCGATCCGGTGGCAGCGAGCTTGAGCCTGGGGGAGCACAGGGTAGGGTGAGCCCAGCAGGATGGGGACCGCGCGGCTGTGGCACCCAGCACCCACCGCTCCCCAGCCCGAGTCAGCTCCCCCCCACCAGCACCTTCTCCCACCGCTGCGGCTGACCCGGCTGGGCTTGGCCAGGGGTGGTGCCACCGGAGCAGCAACGGGAGCCCTTTGCACCCCTGGGCAAGGACAGGGGAGCTCAGGCCGGGGCTCTCTGCAGGTCCCCAGCGCCTCACCCCACTCAACACCAACACAGCAGCGGCTGCTCTGTGACCCACCCACACCTTCAGAGCCACCCTGGACGTCCCCATGCCGTGTCCCCTGTACCCTCCTGGCAACCCCTGCCCCAGGCAGCCGGGTGCTGCCGCTCTGCCCTCTCCGCCGCGCCGCAGCAGCCTGTCCCGGTACCTGCAGGTCATTCTGTGGGTTCCAGTCCGAATCGAAGATGATGCAGGTGTCGGCAGCGGTGAGGTTGATGCCCAGCCCGCCCGCCCGCGTGCACAGCAGGAAGACGAAGCGGTCCGAGTCGGGCTTGCAGAAGCGGTCGATAGCGGCCTGGCGCAGGTTCCCGCGCACCCGCCCGTCGATGCGCTCGTAGGTGTACCTGCTCCCGAGAGAAACAGCGGCAGCAGGGTCACAGCAGGGCCCTGCAAACCCCCGGCCGCCCCTTCCCCCGGGCCGCACAGGGTCCCCACAGCCAGGACGCCCTGGCGGGCCCCAGGCACCGGAGGCGGTTCAGGCCCCACCAGCCCACACGCAGAGCTTGTTCCTTTCCGGCTACGATGCAAAATCACCGGGAGCCCACACGGGGCACGGGATGGGAAAAGGGAAGGGCCCTTCCGTGCGGTCACTCCTAGGACCAGCCCTGGGCAGCACAGGATGGGCAGGTGGGAGCTGGGAGCACCCACTCGCAGCAGCCTGTAACTCAGGCGCTCTGGTACGCGGGCACAGAGCGGCCAGAGCTTGCCCCGAGCTGCTCTGACTCAGCACCTGCCGTGCTCCAGGGGGGTGGCGTGCGGGAGCTGTGCCAAGGCAGGAGCCCGTACTAACCGCCTCTGGATCAGATAGTCTTCCAGGATGTCGAGGCAGCGAACCATCTGAGAGAAGATGAGCACCTTGTGCCCGCCGGCGATCAGCTTGGGCAGCAGCTTATCGATGAGCACCAGCTTCCCAGCTGCCTGGATCATCGCCTGCAGCTGGAAGTCTGGGGCCTCCGGGCTGTGCGTCTTGCGGAAGTCTTCCAGGATCTTCTCCTCTGCCCCTGCCGGGTGAGACGGGCTGTGAGCTCTCAGCATGGCTGGAGGTGCAACTACCGCAGCCACAGAACCCCCGTCGGATGTAGGGAGCTTGGCTGGAGTCACTGCTCTGCCACTCAGCCTTCAGCAGGCCCCAGGCTGGGATGCTGTCCGTCAAGGATCCCCACCTCCAGACAAAATGAGTGCCCCCCAGCACTTGTAGGGAGCTGGGCTGATCACAAGGGCACAAGGCCCAGCACAGCCCCACCAGCAGCAGACGGCACGAGGGCCTGAGCTCCCAGGCTAGGCCAGCTCTGTAGGTGTGACTGGGAAATGCTGCAGTGGCTCCCTCCCTCCTGGCCCCTGG
Organism: Upupa epops; assembly: GCA_013397515.1. NCBI lineage: Eukaryota > Metazoa > Chordata > Aves > Bucerotiformes > Upupidae > Upupa > Upupa epops. Next base: position 168,186 of record VZRI01011492.1, read on the forward strand.
GCACAGGCCTCACCGTTGATGAGATAGGGGTGGTTGCAGCACTTCCGCAGCTCCATCATGGTGTTGATGAGGTTGGGCATATTGTGCTGGTTGGCACCCTTGGAGAGGAAGGAGAAGTTTTTCTCCAGGATGGCCCGATAGTATTTCTTCTGGATATTAGTCAGCTCCACCTCAATGATGGTCTCCTGCTTCGGGGCCAGGTTCTTCTCAACATCATCCTTCAGCCGTCGCAGCATCATGGGCTTCAGGATGGACTGCAGCTTCTTCACCTGCCCAAGTGAGCATGGAGTCACCACTCTGCCCGCTGCACAGACCCCTGTGATGCTGGAGCTGCCCCAGGCTGGACACCCACTGCACTGCTGATAGGCAGGACAAGTGCAGGGCTTCCCCAGGACAGGTGTGTGAGCCAGGAGCGTGAGCCACGGCTACGTACACTTCTGCTGCAGGACTGCTGGGAGCTCTAACAGCAGCCCAGGCGATGGTTGTCCAACAGGCCTGCTCCTCAGAACAATCCAAACAGCAGTGACTCAGCCAGGGGACAGAGCTGCTTCCCAGGCCCCACAGTCGGGGAAGCGCTGGAAGGCAGCTCAGGGCACCATGACAAGGACGACTGACAAAGGGACTTGACCTCCTTGCTCTCCCCACACTCCTGTTGGTCTCAGGGCAGACCAGGAGCAACACTGGGCGAGCTGTGCTGCCCAGGCTTGCAAAGGGCTGCAGGCAGCTGGGAGCAGACCTGCCTGGCACAGGCTGCTCTCCTCTCTCAAAAGCTCTGGGGGCTCTGTCACATCTTTGCTTCTCCCAGCAGGAGAAGCCCTACTCAGTTCCACGAAGCTCATGTCTGAGCACGTGCCAGGCTGGATGCCAACAGACACCAGCATCACTCTTCTAGGTACCTGCTCCTCTGTCTTCAGGTCTCCAAACTCCTCCAGGAATGCTGTCTCTGAGGGGAACTGCTGTGGCTCCAAGAAATTCAGGAGGCTGAAGAGCTCCTCCACTGAATTCTGCAGAGGGGTCCCTGTCAGCAGCACCTTGTGCTCCTGGGTACACAGAGAAAACAGTCTGAGGGCTCAGACCTGCTGGCTGGGCCCAAGGGTCCTTGTTTCACGGCCTCAGGAGCTCTTTGGGGGCACACACTCCCTGGAAAGCCCCCCTGGCCATGGTGCCAGTGCTGACCCATCCAGTGGCAACATGTGACAGTCCCACGCGTGCTGGGAACAAGGGGCTCTCCACCATGCAGGTAACATGTGCAACAGGAGGAGGCAGGGACTGCCGGGGTCTTGGGGAGCAGGAGCCATCAGCCTCTATTTCTGGAGGCCTGACCAGGAGGACTGCAGCCCTGCTCAGCACCGGGCACACGGGCACACCCAGCCTGGCAGCTCCGCCAGCAAAGGGCACCTGAGTGGGGAGGCACTGGGGGACCTGGCTGGCTGTGGAACCGTGCCCCACTTCAGCAAAACGGAGTCTGTGATGGTGGCAGGGCACCAGTGCCCCCTCCAAAGGGCCTCCCAACACCGCACTGCTTCGGTGACCTGATGGTCCTGGAGAGTTTCCCCTCTGACAAGGAGCCCCTAGCCCTGGCACTGGGCCCGAGCGGTTGGCACTGGCACCTGACTGCGAGGCACAGCCACCTCTGGGCCACCCAGCGCTCAGGGGAACTGTGGCAGGAGGCGCTCACCAGGGCCATGAGCTTCAGCCCCTCCAGGAGTTTGCAGTTCCTGTTCTTGAGGCGATGGGCTTCGTCAATGACCACGCAGCGCCACTGGATCTTCTTCAGCTCCGGGCAGTCGGCAAGGATCATCTCAAAGGTGGTGATAACCACCTGGAACTTGAAGATCCCCGGGAGAGGGTTACCCTAGGGAGACACAAACCGCACGCAGCGCTGCAGGAGGCTCTCAGCCTGCCAGGATACCAGTGTCAGCGCCCAGCTCCCAGCTGGGATTTCCCCAGGTTTGTCTCCCACACAGTGGGCAGGGCCCACAGGCCTCCTCGCTGGCCACAGGCTGCACCTCTTCAAACCACACACTGCCTCGGGGCAGACCATCAGGGCTGGGCAAACACCACTCCTCGGGCCTATTCTCCCCCCCACTCAGCAGCTCAGTGCTTCCCAAGCAAAGGAAGCCAGGGCTGGGGATCCCTCCTGGGGGTGCTGTGTGTGCCAGTCACCTGCGTGTCCCTGTACACCATCTCGTACTGCTGGATCATCTGCCGGCTGATCTGGCTGCCGTGGTACACGATGGCATTCATCTCTGTCCACGTGCGGAACTCCCTCTCCCAGTTGGTGATGGTGGAGAGGGGTGCGATGATGAGGAAGGGGCCACGGATCCCCATCAGGAATATTTCTGAGAGGAAGGTGATGGACTGGATTGTCTTCCCCAGCCCCATCTCATCAGCCAGGATGCAGTTCTTCCTGCAGGGAGGGACAGGGGCAGGAGAATGGGCTACTGGGCAAGAACCACCCAGGCATCACCCCTCGACGGGCTGTCAAGCACATCACCTCTACCCACACCGCTCCGACCCCGCCGCGTGGAGGGTCTGGGGACACCAGAACAGCGGCCCAAGACCAGTCTGGGTAAGCCAGACCATCCAGCTTGTGCCAACACCCCAACGACTCCCTTGCAGAGCTGAACCGGACACCACTGCTCCAGCAGCTGCCTGCAGCTCCAGCTCGGGAAGGTCTCAGCAGCTGCTCTGCCAGGCCCCTGTGTCTGCCCCTCTGCCGCTGCTGCCATGACTGCACACGCAGGGCCTGCTGCCAGCGCTCCCAGCCCTGCTCACCTGTTGTACCAGTTAAAGAGCAGCCAGTTCATCCCCTCCAGCTGATACTCCCGCAGCTGGTTGCTGTTCTTGTACTCCCGGGACTTCTCCAGTTTCTGCCAGGAGTCAGACGCCGGGCGCTCCTGGGAGGAGAGAGCAGCGACACGGTTCGTGGAGGGGACGGGGAGAACACTCAGCAGGGCCAGACCCTGCTCCTGGGGCTGTGCACCAGGACACCTCAGAACGGTCACGGACAGCTGGCTGACAGCAAGGCCTCGGCTCCCACCTCCCACCCATGGATCCTACTAACTAACCCGTTTAGGGGGGACATGGAGCCTGTGCTGCAGCTCTGCCGGACCTGGGCAAGGTAGCGGCAGTCCCTGCCTGCCCAGGGCAGTGAGCTGCCAGCTGGGTACGTTACCTCTGGGTACGTTACCATGTGCTTGGTCTCTGGGGGGATCTGGAGGGCTTCAAATTCCTTGATCTTCCCAGGGTCAACATCCTCCTCCAGCTCCCAGGTGCTCTCCTCATAGGGCAGGGAGCACCACTTCACCAGGTAATGAGTCACCTCCTGCAGTGCAGAGACAGACTCAGTGACAGCACGAGGCTCTCGGCTGCTCAGCCCAGTGTACGGGCACCGGCCACGGGGATGGTCTAACACCCTCCCCACAGCCCTGTGCCACGACACCCCAGGGATGGGGCTGGGGCCACACAAGGCTGGGAAGGCCTCGGGGTGCTCAGAGGTGACACTTGATGCATGCTGGGGTCCCAGCCTCCTGCCAGGATTCCCTCCCTCCCCGACTCCCTCTGTGGGGCTGGCAAGGCAACCGCTCACCTCCCCAGTGTCAGGGTCCTTCGTGTGAGCCACCTCCAGAATTCGATCCACCTCCACGTAGTCAGGGTTGAACAAATCCTCGTCAGGCTGTGACAGCAGAGAGGAAAAACAGAGGAAAGATCAAGGAGATTCCAGGGTTAAGCAGATGGTGGGCAGGAGTGAACAGCTGCAGGGCATCTGTCCCCAGGAGCCGCTGGCTGTGCACGGCACACTCGGTGCCCTGGACACAGGTACTGGACATCTGTCTCTTGGCAGGAAGGTCGCGGAAGGCCTGCAGAAGGCAAACCTCTTGCTTCACAGCAGCCACCGGCTCCCTGCTGCCCTTGCTGAGGGGCAGGAACGTCCTCTCCAGCCCATCTGGCCCCCAGGCACAAAGCCCTGAGCTGTACGCTCCCGCTTACGTGCAGCAGCGAGAGCCGTGACTGCCACAGCACAGCGCTCACAACGAGTCCCCGTGCTCTGTGAGGGACAACAACCTGCTCTCTGCCTCCCACTCCCCGCTGCAGCGCAGCAGGCACTGTCTGATCCTCCCGACAGGAACCCCGGGGAGCAGTGGCCTTCAGATGACAGAGGCCCTCCGACAGACACAGTGTCCAGGGCTCACGAAGGAGGAAAACCAGAGCAGGGGCTTTCTGAGGGGCAGCGGGGGGAGCAGCAAGGTCAATCATGGAACACCTTTCACACCAACCAACATTAATCTGCTGGCAGAGCAGAGCAGGCAGGTGCTCCCACGGGATCTCTGCTCGCCAAGGAGGCGCGTGCAGCACTGCCCACCCTCCCACCAAGCAAAACCCGGGGCTGGCAGTGTCTCTGGTCACCCACCCACAGCGCTGGAAGAGACACTGCGCGCGGCCAGGGCACTGCCAGCTGGTGCCTTGGCCCAGCACTGCTGCACTGTGAGCCCCACCGGCCCAGCCCAGCCCTGGACTGTGGCACTGCAGCCGGTCTGACGCGGGCAGGGTCAGTACCGGGCCCCGCGGGGGTAGCAGGGCTGGGCACAGCTCATCTCTCACCTCCGTGAAGATGTGCTTCATCTGAGCCTGCTTGTTCCGGAAGCGCTTTATCTTCTGCGAGATCCGCGGGTCCTTCTCCAGTTCCTCCAGGGTCGCCCACTTGCAGTGGAGGTAGGAGCTGCAGAGGAAAAAGAAATAAACCAACACCCTGTGACTGGAGAGGGCTCTGAGCCCCTCCCCTCAGCAGACAGACCAGAAGGACCCCCCCAGCACCACACAGAACACCCAGCCTCTCACACCCAGACTGGGGGAAGCTGTGGCCCAGGCCCAGGGAAGCACCGTGGCTGCTCCCCACGGCCAGGATGGCTCAGGAAGAGTGAGAAGGGGACAGCAGGGACGGGGCAGGGTGGGAGCACACAGCCCTGACTCCGGCGTGCACGGCACAGAGCCCCACAGCACTGCACGTACAAGTTCCTGTACTTGACGTAGAACTCCTCCATCTCGAATGCCAGGCCTCCGGGATGAGCCTGCAACCAGGGGAAGGAGAGTCAGCAACCAGAGTGGGGTACCTACCCGCTGCAGTCTGGGCACAGACAACTCTGTCCTGCCCGTCATGGGCTCCAAACAAGCAGAGCCCCAGCCAGGCACCGCTGCGCTGTTGTCCAGGGGCTCTAAGGGAACACCCTGTGAGGCCACCCTTGAGAGCAGGGGACTAAAACACCATTTGGGCACCAGCCCAGGCCTAACTCTTCCCCAGGGGCTCCCTGGTGCCCAGGGCACCACGCTGATCCCCACCCCAGGAAGGTGCCAGTCCCAGCCATATCCCAAGCAGCACCCGGTGAAGGACGAGTGCCCCAGTGGCTGCTGTGTCCCACTCCTGCTGCACAAGGTAGCCAGGTCCCATCTCCTCTACCCAGAGGCCTGCAGCCCCACTGACGTGTCTGCCGCTCACCTCCTTCTGCACCATCCTGGAGGCAAGAATCTTCTCAATGATGTTTGCATCATCCTCGGGAGGTTCCTGAGGACAGGAGGGCAGAGCGTTGCTGTCTCAGCTCATTGCGTGGAGATCTGCCCCCAGCCACTCTCTGTGCCAGCTCTGCCTTGCTCTGGCATTTACACAGCCCTGCCGAGCTGCACGGCCCCCAGGGCCCCAGCAGCACAGAGAGCAGAGGTGTCTCCCCCTGCCGTGAGCATCCTCCAGCGCTGCTGCCTGCCCACAGGCACAGAACACGCCAGCAGCACCCCAGCCCCAGCTACCCCAGCAGGCTCAAGTGCTGCTTCCTGCCATCCTCTCCGCTGTAGGGACGATGACTGGGTAAAGCTGCAGGTCTGGGCCGTGGCAGGAGCAGACCTGAGGCCTCAGCACCCACTTCTTGCCCTGCTGGAACAGTCCCAACCCTGGAGCAGGCACAGTCAGGCCTAACCACGTCTGCTGACAGCAGCCCAGGGCAGCCACTCCACAGCGCCAGCAGCCTTAGTGACCCATCTGGAGCAGGACAAACAGAGGTGGGAGCCCAGGACCAAGAGAACGGGGCGGCAGCATGGGCACATGCCCAGGCAACCCAACCCCACCCGCCGTTTTGGAAACGTCTTGGCCAGGTTACTGCCAGGAGCCCCTCTGGGGCACAGCCCGGGCAGTCCTGCAGCAGCAGGGTGTGGGCACCAATCCCAGCCACGCACCGACCAGCAGCCCCACTGTATTTGTGGACTTAACCACAGAGCTGAGCAGTGCCCACCCCAAGGCCTTGTCCAGTGCTCTCCTGAGCACGGGAACAGGAGGAAAACAACCAGTGACCACTACTGCTATCTAGCAGCCTTGACAGAGGCCAGAGGGAACGGGCTGCAGGCCCACAACACAGACACACAGCAAGGGGCTGCAGCTCCCGCAGGAGCCAGCACTGCACAGGTGGGCAGAGGAGGCCCCAAGTGCAGGGTCAGTGTCTAGTCCTGCCATGCTGCCCGCATTCCAGCTTGGCTTTTGGATGCCAGGCTGGGCACCTCTGCACTGAGGCAATGATGGAGAGCAGTAATGTGGGCACCAGAGCAAACATCATGAGCGGGAATCACAGAGACAGGAGCCACAGCAAGACCCACGGGCAGGGGGTAGCTGAAACCTGCAGGGACACGTCCAGCTACACAACACGCTCCAGAGGCCTCACTCTCCAAGCAGGAGGGACCTGCACACCTCTTGCCCCCCTCTGTGCACCTGCAGTCCCTACCAAGCAGCCTCCACTGTCCCACGCAGGCACAATCTCCCCCATCCCCGTGCTGGGATCCCCCACTTCCCTGAATCGTGGCACCAACGCCCTGGGCAGGGGTTCCCACCAGCCCAGTGCCATGCCCAGTCCTACCTCTGCCTGCCATGCCAGAGTAGAGGCGGAGAGAGCGGAGGTCCGCCCAGCCCCCAGCACAGCTATTGTCTCGCCATCGTCGTCGACCACCTTGAAGTCCAGGTCCTCGTTGTACTTCCTTCTCTTCACCTGCCGTCCCGAGCGACGTTTCTGTATGGGACAGACACAGCACCTCCTCCTGGCGTGCAGTCACTGCCTCAAGTGCTCTGTGATGGCTGTGCCTGCAGCCACCTCTGCCCCCACCCACAGCCGGCCAAGAGTGCCAGAGGTACCTGGCTGTCAGCTGACTCCACAGACTCCTCTGGGCTCTGCACCGACGGGCTCAAGTGATCCTGATCCAGATCCAGACTGTCCACTGGGATCTCGTTTTTCCTCTTCCCTTTCTTTTTCTTCTCCACAGGGGTGTCCTTGCTGCCACGACAGACAGGCACTGAGATCCTGTCCCAGGAACACCAGGGCAGAGCCAGCGGCACCCACCCAGGGCTTTGCTCCCACAGGTCACCCCAAGGCAGCCCCAGCATCACCCCCCCTCTGCCCAGACCCCACAAGAGGGGTGAGAGGTACCACACAGCCCCTCCCTGTCGTGGTGGGGCGCATCCCAAAGGTCCCTCTGCCCCAGAACACCCAGCACAAAGGCCAGGGAGAGGCCAAGACTCTACAGCCCTCGTTGGGATCTGGGTCTCACAGGGCCTCCTCTGCCGAAGGGCCTGTGCCTGCACCATCTCTGTGTGGCCACAGCCCGTCCTGGGCCCCAACCAGCACATCCAGCCCTGTGTCCCCTACAGTGTGGCGGCCCCGCAAGGCTCCTGGTCAAAGCTCCTGCAAGCCCACAGGCCCAGCCACAGCAGGCACCGAGTCTCGCTCACCCACCTGCTCTTCTTGGACCTTGCTCGGGGGGCTGGCTCTGCGCCACTCTTCTTGTCTTTAGGCTCCTTGGGGACTTTGGGTTCCCGAGGTTTCCGGGGCTTCTTGGCCACCTCCCTCTGCTTGGACTCCTTGGGCTTCTTGGGCTCCTTGGGCTTTTTGGGCTCTTTTGGTTCTTTAGGCTCTCTCCTCCTCTTTGGTTTCACCTCGACAGCTGCTTTTTCCCCCCCTTCCTGCTCTCCCAGATCCTTTTTCTTCCGTTTCTTCTTGACCCCCGTGCCCCCACCCCCACTGTTCTGCATCCCGTTCTGGGTGCTCGGCCGCTTCTGGGGAGCCCCGTCAGGCTCCTCCTCAGGGCACTGGCACTGGCTGCCCGTGTCCGTGTCCATGGCCCGGTGGGGCACCTCCAGGTCCTGCTCCTCGCTGCTGCCAAAGGGGTCCTGCGCCCGGCCCTCCCAGGCGGCTGACATCAGGGAGCAGCTCTGTGCTTTCACACTCGGCGGCTGCAGGGAGAGCAGAGGGCAGGGTGAGGCCAGGGCAAGGACAGAAACCACAGGGGCTTGGGAGGAACCACGGCCCCAGAGGTCCCAACCCCCAGGTGCAGCAGCAGCAGCAGCAGTGTCCCAAGGGCCGAGCTCCCCGGCAGGACCCCGTTCCCTGCTCAACAGAGGCTGGCGGGTCAGAGGGGCCTTTCAGTTCCCCACCAACCCACCCAGGGTCGGAGCAGAGGCTGCGGTGCTTCTGTGCCTCTAGGCACAACCCACACCCAGCTCTGCTGAGACCAGAGTGACCCTCATGCCCAGGACACTGCAGTGACTGTCCTACAGGCAGAAGAGGGGATTCAGGACTCCTCACAACCACCCCCAGGGCACAGTCGCTGGATTGTTATGGCTGAAAGAGACCTTTGAGATCATCAGGACAACCCTGACCCAGCACTGCCAGGTCACCCCCAACCCCTGTCCCTCACTCCATGTCCATCTGGGCAGAGCTCGGGGCACAAGTAGGGGCTGGACCAGTCCCTTCCCCAGGAGCTGCTCATCCTGCTCTGGCTCTGCCAGCGCTTCCTGAAGCTTTCCCGGTACAGAAGGGGGCCAGCTCCTCCCTGCATGCTCTGTGACTGCTGGAACAGCCAGGAAGGGCCCAGCTCTGCTCGAGCAGCAGCAGGAGCCTGGGCTGGGGAGCAGCCCCCTCCAGGACCAACAGCTTCCCTCCAGCACCTGGAGAACAGAGCAAGGGGGCATGAAGGAGCCTCAGTGCAGTGAGAATGGGAAAGGAACAAGCCGGACTCCCCTCTGCCCATCAGCTCCCATCCCCGGTGTCGATCCCACAGGGCAGTCAGAGCCTCCTGCCACCAGGGATTAAATGCAAAGGCTATAACAGGAAAAGACCCCCGATGCCCCAGCAGCCACCTGTCGTGAGCAGGGCTGCTCGCACGTCTGACACCAGCTCTGCCTGCAGGTGCCCAGCCCTGGCACTCTGCCCCATCGCTGCTGCCAGTCGGTGCCTGCACCCCAGCACAGGGTCAGCAGCCATCCTGGCACAGACAGGCCCTCAGAGCGCACACAAAGGGCTAACGGTCCACTCTGGGCCAGGAGGCAAGGAGACACTGCCTGAGCCCTGACCTGGGTGCCCCCCACACCCTGCAGGTGGGCATCAGCCAGAACAAGGCTCTGCCAGAGCTACAGAGCTCCCACCCCCCCGAGAGCCTGCAGAGCCTGCGACTCCTCCACTGCTGCACCGGGCAGCAGCCAAGAGCAGGCAGCAGACAGACAGGGACCTCTGACGTGGTGATGCAGCAGAAAGCCCAGCAGCCCTGGGCCCAGCAGGGGTTGCCCGCAGAGCCCCAGCAGCAACAGCCACCCTGAACATGGCAGTGCCAGTGCCACTGGAGCACAGCACACGCTGCCTGCCCTGGGCGGGGGTCAGGCTGGCACACAGCACTGAACCACGACTGGCAGCGGTGCTGAGACCTGGAGGGGCTCTGGTCCCAGGGCCTGCGTGAGGTCGAGCCCTCATGACCAGGCATGGGGACACGGGTCCCTCGGGCTTTGTGCATCAGCAATTCCCAGCACTCGCAGCAGCAGGAGTGCCCAAACGGGCCCAGCATTCCTGCCAGCACAGCCAGCCCCGCGCTCTAAGGCTCCCCGCAGCACCTGCTGCTGTCCCCAGCGGCAGCCCCAAGCTCAGCCTGCTCGTCACTAGCGTGTCCACAGGCCCCACGGCTCGAGCCAGGCTGGCAGAGCTGGCAGGAGCTGCCCTCAAACGCTGACCTACTTTGTGAGGTCCGCCACGCACTCAGGCTAACAGGAATGGGCATTTCAGGGGCTGCTGCTGGGCTGCCTGATCCCAGCCGGCCGCTAGCCCTGCTGCAGGAATGCACCAGAGAAACAGCCATGGGCTGCCAGAGGTTTGAGCACACAGCCCATCCTTCTGGCCCACCTGCACCCCATCCTGGCTGCCCATGGCCCCTCCAGCCGGCAGGCAGCCCACCCTAGCTGGAGCAACCCCAGTTCACATCCAGACAGCCCCCAGCACGCCAGCACTTCGCCGCAGAGTGACCCATGGGAACCGGCGCACAGCAGCACTGGCACCAGTCACCAGCACTTGCCTCCAGCTGGAGCAGCCAGCCGTGCTGTGAAAGGGCCACCACACGCCGGCCTCTGGGCCCAAGCAGCTTGCGGCCAGGGCTTCCTCGGACAGCAGAAGCACAGAGGGGCAGGGAACAGATCGCCCCACAAACCCCACTGCCCCCCAGTCGCTCACTTTGTCTTCTACAAGTCCCCGGGAAGCTCCTGACACCCACGCTGGATGGGGGTGCTGAGCACAGACTGCAGCCAGGGTTCAGCGCTCTGTGAGCCACGAACGAGCTCCTCTGCCGGTGTGACTGCCTGCAGCCTGAGCTGCACCCGCAGCCCCATCCTCACTGCCAGCGCCGGGCACCGACAGCGGAGCAGCAGAGCAACGCGGGGGAGAGCAACTGCAAAGAAAGGTGTGGAGGAGACTGGGGACAGGGAGAGGGCAGCTGGGCCAGGGGGCCGGGCTGACACTGGTACCTGATGGGATGAGAGTCCTGAGGAGCAGTGAGAAAGGCAAACGGCATCTTCAGGGGAAGGCAAAACCGGGCCCAAGCACCTGGGACAGGTGCAGTAGCAGGGGTTAGGCTGGGCTGGACAAGGCAGAGGATGGGGGGGCCAGGCTCTGCGCCAGCACTGCTCCACAGCCTTCGACAGCTGCAGCTGCCATTCCCTGCCGCCAGCGTCCTGGCTGTGACTGCGGGACCAGGACGCTGCCCATGCCCTGCGCAGCACCTGGTGCTGGGGGTCACCTGGGCAGACAGTTTCATCGTGGCAGAACAAGCCCAAGGTGGGCCAGGAGCCGGGGACTAGCCCAGCACAGTGACACCAAAGACCTGGGGATAGGGAGCCCCATTCCCCCGCGGGTTTCCTCGCGGGCTCCCGCTGCCATCAGGACTCTGCTCCAACCCTGAAGAACTCTCAGAACAGCCCTCGGCAGCTTCTGCACTCGGTGAGGCACCAAAGCTCAGGTTTGAACCCACAGAACTCATGAGAACCCTTCGTTTCACGTCGCCAGCGCTGAAGTAGGCTGCTCCCCGCTGCCACCGCACACCGCGGGAGGCTGGGCTGTGCCCACCACCCCCGAGCCCACACTGGAAAGCCAGAAGATTCCTTCGGGAGAAGGCACAAGCTGAGAAACCACAGGGCTTCCTTCCACCCCGAGGGGAGCAGAGCTGCTCTGTTCCTACAGGCTGTGTGGGACGGGAACACTTCCACAGCTGCAGAGTGAGGGACTTCAGCGTGGGGGAACCACACGGGTTCAGTCTTCCTCAGGCAGTGGAAGGCGGCAGAGCCCGTCAGAAGCAGAGGAGAAGACCCTTCAGTGCCGAGGGAGGAGCAGGACAGAGTGAACAACAGTGCTGCTGAAGCCCTCCAGGAAAACCCACTGCTTGGCCCCACTGCCGGGGCTATATGGGCGCCCCTGTGCCACCCCTCCAGCAGACAAGGCAGCCTGGTGCAGGGACTCGTAAGTCACGAGGGAAGCGCCAGGATTCATGAGTTAGTCACAGCTCGGTGACAAACCCACCTGATTCTCACGCACCACAGAGGACGGAGAGCTGTGCGCACGCAGCCCCTGCCTACGCCCGCAACAGCCGCTCATCTGGTGCAGCAGCCGTGCCAGGGGGTGCAGGGGGCTGGCACCGCTCTGGGACACCATGGGGCACAGAGAGGAGTTCCTCCTGGTAGGGTCTGCTGCCAGGTGCTGTGGGCAGCCCCAGTGCCAGGAGCAACTCCAACATCCAGAGTCAGCGAGCAGCACCGCTGCCACCCACATAGAGAGACCCCCCTCTGACGAGCCATTTCCACACTAATTAGGTATCTGCAGATGAAAGAGACCCTCTCATCTCCAGTGAGAGCTTGTGGTTTCCATACGAACATCACCATGTCTCAGTTCTCAGCATCCCGCAAGGCTCCCAGCTGCTGGATCCAGGGGGAAGGTTTATTCCCAAGCTCCAGTTTTTATGCCTTTCAGACCAAGATAACTGCTGTCCCACACCAGTATGGCCAGTCTGCACCAGGCCCAGTACCAAGCACTGCCAGTCAGAGGCAGGTCCTCCTGTGTGCACCTCCAGGCTGTGGTGCTGCCCCTACTGCCGTGCACAGCAAAGGGGCACCATGCCAGCAGCCCACCAGGCACCGAGGCCATCTTGCTGCACTTCAGGAGCCAACCCAGGCTGTGCTGAAGCTGTCTTCTCCCTCCACGCCCGCAGCCCGACTCGCTGTGGCACGGCCTCCTCGGAGCGTCCGCTGCTGGCGGTGATGTTTCCAGTTACACAATGTGGGGCACATCGGGTTACCGTCCTCCTCCTCCCCTGCCTTGAAAGACATCCCTACACCAGAGCCTGTATTTCCTACCAGTCCTGCCGGGGCTCCTGCAGGACCTGCAGCATCTGTGCGCAAGCCATGAGCGTTACCAGAGCTTCCAGCCCCACACCAACACCAGCCCAACAGCGAGCAGCGAGCGTCTGCTCCTCCCTACTCCCGACACCTTGCCAGGGTGCCCGAGCTCTTCTACGCAGCTGGAAGACTGATGCTCCCAGTTCAGAGGCTGACGCTTGCTAACTCACTGCCCATGCACTCCCAGAAGGCTGGGGACACGTTCGGGGCTCCCACCACACAGTCCTAAACACCCTCCCGTGAGCACAACTCTACAGGGGCTCTGCGCAAGCAAAGGCAGCTTGTGAAGGGAGGGGCGGCCCGCTGCGCTGCACACAGGTCCATCCGCAGACGCCCTTACAGAGCCCAGCACAGCACCCTGGGGTCTGCAGCCCCCCAGCGCCCTGCCCGGGCCAGCTGCTGGCTCTGAGAATAGCTCAGGTCAGCTGCGGAGGATGGAAGAACTGCCCCGGGGTTGGAAGCACTGACTATTTTCAGCTTTCCGGGAGCACCTCGAGGCCAGGGGATCGCAGCTCCGCACACCGCCCTAAGGTTGTGCTTTTCCCTAGGGGAGGGCTGCCAACAGGCTCAGACCTCACACCTGGTTTCTGAAGCAACTGTCCACCTCGGAGGCTGCAGTTCCACACCAGGAGAACAGAAAGCTGGAGATCTCCCTTCAGGGCACAACCCTCACGCTTCCCAAGCAGCACCGAAAGGATCCCGCCCGGGGCGAGGGGCACGGGACACCGCTGGGCACACTCCAAGGGGCACCAAATTCAGGACCTCCCTCAGCGCTCAGACCTCTCACCACAGGCTCTCAGCAACCCCGATGGCTCCTCTTCCCTGAACTCTGCAGGTTTTCTTCGTAAGCCACAGAGAGCCCCAAAACTGCTTCACAGGCTGCAGAGCTGGCTGAGCCCAGAGGCTGCTCTCCAGGCGCCTGCGATGCCAGCTGAGAGCCCCTGAGCTGCCCGGCCTGAGCACTGCCCAGCCAGGCCCGGGGGGAAGAAATCCAAGAACTCCCATGTAAGGTGTTACGGGAGTAAGAAAGGAACTCGGGGAAAGCTCTGCTCTGTGCAACCCACGACCCTGGGGACGGGGACTGGGACTGTCCCTGTGGGAGCGGCAGGGCAGCGAGCCCAGGGTCAGAGCCGGGCCGGAGCTGCCAGAACACCCAGCCTAGCAGAAGGGACAAGGGTGGCTGGGGATCGGACATGAATGGAAGGTCAGGGCCGAGAGACAAAAGCTTCAGCTGGAAGAGGCTGGCCGGAAGAAAGCAGGAGCTGCTCAAAGACCTGGACTCACACACACCTTCCTCTCGGATGACTTTGTCCAAGCTGAGCTGTCAGATGAGGGTCGGGGTAAAGCTAAGACAGGCACAGTCCGGAGCTGCAGCAGGAGCGGGGCTGGAAAGGAGCTGCAGAATACCTGGGCTGGGAGGCCTCGCTGGTTCAGGTGTCCCAGACACCCAGCAGGAGACCTCTCCAAGGCGTCCCTGGAAAAGCAGGGCTATGCCTATGAAAAAGAAAACCCAGAGGGGCGGCAGGGCAAGGCAGGGCTCGCTGAAGCAGAGGGTGCTGCAAGAGAACCTCCATCAGGGCGATGGCCCGGGGCTTGGCCAAAGCTCAGCTGCAGAGCTGCAACAGGGTTTCAGAGACAGTGTGGAGCTCAGTCGGGCTGAGAGGGGGCTGCCAAGGGGTCTGGGCTGGGGCACAGCTCAGCGTCCTTAGCTCAGTCAGGAAACAGCTCCTTGGTTGGGGTCTGCACTGAGAGGTCCCGTTCACAGTGGGGTGGGGATGGAAAGGGGCTGCCCGGAAACACGGGCTGGGAAACCTTCGCCATGAAGTGGTTTGGGCAAACAGGGCTCAGGCTGAGAAGCAGAAGGTTCAGTGTTAAGAGCTAGAGAGGGGCTGTCGGAGGTCACTGAGGTCTGGCAAGAGCTCTGGGTGAGAATGCCAAACGCAGTTCCAGATGCATCTGGGTTAGCAGTGGGCTGCCAGAGAGCTGCCCTCCGTACGGCAGGGCCTGCCAAGGCGTTCAGCTGCTGAACTGGGGCTACAGGCTAACAGTAACGGGAAGAGGCGTCCAGGGATACAAACAGGCTGCCAAGCAAAGCAGGGGCTGCAGAGACACCTCTGGCCTGGGAAACGGATCAGGAGCTTCCCCCAGCCTGGGGATCCGGGGGCTGGGAGAGCCTGAGCTGCAGCAGGAGCAGGGACTGGAAGGAAAACGCTGCCGGGGTCTGTGACAGAAGTCTCTGGTCTCAACAGACTTCAGGGCTGTTCCACCCCCTCACCAAGACCGCAAAGGCCAGGGAAAGGACAGAGGGAGCTGCTGCTGCAAGTCCGACGGAAGACAGCTGCCAAGACACTTGGGATGGGAGAAATTCTTACCAGTGCAGTGCCTGGGTGTCCCGACCCAGGTCTCAGCAGGAGGAGGAAGATGAGGTTTGAGGGATCACAAGCTCACCTAAGCAGCTGTGGCATCTGCCCCTGCCATTCAGGTGCAGAGGGAGCAGAGCCCAGTGACAAACTCCAGCGTTTGTTTTCAGGGGCCGGGGCTCTGCTGAGCCCGGCTGAATCTTCACAGGGACAGGGAAGAGATCGAATTTTGCCTTTTTCTGTAACCTCCACCCCAAAACGTCAGCTGCTGCTGGGACCCAGCGAGAAAGCCGGCCCGGAGATCCGCACTGCAGCGAGAGCAGGACCATCCCAGCTGCGCAGAGGAGCTCCGTCCCAGAGACCCCAGACCAGCAAAGACCCTACTACACTAAAACTCGCCTTGCGGGGCCGAGCTGTAACGGGACCGGCCACAGCCCTGACGGGCTCGGTGGTGAACGAGCTGAACACGCAGCGTGCGGTAACCAGCAGGGGACTCAGCCCGCAGGTTACGCGTTCCCAGCGCAGACAACAGGAGGAGCTCCCCCGGCTCCAGCGTCCTGGCTGTCTTTCAGGAGACCCTGCTGCCGGGCTCCAAACACCAGCTGGCTTTGCAAAGCATCTCCCAGAAACGGCTGGGCTGCTCTGAGCTCAGCGATGGCCACACTAGCTGTGCTCCAGGAAGGTAACAGAGGCGAGAATCCACCTCCCGCACCCCTCGCTCGCTGCCAGGACACTGAGGGGCTGGAGCAAGTCCAAATCAGGGGAGGGGGCTGCAGCACGAGTACTGTTAGGAGCGGCTGAGGGAACCCAGGTGGGAGTCTGACTGGAGAGAAGGCGGCTCAGGGGAGACCTTCTCCCTCTCCACAGCTCCCGGAAACCCAGGAGGTCACAGCAAGGCAGAGGTTGACCTCTTCTCCCAAGGAACGAGCGATCAGATGAGAGGAAATGGCCTCAAGTTGCCCCACAGGAGGTTTAGATTGGCCCCGAGGAACAACTTCTGCCTCACAAGGGTTCCCCAAGCAGCCCAGGGCAGGGGGGGAGGTCCCCATCCTTGGAGGGGTTGCAAAGCCATGGAGATGTGGGGTGAGGGACAGTGCTGTGGGAACAGCTGGAGTGAAGGTCACTCACTCTACGGTTCAGGAAAACAGGGAAGAGTCCCCAAAAGCAGACAAGTACATTGCAGGGTCAGAGCATCACTCCCTTTGGGACACAGTCGGTCTTGCCTCAGCCCTTCCACCTCTCTACCACCCGTGTGTGCACCCAGGATGGCCCCATGCCGACCTCAAGTGTGCAGAGCACAGTCCACGTGCGCTGTGCATCCCCCAGCACAGCTTCTCACCAACCTCTCCCAGCGCTGGGCTCCAGCAGGACCGGCACCCTCTCAGTCATGAACACACACGGCTCTGCACAAGCAAGTTTTATTCACAGCAACTTCCATTGCCTGCAGGGAGGCCACATCTGCACAGAGGCCCGGGACGGTGGGAGGCAGCTGCTCTGAGCTCTGCCTGGCCTCCGCTCCCCTGGCTCCTGCCTTTATGCCCTGCCATCCTCTCTGAGCACCACAGTGCGCCCAAAATCCCAGCCCAGCCCCAGCCCTGAGGTACCAGAGCCAGCCCGGGCAGGTGTGAGCACAGCCCAGTCGCTCCCCACTGACAGCCAGAAGGGCCACAAAACCAGACGCGGCAGAGGGCTCGGCCTCTGCCCCAGCTCCTTCCCGAGCACAGCAGCACAGACGAGGACTTCTGACTTTGAGAGAGCACATCCCCGCATCCCAGAGCCGCCTGCAACCGCCTGCCAGAGGCAGGTGGGTCCCTGCTCCGGAGGGCAACAAGCACAGGTTTATCTGCACAAGTGAGCTGCCGCCAGGAAAGGTGTGCAGCTAAGCCAGGAAACAACACCCACCCGGGGGTCTCGACCGGCAACCCCTCCAGAAGGGCCAGGAAAGGAGCCTCAGGATCCCTCCCAAGGAAGGGCAAGCAGACGGGGCTGCGATTCCCAAGCAAGCTGCAGCCAGGAGTCACCCACTGAGGGGTGAGGGCGCGTGCGGTAGGAGGGCTGTATCCAACTCTGTGAAGACTCACACTTGTTCTTTTCTCTATAGGAATCCTGCACCGAAGACCCTCCAAAGCCGCAGCAGTGAGGAGCAGACAGGGGCAGCAGCCCAGGGCTGCAGCCACAGGCTCCAGGAGCAGCTCCCCGCAGCAGCTCTGCTGAGCTGTGCCACTACACGTTCAGCTTAATTCAAGACTTGAGTTGTGGCAAACACTCACCAAGACAACCCAGGCACCTGCTTACCTGCCCAGAGGAAGGCTGGCAGACACTGGTGAGGAGATCATAGAATCATAAAATCAGTAGGGATTGAAGGGACCTGAAAAGATCACCCAGTCCAGCCCCCCTGCCACAGCAGGGTCACCCAGACCCAGTGGCACAGGAACACAGCCAGGCAGGGCTGGAACATCTCCAGAGAAGGAGACTCCACAGCCCCCCTGGGCAGCCTGGTCCAGGGCTCCGGGACCCTCCCTGGGAAGAAGGTCCTGCTGAGAGTGAGAGGGAACCTCCTCGTTGCTCTACACTGGACCCCCTCCAGCAGCTCTGTGTCCCTCCTGAACTGAGGGGCCCAGAACTGGACACAACACTCCAGATGCAGTCTCACCAGTGCAGAGTAGAGGGGCTGAACGGCACCCAGTCTGCTGGGGGGTCGGAAACACCACCCAGCTCTGTGTCATCAGCAAACCTGCTGACAGGGCACCCTAAACCCTCATCCAAGTCATTAATCAACAGATTGAAGAGGACTGGTCCCAACACTGATCCTCGGGGGACCCCACTAGATACAGGCTGTCCTAGTTGCATCCCTACATTCTCTCACCAGAGCCTTATAATCACCCCAAGAGGACACCCCCTCCTTCCATGACCTATAGACTATCTTCTTCCTCTTCAGTCTGCACAGCAGCTCCCCATTTAACCACACAGGTCTTCTGGCTCCCTTCCTTGGCTTCTTTCCTGTTGGGATGTTCTTGTGTTGTGCTTCAAAGAGGAGATCCAGGTCTCTGGAGCAGGAGCCAGGCAGCCCTGTGCAGCTGGGAACACTTATCTCCCACAGCCCAGGCACAGGGCCCTGCCCAGCCCTTCCAGACACAAGACACAACCAAGGGCATCAGGCAAGAGGGCAACCCAAGATAACTGTCTGACAGAGGGTCCTGCTCCTTCCTTTGCTCCACATGCCAACCCCTATGCCAGCATCAGGGGTCCTTCTGGGGTAACGGGGACATGCCCAATGCCTCAGCCAGGGAAGAGGTGCTGCTCCAGCCCTGGCAGCCCAAGAACTGCCCTGCTCCCCACACGTGTTGCCCCCCCAGCAGCAGTCCTTGACTCAGGCACAGAGGAACAGTGTCTCCTGCCTCAGGCAATAAACCTGACAGGAGAGGGGAGAGCAACCAGTTACCATTCCCTGCTTCACAGAGATGACACCAAGCCATGAGGGTTTGATTTCAGGCTTTGCAGAGCTGAGGCACTAAAACTGCTGCTGCAGCAGGAGCTCCCCGAGTCCCAGTACTTGGCACTGGTCAGAGACACAACATCAGCATCTCGTGGCATGCCCCATCCCTCAGCCTGGGGAGCCTACTGAATCAGCACACGCTGACCAGAGGCACACTGGGCCCAGCAGGATCCTTGGTAAGCAAGCACGAATCACCCCCAGAGGAGCCCGAGTCTGCACAACGGCAGCTGAGGGCAATCAGTACTGGCCACTGCATGCCAAGAGCACTGCTGCATAGTCCTGATGCTCCTGTCCTCAGCATCAGGAGCAGATGCCAGGCCAGGACTGACAGGCTCCGGCAGGCTCCCCCAGGCAGGCAGCAGAAGAGGTGCCTGGTGCCCATCACGGGGTGCACCCCCAGCAGCTTCACTGGTGGCAAAGCAGGCAGCAAGTCCCGAAAGAGCCCAGCATCAGCCCCCCTCCCCATCCAACGCATCCACAGCGCGGGGAGGCCGCAGCAGAGGCCCCACGGGTTTGGCCAGGACAGACCGTGAGAAGCACTCGGCGCCTGCCTCGTCCTTCAGCTGCTCGGCTGAGCTGCAACCTTCTCCAGGCACAAACAGCAGAGACATCTGCAGTCCCCTGGTGCTGTTTGGCTCTCGCTATCTTATCAATGGCTGTTCCCAGGCAGGGCTGCACAGACACATCTCAGCCGGCAGAGCCGCCCAAGCCTGGAGCCCTTGGATCTCTGCTGCAGTCCACAGAGACCCCGGCATCCACCTTCCCGAGGGCTGCCTGGAGAGAAGGGGCCTAGCGGAGACAGGGCCCTGCCACCGGGCTCACAGGGGTCCCCCTGCTCATGGAGGGCTGCCTGCAGAGCACCGGGAGGGCTGGGCCGGGCCAGGCGGGGAGGAAAAACCCCCAAAGGAGTGAACATCCTCGGCCTGGCTCCTCCCCAGCAGCCAAGGCCAGCTGGGCTAGGGAGGGCTGGCACGGCTCCTGCTCGGGCAGGACAGGCAGCTCCTCCACGGGCAGTGGTGCCCTCCCAGCTGGCACAGTGGGGCTCCCTGTGGCTGCACTCACCCTGCAAGTCAAACTGCAGCCTCCAGCATCACGGCTGGCGGGGCTGTGGCACTGGAGCCCCCAAACAAGACCTGCGAGCGGGGGCGGGGGGCAGATTCCCACCCCGCTGCACTGAGACACCCCCACCCCCTGCCTCCCCACCGGGGCACGGAACGCAAACACTGGGCTGCAAGTTTCCAAGTTAAAAATAACAGCAGCTCAGCACAGGAGCAGCAGCGAGGCCAAGGAGCAGCTGCAGCACAAAGCCCCTCCTGCCCCAGCGCAGGCAGCCCCTCCCGTGGCTGCAGGGGTTCACCGGGCATGAGCACTGCCTAGCCTGGACAGGGATGGGACACCGGCCCACCGCCCCGAGCACGACAGCAGACATGGCAGGGCAGATCAAAGGAGGAACGGGGAGCACAGAGAGGCCCGAAGAACCCCAAACCCTGTGAGACGGGTGTCGGGGACATGCGGCCGCGGCGCTCTCCAGGCAGCCTGTTCCTAAAATACTTTGAACACAACAATGCAGACTGTGTTCTCTGTGAGAGATCCGCTGCTGCAGCCATGCGGGCCAGCACCGGTGCCAGCAGAGATGCCACACCGCGCTCTCCCACAACCCGCAACCGTACTGACGGCACAACAGGAGAAGGGTTTGAGGGGCCAGCAACAAACAGCCACCTGGAACACGACGGCGCTGCCCCAGGACCCCCCTCCACAAAAGCTGCCCAGCACCAGCCTGTCTGTCTGAGCCCTGCCAGCCCCACGGTGCCAGCTGCGTCACGTGGCGCTGAGACGCTGCCCGTGCACAGAGGATGCTCTGTGGGCTCCCGGCGAGCACAGGCGGGCTGGAGGCAGCCCCCAGGAATGCAGCTACAGTCAGCTGCACTTCATGACTCTCACGACAAGCTCACGTGGCAGAAACAGCAACAGCTCCTTTTTGGAGAGTTTCAAACCCAAGCCCGTAACCACAATGACCTTCAGCAGCCGTTTCAAAGCTGCCCAGTGCCATGGGCTGAGAACCGCGGGCTCGCTCAGGCTCCAGAGAGCAGAGACCACCAGCACAAGGGGAGAGGAACCCACAGAACAGCTGGCAACACCTCTAGGTGAAGGTACGTCATGAAATGGGCCACACCAGGCCAGCATGTGCAGGCAGACACTGCACTTCAGCTTCCTACCACAGAGGAAAAGCAGCTCCGAGCTCATCCCAGAACACGTTGCTCTCATCATCTTCATGGGTGGCTCAGAATGAGAGGTCACAGCACTCTCAAGCAGCTCAGGGGGCTGAGAGGTGGCCAAGTGCAGAGTGGGGATGGACCCACACTGGCTGCACCCCTCCCACAGCACTGCCCCGGTATGGAGAGCTGCCAGGAAGCAGCCCGGTTTCTCTCACCTGTGAGGCTGTCTCCTGGTAACTCATGCACCCCAGGCAGTGGATTTTAATCCTCAACATCAGCAACACAAAAACCAGAGGAAAACCAAACCACCTCTCTGCAGCTTAGTCCTGAAGCAATCGAGGAGGAGAGGAGAGGAGAGCAGCAGGCTGAGCCTGCCCACCCCACAGCTGGCACCCAGCAGTCCCACAGCCACCTGCAGGTTGCCAAGGTTGCAGTGGTGTGCATGAGCAGAGCTCACAAGCAGCACCCAGCAGCAGGGCCCATGTGCCTGGCCAGTACGGGCTCCTGCCGCATCAGCAAAGCCTGCTGCACTGATGTGGCATTTTCCAGAGCTCTGCTCCCCAGCACACGTTAACCCAGGCCCCACGCTGCCCACCAGCCCTGCACAAGCCACCTCTCCAGCTCCAAATTCCCCCTCCATTTCTTTCCCATCCCCCCAGAAGGACATGAATGGGGTATCCAGCACCAGCAGCCATAAAGCCTTCCAACTCCTCCCAGCAGTTAAATTTCCTACCTCAAGACAAGGGAGAACACAGGATCCCAACCCCTGTGCTGCAGGGGATTCCGGAGCTGCGCAGCCCAGTCCAGCCTGTGGCTCCGCTCTGCTCTTCCGGCCCTCACAGCCACGGCAGGCAGGGGCTGACAGCCAGAGGCTCATCACTTCTCAGAACGGCAGCTCCACACGGCTGCAGGAGCGTCTTGTGAGCAACCAGAAAGTGCCTGGTGAGCAAGTCTTCCTCCTCAGCCTGGGGCTGATCCAGAGAAGGCACAGGGGCATGGGCTAGGGGATTGCAAGACCTCGGGTCAGTGACTGCACAACCTTCCCTGCACTGTAGATGGAAATGAGCAAAGCTGCTCCAAGGACAGTCCTGGGGCTAGAAGGGGGTTCTTCCTGTGGTGCTTGGCTGTTACCCCAGGCTCAGCTCCTACTGGCCTCCTGGACCAGTGCTCATGATGAGCCAGAATTCCCACTAGCTTAAGAAAAGCCTCTTCCAAATTCCTGGCCTGCAGGAGCACAGGAGTTATTGGCAGCCACTTCAGAGGCTCCTTGCAACAGGGCAAACCCCCGGGCTGCTCCAGCTGTCAGGAGGGACCTGGAGGTTTCAGCAGGAAGCAGCGCCCTGCACACTCGGCACATTTTCCCTGCTGCCTCCTCTTTCTCACGCACAGGCACTCAGGACTTCACTCGGTTGCCCAAGTCCAGCCTCAAGGTCACCATCGCTGTAAAGATGCCACTGTAGACATAACTTAGCCCAGGACACCTTTATTAGTGAGAAAGGTGTACAAAGGCAGCTCAGCCAGCAGAGCCTGACAGCTGGCCAACCCCCAGAACCTTTTATAAGGTCACTGCTGGAAAGCCACAGGCTAGAGAGCACCGGGGGACTGCAGCCATCCCGAGGAAGGCAGCCAAGAAATGAGGCGGCATTCCTGAAAGCACAGACCTTCCCCTCTTGCTGTTGTTGATATCCTGCGCAGCAAACCCAAGCTGTCGGGAAGCAGCTCTGCCACACCGCAGACGGCTCCTCAGATGCCATCAGAGCCTCCTGTGCCTCCAGCTTCCAACTGCAGAGCCCGAACAGCAGACTGCTCCGAGGATGAAGGAGCGCTTGCCACACACCTCAGCGCTCAGCTGCGCGCACACCCAGAGCACAGCAACGCCACCCCCAGCTCCAAACGGTGACAAGACCCACTGCAGATCCTGTGCTCACAGCTTCTGTCTGTCCCCCAGGAGAACCCCCCTGCCACAGCCCGCCGTGGTGGCGGCCTTAACCCCATCAGCCATCCAGCCGCTGTCCCCACACCACCCCCTATGTCCCTCCTGCCACGACCGCAGCAAAGGAGAGGTGAACCAGGTCTAGTGCCCTCCTGCCATGCTGCCCCTGCCTCACCCAGTGAGCAGTCCACAGGACTGTGCTCTAAGAGGCACGGCCAGGCCAGGAGCCTCTACCAGCCAGGAGAAGGCAGAGAGATTGGCTGGCAGGACCCCCAGCCATGGCATAGGGGGGAGCTCGGCTGCCCCTCGGCACCCGCGAAGGCAAAATCCCAACCAACCAGAGCTGGAGAGTTCACTGCAGACTGCCGGCACCTGTCCTGCCTGGACCTCTGCAGAGCTGCTGGCAAACCTCACCCCACCACAGCAACCGACAGAGCCAGGCCTGAGGCCTCGCATGGTGGGGCAACAAGCCTGCGCCCCGGACACCTAGAGAACAGGGACAGCAAGGGAGCTAACTCTGCTGATGCAACCCAGAACAAGAGCTTCCTTGACATGCAGCCCCACAGTCCTCGGGTCCACATGCTCACACACCTCCACACCGCCTGCTCTGCCTGCAAAGACCTAGCTTCACCAACGGGCACCTCCCAGGGCTTCAGTATATCTGGAATTAACTCTCAGGGGTACGAAGTCTCCCCTTCCTTCAGCAGATGCCTCTAGAGGAGCTGGCACGCAAGGAGGTCCAGAAATTCCCTTCTGCTCCACGTCAGACATCTCCCCTCCCCAGCTCAGGGTGGCACAAAGAGGAGGATCTGGGCCCCAGGAAGGTTCCAGGAGCACTGTCAGAACTCCTCAGCCCTATAATCATGTTCCATCCAGTGGAGCCAGCTAAAAAGCAGGGAGCAGCACCTGCAGACAAGGCCATCTCCACACACAGAGTACAGTGAGACTCCGGCACGGCCGTGCCCATTCAATCCCAGCTGGCCTGGCACCTCACTGCAGGGCTCCTGGAGAGGTCATTCTCCCTGCAATTACTCCTACTACAGCTTAAAAGAGCCTGTGCCCCCTGTAACCCCCCCCCCCTTCCTCCTCCT
>VZRI01011492.1:197849-248570 GCA_013397515.1 Upupa epops
GACGCGGGACACGGCCAAGGGCCGCAGAGCCGAGCTGCGCCCGGCCCGGCCCAGCCCGTACCGCACCTCCCCTCCCCCGGGTCCCGGGCACCGCCTGCTGCCCCGGGCTCTTCCTTACACCGGCAGGCACGAGGTGAGAGCAGCCGTGGCGTTGCCCGCCGGGGCCGTAGGCCTCCCCCAGCCCACTGGTGATCGGGGCCGGGGCCTGGTGACCTTCCCGAGGAAAAGGCTTCCCGGCTTCGCTCCTGAACCTTGCGGGACTCTCTCCAGTCACCGCTCCGTGTGTCCCCAGGCAGTGCCACTAGGGACCAGCGTCACGCGTGTGACTGCCCTTCAGCACGGGCAGGTAGCTGTCGGCCCCAGTGCCGGGTACCTCTGCTCCCTCCTCACCAGCGCAGTGCGGGCCCAGCTCCTCCAGCTGCAGCCGAGGGCCCTGCTCGTGCAGCACGGGTTCCTCAGAGGCTTCTCCCCGAGCGCTGTGGCCCCTGGAAAGTAAAATGTGGGTGAGGGCAGGGCGCGGTTCGCAGTGGAAGCCCCTCTGCGGGTCCTGCCGTAACCCAGGCCGCGTCTGCTGTGGAATTTGCGGTGTGGGATCGCTGAGTCCCGGACGCGGTGATTCACAGAACGGTCCCCGTGCTAGTGACACCAAACGGGAGCGAGTCCGTCCTCACCCGGGCCCCTCGCAGGGCCGGTGTCAGCTCCGTTACCGGGTGGCCTCAGTACCCTTCGACCCCTGCGCTAAACCCCGGGTCTCTCTGGAAGGCGGGATTAATTCCTGACCTCGGTTGTTCCCAAATTCTCCTGGTGCAGGACGAGCTCAGGATTCCTCTGAACAGAGCTGGAGCCAGGCATCGCCTGCAGCGCAGCGCAGCCATCACTGTGCAGAGTCTGGGGATCACCGCCTCGCGCTGGGATTTTAGCAGTCAAACCAGCCCGATTTCGAATTGGCAGTCACAGCCCTGCTCACGGTCAGAGAGAGACAGCAGTTGTGGCGGCCTCTCCCCGGCAGAGCCCCGTGGGCCGGACGCACCCCGCACAGGGAGCCGGCCAGCTCCACGCTGGGATAGGAAGGACCTTCGTTACCCACGGGGTGCAGGCTCCTGTGCTGCCGCCACGCAGACACCCTCCGTGGGCCCGATTACAGATGTGCTCCACCACGCAGGGGAACTTGTTAGTGAGGGATCTGCCCTGGGCCGACGCTAAAGAGATTCGGGAAAGGAACCCGAGGGTGGGCACTGAGCATCTCAGCTGGGCAGCAGAGGGTCAGGCAGGAGAGCGAGGGAATCACTGCAATGACAAGCTCCAGTGGCTACTGCAGAGGCCAGCAGGGGAGGCAGAGGCTGATGTGTGGCTGACTGTCCCACTGGCATGTCCGCTCTGGGGGTGCCAGCACCCTTCTCCCCCTGGAAGGGGAGACGCTGCATCACTTGGGTCTTGGTGGAAACGAGGACATGCTTTTGATGACAGTGAAGTCCTGAGGACTCCCTGCGTCCGCAGGAGCCAGGCACAGGCGCCCAGGCCGTGTCCCAAGGTTGGTGGTTGTGACCTGAGCTGTCTGCTCTGTGGCTCCAGCACCCAGTACGCTGACTGCCTGCAGACCCTCACCTGCTGTGCCGTGCTGTGCTGCGGTGGGGTGTGTGCAGAGCACCAAGCTCTGAGCCCGCTGTTGGGGCTGGAGACCTCGGACACTGCACGCGGCCTGGCAGATGGCACTGAGCTACCCAAGGCTTCACAAACTTTGCAGGAGCAGGTGCAGCCCCTGCCCAGGAACACTGGGGCTGGCAGCACTGCAATGTCAAGCCATGCCAGGCAGTGAGGACCAGCAATGCTCCTGCGCCTGGACAGGGGCCCTGGAGATTTCCAGTGCCTGTCTGTCACTCCACAGCAGTACCGACTGCCCAGCCTCTGCTCCCTGCTGCCACACGCTCGGCTGGGCAAGCCGCTGCCTCAGGGATGGGCACTGGCTTCGGCAGCTGGGAATGAGCCCCTGGGGGCTGAGGAAGCGGCAGGTGTTTGCAGACTGAACTAACAGCGGGATCCTGTGCTGCCCGGGCACTCTGTGTTCGTAGGGCGGGCAGGGGCAGAACCAGTGGGGGCTCCCTCTGGCCAGCGCGCCACAGCGCGGAGCCCGGGCAGACAGAGGTGATTCCCCGCGGTGCTGGCTCTCACCCACAGGTTTCGCTCGGAGAAGCAGTTGACTCTGCAGGCCGTGGCAGAGGTTGAAGCAGAGATGGAGGCTGCAGAGTCACCGCAGGAAAAGCACCGGCTGTGTTCAGCAAGTTCTTTGCGAGGGCTTTGCTCGGGGCCCTCGGTGGTGGCCAGAGACACCCCAGGACTGGGGTTTCGCTGGACACGGGGTCTTGTGCTGAGCCCCTGCCGTGCCGTGAGGAGCTCGACAGCCCAAAGCCTGTGGGGAGCTGCCAGGCGCAGGGGAGGGCAGGGCGGCAGGGAACTCCCTTTCCTCTGGCCACGCCTGGGTCCAGCGCAGGGGGAAGAAAAGCGAGCTCCTTCACCGCGGCAGCACCGCCGTGGGCACCCACTGTGTCTGCGAAACAGAGCCAGGGCTGTCCCGCAGCGGCTCCCCGTGCGGGCGTCAGCGAGCGATGGACCTCCCAGCCAGGGACGTCCCGTAGGGGCTCTCCCACGGGGTGCAGCATCTCAGCCCGCAGACAGGACAGCTACCGCACCTCACGGTCGTGGAGAACTTGGCTTCCTCTTGGCGCGGCCCCGCAGCCCCGGCGGGGAGGGCAGGGCTGAGCGGGCAGCCCCGCATCCTCCTGCCTCCCTGCGGCAGCCCGAGCAGCCCCTCACCGCGCGGTCCCACCGCAGCGAGTGACGGCAGCCGTCGTCTTCATCGGGTCAGACCCAGCCCCGAGGGCACCCGGAGGGCAGCAGCTCCGGCTGGGAAGAGAAAGATCCGCCAGCAGCTTCGCCCCAGCGCTCTCCGCGGAGCCCTGGGGCCGCTGGGGCTCCTGGCGCTCCAGAGCCGCCGGCTCTCAGCTCCCTCTAGCTGCTCCTCCAGGAAACGAGCGACGGAGGAGCCTCCCCTGCGGCTCCAGAGGTCCCTGAGCTCCAGCGCCGGGCAGGCGGCTGATGCAGAGCTGCGGTCCCGGCCAGGGGCAGCGGGAGCAGTTCCACACGCGGGAGTTGCGCGGCCCTCAGCTCTGCAGGCACCATTCCTGTTGCAGCGCATCTCCCCCTCGCTGTCTTCAGCCCAGTTTGCTCCCCGGGGCTCTCCTGCTGGGCTTCTCTGTCCCCAGCCCTCCTCTGCAGCGGTGTGGTGCCGGCTCTGGTCCCCGCAGGGGAGCCCCTGCTCCCTGTCTCTCCGTTGCGCGATGGCCTGAATCGGCATCGCTGCTGCCTCCCGGGCTCGCTCAGGGAGATGGAGAGTTCGGGGGGGACTCTGCCTCCGAGCGCGGTTCCCACTCTTCCTGTTTATCTGCAGGTGCTGTCCCGGTATCTTGCCCGCTGGCAGCTGCGGGTAGAGTCGGTCACCCGGGGGGGCACCAGCACTCGTTCACAGCAGCGGGGCTCGGCCGGTTGCGAGCTGCAGCTGCTGCTGAGCCGTCACGAGTCTGGGTCCAACCCCCGGGCAGAGACCGGGGCTCCCTCTGCCCGGGCACGCACCCCACGATTCCTGCTGGCTCTGACGTGGATTCCCAGCAACGGGAATTCCTCTTCCTGGGAAGCGATCTTCTGCCACGCTGCAGCCCTGCTCCCCTTTCCAGCTGCCCCAGTGCCCCGAATGCCCGGTGTGAGCTCTTCCATCCATCCCCTGCCAGCAGCTGGCACTGCCGACGGCTCCTCCCGCAGCCCGGTTGCGTTGCCCCTGTGGCCCCGGGCAGGTCGGGCACCTGGTTCATTTCCTCCCTGCCGGGTTCCCAGAGCGTGGGCTGGCTGACGGCAGCTGGGGCACCGGGGCTCCCTCTGCCCGTCCTCGAGCAGCTGCCCCAGAGCTCAGGACTGGGTGGCACAGGCTGAGCAAGGAAAGCCCCAGGGAAGGGGAGTCAGGGGGCAGCACTGCTGCCCTCCCCTCTCACCCTCATCCAGGAGATCCCGACCTTGGTGCTCTTGCCTCTCCCCTCAGCTCTGACGCCCTCCTGCTTGTTGCCCGATGCCACCACCAAAGTGGAAGGATGGAGTAAACGTGGTTGGGCCTGTAACCGCCTTCCTGCAGCCTGGAAGGAAAAGTCCTGCAGCCACTTGGCACCGAGTCCCTGGGGGCTCTGGCTGCTGAGGAAGAGCGGAGGCATCGCTGTGCTAACGAGTGCATTAGCTAATGAAAACAGTATTTAAAATAATCACAATATTTCTTTATTTGCATGTAAAGATGACAATAAAAGATAATTAGCAGCGTGTGAAGCCGTTCTACTACTCAATTTTCTCAGTTTAGCTAATTAATTATCGAAGTAAAATGCATCATTATGGCTAATTTTAGAAAATCCAGCAGCTGCAAGGTCATCGCGGGAACAGTTTCCACTGGAAACTGGAGGCAGCAGGGAAGAAGTCAGATAATCCTTTACGAGACCGCAGTAACGCACCGCGCGGACACGCGCAGC
Organism: Upupa epops; assembly: GCA_013397515.1. Taxonomy (NCBI): domain Eukaryota; kingdom Metazoa; phylum Chordata; class Aves; order Bucerotiformes; family Upupidae; genus Upupa; species Upupa epops. The sequence continues at coordinate 202,409 of VZRI01011492.1, forward strand.
CCCTGCTCTAACGGGCTGAAAACGCACCGGATCCTCCAGCGGTGACAGCAACGACCCTCCGGCGCGGGCTGGGGGCACCCGGCCCCTGTCCCCGCTGTCCTGGTGCTGCCTGGGGAAACTTGGGTCAGGACGCAGGGCCTGGGCCTGCAGCACAGCTGGGCACCCAGACTGGGGGTTCGAGCGTCCCACTGCCCCGCCAGGCAGGTGCACATGGCTGGGGCTGGGCAAGCAGGAGGCCCCAGCACCATGGGGAGGGCAAATGCGCGGTGGGGTAACGGCTGAGACAGAGGTGCTGCTGGGGGAGCTGATGCAGGCCGGTAGCTGGAGCTGCTCAGAGCAAAGCCCAGCAGCACAGGCAAGGAGCACCCATGGCACCGACATGGTGCAGGGGCTCTCTGGCAGCACGAGCAGACCAGAGACAGCCATCAGCATCTACCTCAGGGTTCCCAACGCTTCCTCTGCTCTCCAGAGCACAGTGGGTGCCTCCCCTGTGCAGGCCAGGACACTGCCACTCTGTTTTCTTCCAGCCTGACCCCCTGGAAGGCCATTCTTTACCCCGACCTGCACGGGACAGCGATCTTGGTACTCAGGGGACCCCACGCTGCATTTTAACCGCCCGGCTTTACTGCAGGGGCTCCCCCAGTCCCCAGCTGCACCCGGGCCACACGCCGGCCCAGAGACGGGAAGCAGCCGAACATCTGCAGTGCAGCAGCACAGGGTCTCCCTCCCTTCAGACGCCACGCTCCCACGTTTCTGTTCCCCGCGCCGTCAGGAAGAGACGTGATTGCCTTGAGGATGAGCCAGTGTCGTTACCATAGCTGCTGCAACGCACTACATCCCTCCGCTGCTGCCCCGGAAAACATCCCTCGGGGCTGGTAACTCCAGCCAGAGGCAAGGGGAAAGGTTAAGGACCGACACCCGCGAGGCTGCCAGGTAAGAACCTCCGAAATTTATTGGACTGACTGCGTTACACTCGGTGCTGATGCTGTCCCGGACACAGAACCGGCATGAACACAAACAAGCCTGCGTGCCCTCCCCAGGCAAGCAGGAGGCAACGGACTGGAGACGAGGGAGTGTCGGTCGCATCTTCCTATGTACAGTCCGCCTTCACAGCTCGGCGCCAGGGCTATGTACAGAAGGTACAGTCAGAACAGAGACCGGCTCTCGGCAGCAGACGGGGCCGCTCGGCAACGCCGCAGGATTCGAAGCCCGGGGCGGGATCTGGCGTTTTTCACCTCCAGTGGCTCCGGCTGCAGTCCTCGCGCAGAGGGCTGCAGGCGGCTCTTGAGGCACCACGCGAGTGCCAGTCGCTCCGTCTCCCCAGCTCTTCTGGTAGAAATTCACTCTGCTGCCTTTCCGAGCGAGACGGAGCCGCCGTCACCCGGAGAGCCCAGCAAGAACCGCCCCACAACCTGCGCGCCAGCACTGCCCGCGGGCACCGTCCCTCCCTCGTCGCTCTAAGACCGGGATGCGCTTTAAGGCACCGCCGGGACCACCACTGCTCCTTAAGAAGGGGCCTCTAAGGTCCTGCTCCTCCGCTACCTCCAGCACCGCCTGCCCAGGTGATGACGGTGCCCCCCCCGCGCTGTTAGCAGCAGAAACGTGAACCCAAGCAGAGGTTCCGTGGACAGAGTTCCAGTCCCCTTCTGCCACACCTGCGACTCCGCTCCTGCTTTCAGCCTCCTCACCCTGAGGGGGAGGAGGACGCTAACCTGGGTGGGCAGCAACTGCTTCCCAGAGGCGCGGCTGCAGGGGGGGCTGTGCCCGCGGCTCGGAGCACAGGAGCGCGCCCAGGAGTTTCTTCAGCCAGGCACCGGCCCTTCTGAAAAATCAATCTCCAGGCAGCCCCCGTGGCCACCTCAGGCCCCGCAGACACTGTCTGAGCTTTCCGAACACCCGAGGGGGGCCCGCTGCTCGCCCCTGGTCACTGTACGATCCCGTGGCTTTGCCCAGCATGGAGCAGCTGCGGTGCAGGCATCGCGCGATGGACGAGGAGCAGATGCCTGGCTGCTCGGGCGCTTTGCTGCTCCGCGCGCGCTGCTCGAGCCTGGTCGCTCGGGGGACTACAGTGCGCTTGGCCACCCGCCAGACCCACGAGTGCACACGAACCGCGGGGAATGCAGCATCTCTGTGTGGGACTGATACCAGCAAGACCGCAGCGGAGGAATGGAGCTGCCCCACTGCCCCGCTGCTGCTGAGCGGCTCCTGCTGCCCCTGCTCCCCGGTGGACCAGACCGCAGGCCCTCACACAACCTGTGCAGCAGTTTTCTTTCTGGGGTTCCGTTTCCCCCCACCCCGTGATTCACCAGGATCCTGAGCTGAGAGGCCGCTGTGCCAGCATCATCACCCAAACCCCCTCAGGCTGCCGCCCTGGAGGTCCTCTCATGCGTGTTTTTAGGGCCTCCGTTAACTCTGGAGACAGAGAGGAGCCGGGCGCGGGGCAAGTGCTGGGCAGCTGTAACGAAGCAGTCGAGACTGCTGCAACAACAGCACAAGTGCCCGACAGCGACCGCACCTCGTGGCCAACGGACCCAGCCCGCTCCTGAGGGGAGCCAGCCGCTGCACACTCACCCCCCCGTCACCCGCTCCTTAAGGGAGCCGGACGCAGCAGCCACAGCCACAGCAAGCGGCTCCTATGCGGGAGCAGCAGCAGTGATCTGTTACCAAAACACGAGGGTGCGGAGAGCCCGGGGTGCTCCTGGGGCTACCGGCGGCTCTTGCACCTCACTATCAGGTCCGTAGCCACGAAGACCTTTCCCCAGCACATCCCGCACGCCCCAAACACCCGACCTCTGCAGGCTGGAAAGGAGAACGTCTCTCCCAGGCCAGAGAGAACCATGGCTGCGGGCGGGGAACGGTGGAGACTCCGAACAGTTCTAGCCCGCGATGCCACGGGACTCCCATGGAACGGCAAGCGAAGGGGGCAAGCGAGGACACTTCCACTCTCCTGGAGCCCTTTCAGTCTGTTCAACAGGAGCTTCTGAAATGCGCCGTGGGAGCTGTGAAAACCACCCTCGCAGGCAGCCCCAGGACCCCAGGGGGCAGGCAAGGGGTGCTTACCCTTTCCAAGAAAGCGGAGAGGAGGCGACGCGGGCGCTTCAAAATAAATTAAACAGCTGCTTAAAAAACCCTACAAAACCACCCCCACGCTGCTGCACTCAGTGACCTTCTGCAACAGAGCCCAGCGCCCCAACCTGGCTTACAACTCTTCAGTAACAACTGCAGGGAACTCCAGGGGTGGCTGCCGCCCGACGACAGGACCCTCGGGTGCAGATGGACTCGCTCCCAAACGGGGCTGGGGCAGGCAGTGTCGTAGCTACAGCCTTCCTGACCCGCTGCTCCTCTTACAATCGTCCTCCTCTTTGTTTTGGTGCAGGACCGGGTTCTGGGCAGCCCAGGATCTTCCGCTGAGCTCTGGAGGAGGATGGGGAAGTCTCTTCGGTTCTTCAGGGTCAGTCGGTGCTCTGAAACACTCTCCTTGAAGGAGAGATCCTGCTCCCTCCTCCTCATGCAGGGGGGTGCAACAACACGTGTGGAGGTAGCTCTGTGTCGGCCGTTTTCCATCCCTCTGTGCAGGGCAGAGTTTGCTTCGACCGCTCCCCCTCGGAAGAGGTCACTTGCAGTTCCTAACTATCTGGAGTAGAAGACTGGGTGAAGGGATTACGTTGCATCCAGGAAGACTGGGATGAAGCAGGGTAGGTGAGTCAAGCCAAGGTCCCAGCTGCCACGTTTTGGATTCGTTTCCCGCCCCTCCACATGGCATCTGCTGACGAGCGCTGGAGTACACTGCCCGAGTTCCAGAGGGCCGGGGGAACTGGCTGTTGAACCGCTTTCACTGCTGTAGCCATCGAGCGCCGATCTAATTGTCCCGGAAGGGTCCCGGCCTAGGGGTTGCAGTTCTTGAGCCCAACCTCCTGGAAAAGCGAGGTATAAAACTCCGGCTCCAGCTGCCTGTTCCGGTACTTATTGACCATGTCCGCGATCTTCTGCTTTCGCCGGACGTGCGGGGGGCTGTACGAGTCGCTCTCCAGCCGCTTCCTCCGACAAACGTTTATCACCGTTTGCCTCACCAAAAAGCCTGGAAAAGAAACCAGAGCTGAACGCGGTTCCACGTCCCGTCTGTGCCCCCGCGGGCTTCTCGGCTGCGCGCGCTTGGGTTCTGCCACCCAGAAACCCGAGGAGATGCCCCTAAGATTCCTCTGTCACAGTGAGGTGTCAGCAGGAGACGAAGCCAGCGGTGCGCCAAGCGAGGACCAGGATGACTCTCTGCTCTGCCAGAGCCGAGCACCTGCCCACCCTCAGGAGCAAGAGGGAGGACCCGGGGCAGCCGAGGTCACAGCAGGTAGTGCCAGAGGAGCTCCTGGGTGAGGAGGTCTCCATGAGAACTTGATTCAGTCAGAACTGCAGAGCCTTCTCCTCACAACAGGGGACACGGAAAGACTCGGTGGGTTCTGGCTGGAAACCAGTTTCTCTTCCCTCACGCTGCTGGGCAGGGGAGGGAGGGAGGAGAAGGCTAGGAACCAAAACAGTCGAGGGTCAAAGCTGGCAGCAGGCTTTACCCTGCTCTACTCCGCAGTGACATTCGTGGCTCGGGAAGCACCCACCAACCCCCTGCTCCTTCGCTGGCCCTTACACCACCTGTGCTTTCGCCATTTAGAGGGCTGATTCCCAACCCCACACAGCCCAGTGTGCTGAGCTCAGGGGAGACACCTCGTGACCCTGGTAGTCCTGATGGAGCTGACGGCAGCCCTAGGAACTGAGCTGAGGTGTCCAGCACAGGGCACTGCCATCAGCTCACCTCACAAACGTTATTTAAAGGCCCAGCATGGCTTCAGTGTTCCCCATCACTGAATGAGGCACGACAAACGGGCACCAGAGCCACCCCGAAGAGATCCTGCATGTGCTACGGCTGTGAACAAGCAACCTGGTTTGTAGGACACACCAGTGCAATCAGGTACCCAGGGCTCAGCCCCTGTCCCCGCTGTCCTGGTGCTGCCTGGGGAAACTTGGGTCAGGACGCAGGGCCTGGGCCTGCAGCACAGCCGGGCACCCAGACTGGGGGTTCGAGCGTCCCACTGCCCCGCCAGGCAGGTGCACATGGCTGGGGCTGGGCAAGCAGGAGGCCCCAGCACGATGGGGAAGGCAAAAGGCCCCTGGGTACCACATGCCTGCACAGCAAGGCAAGCGATTTTCCCCAGCTTCAGAATACCCCACTGCTGTGGCTTTGAATTCCACCCAGCCCCTAGGGCCACCAACCACTCAGAGCAGGGTCACACAGCCCAAAGGCCCGACCGCACCCTGCGGCACTCAGACCGCAACAGCGCCTGGCTCCCGGCGCTAGTCCGTGGGGTTCCATCTCATTTACCACCTTCTTCCACCAGCCCGGCTCCAGCCCTCCCCTTCCCTCCCGTGGGCCCTGCAGGGACCCTGCCCTGCTGCCAGCACAGTGCCAGACACCTGCTCCTGCTCCCTCTGCCGCCCCTCCAGCCCTGCACAGCCCATGCCCCGCATCGTTTCCAGCGGGGCCCCGGAGCGGGTATCCTGCAGAGATCGCCAGTGAGTGCTCCTAGAAGTCGTCTGCTTACCGAGAGCTCTCCTGCTGACGATCATCCCGTCCACCAGGGGGATAACCATATTGAACTTCCCAGTTGCTCCTTGCAGCTTTATCCTGAACAGGCCGGTGTTCAAGGGGTGGATGAAGATGACAGGAACCTCCTTCTCAGGAGTGGCCGATCTTAAGGGACAAATCCACAACTGTAAAACCACGCTGCAGCAGGGTTTCAGTTAACCTATCGAACACAGGGTTAAAGAAAGCCTGGTGGCTAAGCCGCTGGGAGTCCTGCGCTTCCTTGGACCCTGGGGGCCGGTTCAGCCGAGCTGCTCCTCTGATCTCCTGTCAGCAGAGCCCGGGAGTTTGCAAGCAGGGCTTTACACCTTGCCACACACAGGCAGCACCAACCGCCCCAGGGGAGAGGGGCTAATCAGAGCCCCGCACACACCCCACGCGGTTTCTGCTGCCCCGTTTATGTTGAAACTCGGGGACAGGAAAAGCTTTCAGAAAAACTAGCCAGCCCAAACCCAGCCCAGGCCCCTCTTCTCAGGGCTGCCTGCCAAAGCTGAAAGGCGCAGATCGCAGTCGCGACCCCTCCTAAAGCTCAGCCTAAACCACTGCCTGCAATAATCAAAGCCAGTGAGAGTAAAAGCAGCCTCACCTCAGGGAAGTGCTGCTGTTCGCTGTGGTTTCCACGCCGGTGCTGGTCTCAGACACCACGTCAGCAAGGGGGAAGTTTTCTGTAAGAAGAGGATCACCGGACTCAGTCGTCGTGTTCGGGTTTCGTACCGAGATCATTTTACGGTCACTCGAAAGCACCCAGCCCCCCGGCATCCCCACCATGCTGTCCCTGCACTGCACTGCAGCCTAAGCACCCACGGAGTGCAGACACAGCCCGGCAGATTAGGTGACCCTGGTTCTCTCAGTCCTGAAGGTCACACTCTCTAGTGAAAGTCGAAAGGAGGTCGAGTGCTCCAGCCACACAGCTCCCAAATGGTTATTCAAACTGCTGTTGTGCTGGGTTTGTGGCTGGGGGGGTTCGGAGGAGGGAGCCACTGGTGTGGTTCCTGTGAGAAGCTTCAGAAAGGTCCAAGTCAGAGCCACCTCTGGCCAAGGCTGAGCCACATATTTAAGAGGGAATCTGGCTGAGTTCCTTTGGCTTTGGGGTTCTTTTGCTGTGAGAGGAATGGGACGGAAGAGAGGCAACCAAGCCAGTGAGGAAGGAGGGGAGCAGGCACACCAGAGGCCTTTTCTCTTCAGCCCACAGCGAGCTGGCAGCTCAGCCCCTGCAGCCCTCAAGATCCGCAGTGGAGGAGGGTCCTGTCTGCAGCCCATGGAGGAGCCCCACACTGGAGCCAGGCACTAGCCTCGACTGTGACTGAGGGAAGCCCCATGCTGGAGTGGTCCACGTCGGGGAGAACTGCAGCCTGCGTGAGGTACTCTCCTCTTACTCGCCGGAGAAGCTGGCCGTTGGAACCTTGCTTAGAAGCAGAACTGTGATACTGAGAATCATTCAGAGGGCACAGCTCAGACAGAGGACAGAGCTGATGCCTCTTTTAGCAGGAAGAGCATAAGGCCCAAACACACCAGAGGTGGAGGCAGCAGAAGGAGCCCATGGAGGGCCAGGAACGATGCAGGGAAGGCAGCTAGCACAGGGACCACGGCCTGGACTACAGTGACAGCTTTCCCACCCTCCAGATTCAAAGATGAACCAAAAGCATAAGGCAAAAGCCAAGAACATAAGGAGCACAAGCCAAAGCCTCTGGGCCAGGAGCCACTTCCGCGAGCCTCCCGCACTGAATCCAACTGCCACTGTTACTGAGGCTCACAGGCTCATTTCTTCAGCTTCAGGCCCAGAGCTCTGGGAGATGGGCGCAGCTGCTGGAAGAGGCAGCCAGGCAGAAAGATGCACAGTCGCTGCCTCTGCAGCTAAAGGGTAGCTTTAACTGCTGCCCAAGGAAGAAGTGGGTCAGGGACACCAGCTTGGCAAATGGAACAACAGAGGGTCTCCTGGAGTTAAGGCAGCACCCCCTGGGCCAGCATCTGGATGAAGGAATGATGCTGCAGAACCTGACAGCCACCTCCTGACTCCAGCAGAGCTCTGAGGAATGTGCTGTGGACAAGGTGTAGGCTCGAGACTTTACACACTATGCCTGAGAAGAAGCTTCCTCTTGACTGCGCCCATTGCCTTGGTTGCTTTCTTCTGGGAGGAGTTAGGGGTCCACTCCTACTGCCAGACTGGGGGCGAGGGTCAGAACCCAAAAGAATAACGTTTCTGTGCAGAAAGGAAGCCAGACTGCATGGCACGGAAAGGGCACCCCAAGCAGAGAGCAAGGCTTCCCACCAGAGAGGACACAACAGAGTTTCAGACCCAGGAGGGAGACAGCTTCAGCACAGAAGCTGCAGGTACCACAACTCATCCCATTTCAAAGAAGAGAGCTGCTCTCAAGGAGACAGTGGCTGAGGGGAGCTCAAAAGAGGACAGCCCAGCTGCCACATGCATTAAGCATTTCACATGAACTGCCAAGCTAAAATAACCTCCAGACCTACAAGGCACTGAGTCGTGTACACCCCATGGACTGTCAAAGAACAGCCTCAGCATCTTAGAAGAGTCAGTTACAGGCACCGAAGTGGATTTAGCTTTTATAGAGAAGTGGAGCAGAGCTGGTCCTTTGGTTATTTTAGCAAACAATAAAAGCTTTACGCACCTATATCATCGTAACGCTCCACCCACACCACATACACTTTGGTTTCGGGTCCCATCGGTGGAATGGTCCGGCCCTGAGGCACCCTCTTGGCTCTGGAAGTAGGGCTGAGCTGTTTGGAAGACAAGGAAAGAGTGGCAATGGCAAACACAAGCCCAGTCCTGCATCTAGTGTTTTCACAGCGGCATCCTAGTCCTTCAGACCTCAGGCAGGTAACAGCTGCTTGAGCTACTGAGACAGGACCGTCTCAACATTTAGGAGCACCTTCATGTATGCTGCATGCTAAACAAGGGGTGAAAGCTTCTCTTAACCTTCTCAGAGATGAATCAGTAACCAGGCAGACATCTGGAAGGGAAGGGCATCTAACAAGTAACTGCAAAGCCTCTGCCAACTGCTACAGCAGCTCCGGGGTTTCTGCTTTGCCACCACACCAAAGCAACGTCATGTACCTCACACCCGACCAGCACACGCAGCCCTGAGCTGGGGAGGCATGACAAGGGTCTGTCCGTCCGTCCCAGATTCCCAAGCGCGGGCTCAAGCGCCAACTACTCTAGCAATGCTGCGTGCACCTCTTCCCGCACAGACCCCAAGCTTTCAGCGTACAGACCGTAACCACCCCAGTTTATTAACTCCATCCTGCCGTCCCCTGCTGCAGGTGCAGGAACAGAGCAGATGTTGAAGATCAGTGGCTCGGAACAAGTAGCTTCAATGTGAGGGAACCAAGCTGTGCTACTGATCATCACTGCGGCATCGCCACTGCGTGGCTGCTGAAAAGAGAGGGGCGGAAGAAGGGCGCTGTTCGCCCATGCACGTTTGCCTTACCCGCTGCGAGGCGTTAAGATTGTCTGTGTGGTTAGGGAAGAGCTCGAGTGTCAGAGACTGCTGCTTCGGCATTCCCAGCAGCAAATCCACGTTGGAGTCACTCTCTTGGTCGGAGACATTGCTTTCCAGTGAATCACCTGGAAGGGGACAGGGGTGGGTTTTGTCGTTAATTGTGCCCAGAAACACAAGCTCTTACCGCACGAAAGGCTTTGGACCTGGGAAGGTTGCACGGCTCTTTAGTAAGCACAGGTTTATGGTCAAGTCACTACAGCACTCAGAAGCTGAAGAGGATTCAGCAGAGGACGCCAGGCAGCTGTTCCAGAATCGGCCCACACGCAGTTGCCAGCGCCCCATCCATTTCCTGCAGAACGGTCTCCTCCGCCCTGGAGACATCATTTCCTCACAGCCCTTTTATTCCAGGGAAGTCCCGCACATCGATTTTTGTGAAAAGATGTCACGAGAGGGGTTGCCCACCCACACAGCAGCCAGGCCCACGCTCATCCCCGTGCACCAGGAGCACGGCAAGATGGGAGAAGAAAAGCAAAAGCAGCAGCAGCTGACGGTGAAGGCTTTATGAAGCCCCTAACCCAAGAGATCCAGGGTAGCAGCAGCACTGCTGAGCAGACCTGGCCATTGCTGGGGCTTCGGTCAAGAACAGACAAGACCTTAGGAAGGAGCCAAGGGAAACAGGCTGGTCTGGGTTTTGTAAGCAGCGAACTTACTTAGGGACTCCACAGGCGAAGGGACCACAAAAGCTATTTCCGTCAGGGCGTCTGCGTAATACAGCACCTTCTTCTGCCCATTGAAGATACTTGCCCCAACGTCTTCCGAAATAATCAGATCATCTGAAATGCACACAGAAAGCAAACGTTACTCAAAAGGAAGCTCCACCTCCCTCCTTACACTCTGCACCTTGAACTTGAAGACCTTCTCCCAAGACAGTGAGAAGACATCACACAAACCTCATATTCAAGTGAAATTCCACAGCCAAATTCCACAGCTAAGGAGCACTCTCAAACGTTTTTATCCTGAAGGAAAGGCACTTAGGGCTGGGGGAGGGCTCATTTTGAGTCTTTCCATTGCAGTGCACGCGCCAGTTCCCTTGGACTGAGGAGTCCAGTGAGCACATCCGCCGTCAGGTCCTACCCGGGGGCTATTTCTGACCATTCCCTCCAACAGGCATCACTCTGTCATGAACTTACTCGTTAAAATACCACAGGATTCCAACACCTGTGACACCAGCCTGATACCACTCTGAAGGCAGTTTCTGCAGACCCTCCTCTGTTTTCTGTCAGAGCTGCCAGTCAGAGCCAGCAAACGTCGATTCCCGAATCAAACCAAACGCAAGACGGCTCCTCGTGCCCAGCCCCCTTTATTGTCTCACCACCGCTGTCCAGCACAGAACTCTTCGAAGCAGCCACACCGTAAGTAACGCTACAGACACCCCTTGTCCCTTCCCCGTATCACCTCCAGAAACGCCTGCAAGGCTTTTGAGGTGAATCGTTCTGATGGACTTGGCAGAAAGGCTCCTGGGAGAGCTGCTTCAGCAAAACCACTGAGCAGTGCAATTCAGGACTCTGCAAGGGAGGCGGCCAAAGCCTGCAGGAGTCTGAAGCCTCACCTCACCACCAGGGAGGCCCTGGTCCTACAGGCCATCCCATGGCTGACACAAGCCACGAACAGGTTTTAGTCAGATCCATCCAGAAGGAGAAAAGTCTATCAAATTCAATGGCTTTAGCCACAGCAAAGACTGGGAGAGAAAAAGCACGTGGCTGCCTCGTGTTGGTCCAGGCACACTTTGCATCCGTCGTGATGGTTTTTAGCCACTGCTTGCTAAACACGAGACTTCACTCGGGGATTTTTCTAACAGCAGAACCTCTGCCTCCCATCCCCGGGAGCCCGCTCCGTTCCTCCTTCCCCTGATTTGTTGCACTGATTCCACTGTTTGCTGGTCTGTGGTTTAGGGAGACCCAAGCCACAAGGCCCACACCAGCACATTTACCTCTCTAATGCAGAGCAGTGCCTTCTGCACATCTGCAGTGACAGCATCAACTGCAGAGGGAAGGGAGAGGATCTGCCTCCACGTAAAGCAGTCTGACCCCATCCACAGAGAAAACCCTGTCTGTTCTGTAACGTCTCCTGACTTGCTCAGACAAAGCCATGCCTCTGATCTCTAACGCCTCCCCAGCGCTTCAACCCTTTGATCATCTGCAGTTTTGTTTTGCAAAGAACAGCTACAGTCACAGGCCCTTGGAGCAGCAATCATGAGCCCCACTGAAAGCAACCCAGACACCGAGTAGCTGTTCAAGGCAGAAACTAACAGCCTCCAGTCCTCCACCCTGGGATAGCTATTTGCTACCCTGAGGTGGACAGAGCAGGGAGAGTGTTGTGTACCACAAACCCAGGGGAGCTGCTCCAGTGGAAAAAGCAGAGTACATTAAAGAGGACAGAAGAGCTGTGTGTGGGCTCCAGCCAGCGTGACCTACAAACAGCAGCTTGTTTTCATTACCCCCCACGCAGCACGACTACACAGCTCACTTATCGCTCTCGTTTTAATCTACCCAGAGAACACCAGGGCTGAACACCAGAGCTCACCACAGTGTCTCAAGTCCACCTGTCAGCTTCCTCAAAACACACAGACCTTAGTTTTCATTTGAGCTTGAGGTTTAATCTAACATTGACACACTCCTGTCTAGTTAACTGTCATTTATCTGACAAAAATACAAGCGCTCAGACAGACAGCCAGCATCAAGACACTCTGTCTCCTATAGGAACCCGGATGTTTAATATTTCACCATTTACTACATCTTACCTTGCTCACATCCCTCCTCATCACTGCAGCTATTGATTGACCAGCTCGTCGAAACATGACCAGTCCACCCCGGGTGCTTCCCCACATCAACAGACCAGCCAAGAGACAACAAGAACTCCAGGAAGTGTGGCTGAACAGTTCTGGAAGACTCCATGTTCTTCAGGATCTGAAACAACCAGCAGCACACGGTAGGTACAGGAGACTCAGGAAGCAGTCCTCTTCTCTAATTAGTTCAGTGTCACCAACATGGGTTTGCCCAGACACGGCTGTTGGGCAATCCTAGAACCCACCAGTCGTATTCCCACCTATGGCTGAGCGTGCAGAGACCTGCTACAGCAAACACAGAGCCCCGAACCCCGTTCTGACACTCCTCTTATCAGCAGCAACACCTCGTTCACTTGACAATGGCTAGAGACACAAGAACACAGGCTAGCCAGCACTCAGCCTGTCACTTACTTCCTGGCTTGTTTTCTGGCCTGCTTTCATGTAGAAAATGAACACGGTATCAAAAGGACGACACGGTAGCAAATCCAAGTAGCCAAGGTCATCAAAAAACCCAGGAAGAGCAGAGTCAAGTGCAATCAGGTGAGGAGGTAGACGACTGTTAGCAGGTTCCTGTCCAACAGGCAAAGATCAACAGCTTAAAAACCTTCATGGTTCCACCAGCAATCCATCAAAACGTAAAACCAGTTTCTTTTCCTCCTACAAGCACAATCTCACACAACGCCTGGCACGGTGCAATCCTGTTACTGACAACCAGTAACAGCGAGGGTAATGCCTGACAACTGCTTACAGTCTTCTCGCCAGATAAGAACGGTGTTTTACTAGCAAAACAGAACACTTGGCTTAAATCCCCTGCAACCTACCCCCCACGAAACCAGAGCTAGGCACGGTCACAGTGTGCTTTAATACCCACTGCTTTAAGCATCAGTAATAAGCAAAACACCGAGCGCTTTGAACAACTTTTGCAAAACTCCACGGTCTACTTTCGCCGAGAGCTTTCTGGAAGGACATGCCAACACTAACAGGGGGACCTCACGGGTTAGGGACAGAATTTAAAACTAAGAGTAGGGATATTCTCTACAAGCTGCTGCTGTAGAGCTCTTCTGTTACAAGGTAGAACAACCCGTATGTCCTGCCAAGGGTTTATAGATTGTTAAAGTGCTTTAGCATGGAATCATCAGGGATGGGAAGGGACCTGGAAAGATCATCCAGTCCAGTCCCCCTGCCGCAGCAGGATCACCCAGACCAAGTCACAGAACAGACCGTTACGGAGTGGAAGCAACCTATTGCCTCTGGAGCGCAGCTTTTAGAGCAGCCATGCATCAAACTCCTACGGTACCATCCCAAAGCCTAACCCAGTACACACATGGTCTTCCACTAGCACAACTCTTCTTTTTCTAGACCAGAGTATATCAGTACTGAGGGCATCTGCACAACATCAAGTAGTATCAGGTCACCTTTAATGCTTCTAGTGAGAGAAACCCAAAGTGAGAGAGGAACAGGCGTGCTGTCTGGAACTCCTGTGCCGGCGGCGGGGGCTTACACTCCGTGATTGGATCGGGAAAGCTCTTCTTCCGCCACTCCTCTTCACTTCTCTGATCTATGGAAGTCTCAAAAACAATCTGCTGGGCCATGCCATTCCTCAGCTTCTCATGTCGCTCTTCAAGCTGAAAAATTGTGTGAAATGATGATTCCACCAAGGCCACTGGAACCAGTAAGACTACAGCTTGATCACTCCCAAGAGCTGCAAGTCACAGGAACAGCAGCAGCTGCAAGCCCAGCCCCGGGACACCTACTGAAGCACTATCAACCAGAGCCTGCAGTGCTCCCGAGCACCCCGTTTCTGCGGGAGACCTCTCAAATCTGCTTACCCAGTGTCGCTACAGCTTCTCCCTTACCAGCTAGCAGAAACAAAACTGCATCCGGCAGCGTGACATTCCAAGCGTTTCAGACAGGCCGTCAGGAGGTGCCAGAAAGCCCTTCCGCTTCCCCCAGGTGCTTCCCAGCAACACCAGAGCACTACGCTCCGCAATAAAACTTGTCGAGCAGTGCCTCCCAACGCCACATCCCAGGCACTGGCACCTCGCTGAGGAAGGGCACGCAGGGGTGATTACTGCATTAATCAGCCAAGCCAAAGGGTAAGAGTGCTTACAGCACGAGCAGCGCAGGACTCACCCACAGACAGAAACCCAAGGACAAGTCTCACTGAGAGTCACTTACTTCCTCATTCACGATCTCATGTAAATCGGGAATGCTCAGGTCAGCCTTCACAAACGGGATCTTGTCCACCTCTTCAGGAAAAGGACGGTGCTTCACGCTGTACTTCAATCCGACGTCGTTTTTAGGAGCCGGCCGAGGTTCTGGTACGAAAGTCTGGACAAAGGGAGGCAGGTTTTGCTCTCCAGCACTGCACCAGCAGACAATACTGAAATGGACGGACAGTGCTCCCTCCCCGCTCAGCACCAGAAGAGGGCTAACCCAGCACTGAGAGCTGCCACTAACAAACAGTAACTACTGAGAACTAACAGACTTGTGCTAAAGATTGTGAAAGACAGTTCTGCCTATTCTGGTGGCTGCATTCCTGGACCCTACGAGCCCTCTGACCACTGAACTTCTAAGCAGTTGCAAATCCCAATGCAGATGAGAAGGTGACACGGCCGTGCCTTAGTTTCATCCCACTGCAGCTCTACAGGGCAAATTGGGAAGGCTCCACTTGAACCCTGCTGGCTGCAGGGTCACAAGTCAGAGATGTCAAGCTGAGGAGTTCTAGAAGCAACAGCAGCAACTGCCAGAGAACCACTGGGCATGCATAACCAACACACTGCAACCCTGCTCTGGACCTGGCAGTACAGAATCAGAAAGGATGCTTCCAGTGAAGACAGCAGAAGATGCAGGGGCAGGTTTGCAGGTGCATGCAAAGGCCTGAGCACACAGACCTTTGATCACACAGATTCATTGAATGGTTCAGGTTGGAAGGGACTTTAAAGATCATCTAGTTCCAACCCCCCTGCCATGAGCAGGGACACCCCGCACTAGACTAGGTTGCTCAAGGCCCCATTCAACCTGGCCTTGAACACTTCCAGAGAGGGGTAACCCATAACCTCCTCAGGCAACCTATTCCAGCGTCTCAGCATCCTCGCTGTGAAGAATCTCCTCCTGACTCCCAGTCTAAACCTCCCCTCTTGACTTGACCTACATCCTGACTTGCCCCTCCTGCACTGACACTTTTGGGGGACAGGGCTCAGCCCCAGAGGGGGGGCTGTCAGTGGCTGCTGTGCCATTGACCAGATTCATCTGAATGTGAACACAGTGGCTGAGGCTGACAGACCCCACTTCAAATTCATTATCACCTCCTTCATTTTACTGAGGGGCACACAAAGAGTTCAAAGATTTGGTGAAGTCCCTGTGCAGACAAAGGCCAGTAACAGGACACACTCCACATACTGCTAAGGCATTTCACCATAGAAAGTGAGACGGGGTATTTCTCCTCCACTAGTCTTCTCCAGCATCATTCCAGAGTTCATCTGGACAGTTGTTACTCCCATCAGCTTTACAGCCTTCTTTGCAACATCAGGCTTCAGAGCCGGCACGGCTGTTCTCTCTGAAGCATCTCATTCAACACGTCCAGACTTGGCTCCCTGCGCTGCAGGGCTTTGCCCAACTACCCAAGATGAACAACACCACTCATCCATACCTGCACCTTGAACGTGGTGCCCACTTTCCCAGCACCTCAAACGATGCCTTCTGGCCAAAAGAAAGCCCCCTCCCCTTACACAGAGGCAACAGCACTTTCACAGCCTGCATTTGATATTAATCATAAGTCATAAAGAGTCACCAGAGAGGTGTCACATTACCTACAGCTAAAGGCCCCGTGGCTCAGCCTTGAGCACAATCCCCAGCTCTGCGGGGCTGTCTCACATTAGTGGAATTTCTGCTGAACATCTCTAAGTTAAAGATTTCTTTATGGGCTTTGATAGAGACCTTTTGATTTGCTTTAGCTCCTCTTGGTAACAGACAGAGTTGCTGGGCCCACGCAAATCTTCCCGACGTCCCACGGATCAAAACCGTGACGGAGGGAAAAGAGTCATCTGCAGAGCACACAGGTTAAGAGCAGAAGGCATCACCATAAATTGCAAACAATTCACTGCGCAACAGTTCAGCTGGAAAGAAACACAGATGTGATGGCAGACTTTGCTTTCAAGGTTGACTCCTCCCTTCCCCTGCAGGCACCTCCTGATCACGAGCAGGCAACGCTCCTCTCTGCAGCGGGGAAGCGCTGAGTCTATGCTGCGCTCTGCCCAGCAGCTGCCAGCTCAGGTTCGCCCTGAGAAGTGACTTCCATCCAAATTCAGATCACTGCTTCCCCTCCAACATATCTCAAAGAAAGAAGCATCATTCAGATAAGAGAGCCATACAGAGGCAGTGCACTGTCCTGGACTGCCCGCAGCACTGACCCTGTGTGATGCAGTACCCACTGCAGATTCCCAGGGTACCTCTTAACTGGCACAAGGATGGTTTCAGCACTGCAGGGATTTCAGCCCTCTTGTGACACCTAAAAGGCTACTGACGTTGGCCACTTTAGAAGAGGTATCGTCACTTCCACAGCTTTTCTTCTAAGAATTGTTTATCCTTGTGCACATAAACCGCCTGCTGACTGCACTGGGCGACTACAGGATGCGTAATACTCCTTACCCAGTATCCGGCGGGAGCACGGGGAGCAGCACAGCTCGTGCAGACAGACCAGCTCCCCACTACCACCCACTCCAGTGATCTGATGTACTTGTGCATTACTGCAATTAATCTTGTAATTCACCACGGATTTGTAGGCAGGTTATGCACAGCAAGACAAGAGTCTAATTTGAGATTCTAATAGCTTCGTGGGATTCCCCAGCGATGCTTCAGCAGACAACGGGAGCCGCTCAGCTGCTCCCCCGTGCTCTATCCATTCTGGTCAGGAACACGTTTGCTCAGACACAGATTGAGGGGATGTGGCGCCGGCTCCCAGCACTGGCACTTTCTATGTAATGATTCTCAGTGAGGCTGGAGTGCTCTGGACCACAGCTCAAACCCACCGCCTCTCTCAGCCAGCTCTCGCAGCTCTGTGCAATCTGTGTTCAAGACCAGGCGTCTCAATTCCATCCTGCCCACAGCGTGGAAAAGGCAGCTATGGCAGAGCAGCAGATCCAACACCCCTTAGTCTTAAAACAGAGGTAGCACAAGAACAACTGTCCTCTGTCCTGTCAGGCAGAGCACCATGATGCCACAAAACCTACAAGGGAATCAGTTAATCCACACGAGACGTAACGTAATTTACTGTCAGCTTCTAAGCTATGAGCTGCTGTCAGTCAAAGCACATGAGGCTGGAGCGAGCTGGATTCGGCTGTGGAAGTGAATACCCTGTGACAGATCTGCCTGACACAGGTGCCCGTGGCAGAGCAGCGTGGCACATGGGAAGCTAACCCATCTGTGCTCAAGCACCCACAGGAGAGCTAAGGCAAACAAAAGCAACCCTGCAAGCATGAAGGTGTCTCCTCAACCATCCTCACCAAGCTTCCTACACATTTTGTGTTGTCACTCTCCTCCAAACCAGGATGCTTTCAAAGTGCAGTGCCACTGCTTGTGTCCATCAGCAGTGATTCTGGTGGCAGCCAGCTGCAGGGTGACCTGAGGGAGCAATCTGGATGGGCTGGCACATGTGTGACTGTCGGTGGCATCAAAGTAATTCCCATGACTTCATCCCAGACCACTCGGCTCAATCGCACACCCACAGAACAGGAAGCCTTTGAGTGCAGGACACTCGGTGAGGCACCTTTGCTTTACAGCTCCGTATGGAAAGCTTGAAGCAGAGGAGGAGGAAATGGGAAGTAGGAACTTACTCTGCTCATTCCCTAGAGGCTGCTCCAACATTGCCAGGATGACACTATTATCCAAAACGAAGTAACGGAAACTGTGCTTGTTAACGGTGGGGAGCCGAGAATATTTAATCAATGTGGTCTCATTCACCAGGCTGCAGGGAGAAGCAGGTCCACTGGGAGAAGGAAATGCTCCGAGTAACTGCATAATACTGCAAGTGAGGAAAACACTAAGAATTAGACAGGTTGAGACGAGCTGTTCCACCCAAGCACAGACCTTGACACAGCAGTTATCCTGCCAGGGCAAGCCTGCCCTCTCCTACTGACTTGTTTTAAGACAAGACCCGTAAAGCCTGCCAGGGAGGACCTCTGCCTGCAGGAGGAGTTCCTTTATAAGGATCCAAAATCATGCTGAAAGGTGCAAGAATCTCCACCCTTCCACAGCTTTATCTTCACAACTGTAAGAAGATCATGGAAGGCTAGAGACTATCATCCACACTTCAGCACACTCAACCCAACAAGGCAGACAGGCAGACTGGTAGTTATGAGTCTTTAAGTGCAGATTACATGATCTTAAACCCTTCAAGAGAGGTCCAGCATCACACCAGCATGACTGCCATAGACAGCAGGACACTGCCTTAAGAGAAAACCTCCAGGTGTGCTCCAAGAGTTCCTCCCTTCTTGGAGCCTCAGCCCTGGGAGGCTGCTACTGTCCGACGTCGCACAGGATCTACCTAACACTGTTTAGAAACAGAACCCTTCTGTGGCAGGCGCCGATAAAGGCAGCTGTCCAGGGCCGGCCTGCGCGCCGCACGACCTACACGCAGCACCCACACCAGGAGTTCACTGAAGTCCTCCCCACACACTTTTTCAGTCAGAGCAGACATAGTTTCATCTGTTATTGTAAGGGGGCACTGTTAGGCAACGGTAAAGGCTTCTCCACAAACTCCAGTGACTAGTGCTTTTCACCTCAGAAACCACACAGCTGCCTTTACTAACAGCAAAGTTTACATCAACTTTATTGCAAAGCAAATCAAAACCAAAAGCAGCTACTGGCGTTTGCAACACATACTTATCCAGTCATCCTCAGTCTGTCCCATCTGCCACCCTGCTGCTCACCCAGTGCTTCTCACCTTCCCGGGAGCAAATCTTGGTTCTCCATGGTTCCCCTCCCCAGCCCACACACTGCCTGCTACTGCATTTCCAGAAGCAGCTCTCAGATCTCTTAAGCAAGCGCAGTGCTGTGGGCAGAAGACACCCACTGTTGCAGCAGCAGCATCTTCTGCCCGTGCCACACCCCACTGTATCACCCATGAACAGTGCCCAGCTGTCCATCAGTTTCTCAGTCAGTCTGAGAACGGCACATAGAGCAGAATGGAAAGATGGGATCACTGGCCAAACAGGGGATAGCAAGAGCTGCTGTCCACTGTGGGCTAGCTGGGAGGAGAGGAGTAGGGACTGTATGAGGGCAATGCAGCCATCGCAGGGAACTTATCAACTGAACACCTAAAATGGGGGGGGAAGGCAGCTAAGACAGCACAGGACAGCCTGCTCACAGTGCAAAACAGAGGGAGCTTCTGACTGACATTTCAAACACTCTTGCTCTACTGCAGGGATCTCACCAGCTGGGAACTCCCAGCCAAGGCAACGCTCAACAGCAACCACTCTGAGAAGTTGTATACCATGTTAGTGTTGCTTCAGCAGCATCCTTCACTCTCATAGACGCAGGGTTTGGCTCCTTATCTCCTTTGTACTTGACCTCTTGTTCGCTGCTTTTGGATTTACTTCCTGAAATGCCCAGCTCCACGATCTCCAGTACCTCTTTTAAACAGTCCTACAACATGAGAGGAACCACTTTAGAGCGCAGGCACTCTGACAAATGTCTCCAAACACCTCAGTGAAACAGTGACGCAGCACCAATCACATAAAGCACCGTGGGGAATACGAGCTGTGGGCCATGCAAGAGGATTCTAACAGAGTAAGATCTCGTTTGCTGCAGGAACGGCATTTCCTCCAGCTACGCCTCCTTCATGATGGTATTTTCAAGGCAGCCAGTGCTCTGACTGAATACAGACACACAGAGTATTCCATCACACATGCTTGAAATTGCCTAGACAACTAATAAGAGTGCCACTGAAAAACCAACACGTGCTTGGAGAGACAATAAATGCATTTCTGGGCCTCTCCGCAGAACTTTAATTAAGTTCTGATGAACGAACTCGTCTGAAAAACTGCCAGAAATCCCACCTCACATTCCTCACTTGCCAAGAGCTCTCACAAGCAAGATGTGTGATGGTACCTACTGCATGAGGAGAACAACAACGTCCCGACACACAGAGCCAAGCTTCCGCAGATCCCTCACCGGAGAGGCCTGTGCTCAGCAGAACTGCAGGAACTGCTCACGAACTGCTGCTCATTACAGACTCATTTGCCACGATTATCTGGATTGCTGTGACACAGGCTCAAGTCTCATGGCTTGAGCTACTGAGTAACAGGAATTCTCCTGCACAGCTAACTGCCTGCAACCCAGGCACAAGTGGTCGGCGTTTTACAGCAGAGACCAGGCAGGGCCCTGTGCCTTAACTTGTCCTTCCTTCTGTTCCTAACTGATGCAGGCAAAGGCAGGGAAGAGGAAGATCCCTGTTTTCTGAGTGAAGAAAGTTAACCAGCTCTGAGATGCAGAGACTGGCCAGAAAGAATGAAGCTACAGTGCTGGCTAATGAGACAGCAGGTGAAATCCAAAGTATCCGGTGTGGCACCCGGAAAACCGCAGTTCTGACAGCTGGAAAAGCGAGGAGAGCTTCCCGGCTGACTGCTGCAACTCAGCAACGAGCTGCTCAGTGTCTGCTGTACACCACACACTGCACACAACCATCTCGATGTCTAGTGACAACTGAAATGAAATGGAAGGGCAGGGATCACCCCCTTGCAGTGGGCACTGGGGAGCCACAGAAAGCCACGTTATTTTACAGTGTGGGAACAGACACATGGGGCACAAGAGGCCTTGGTTACAGCTTGGAGTGCTCCAAACAGAGCAGATCTCACCTTCTCATCCAGCATGTCAGGGTGCTCAGTGAGCCACACACAGAGGCACTGGAATGCTGCCACAATCATGGAGTGCAGGTCACGGGAGTGCAGCGGGGCCGGGCGGCTGCACTGGTACACGATGTAGCTGCACACCGAACTGATCGCTCGCTTGCGATCGGAGCAGTCCACCACCACTTTCACCTGGGTAAAAGCGAGCAGGAGAGGATGAGAATTCCTCCACAAGAACCATTCAAAGAAATAGCTGTCCAAAGCATTTTTAATACGTGGGAGTAAACAGCTGAGCCCCACATTACAGCTTCAAATCTGTGGGAAGTCTTTGGCAGCAACGGGTATCAACAGTTAGAAGAAAGAAATGCTGCCCTGAGGTGCCACCACGCTGCGTGACGAGGGAGCTGCCAATACGGTCTCGTTAGAAACTAACTGCAGGCTGAATATTAGTACTTGAAACTTACTTCTGGCAAATGCCTCCCTCCTTTAGTTAGTGCAACCCATCCTGCACCTTTGAGAGCCCACCCGCTGCCACAGGGCCTCATCTAGAACTTCTCTCTAGGCAGATTTTGTCGGCAGTGACAAGGGCACAGAAACTCCATCCTCAGACAGGCAGATCGGAAAAAAGCTGAAGCAGCACTTCCGCAGGAAGAGGGATTTCTGAACTGACCAAGTCCCACTAATAACAGCAGGCTGGGCAGAGACATGGCCATGCAGCCCCTAACAGGAAAAGGGCTGTGGGAGTTGTCACCTCCCTTCAAAGGAACAAGAAGAAGTGGCTCTCCGCACTGCAGCAAGGGGTGAGCCCAGAGCAAGGGGTGAGCCGTTCCCCCCCTCTTTGCCAAAGGGGAAAGATACCACAGACAAAGAGATACTTCAGTTGCGTGAGGATCACACAGATTGCCATTTGATATTAACGAGGGGGGCATCAGCAAAGACAAGGCATTTTCAGACTTCCATCTCACTGCAAGCCAAGAAAAACCCCCCAACAAACTGGTTTAACCTCACGAGCGGCAGGAACCCCCTTGAATCAGCTCTCTGCAGACACTTCCTAAGGAGTCCTTCAGCTCACGCTGCTGCAGAGGCACAGTTAGCACTGAGCAGTGTTAGACTAGGTGCTGACTCTAAAAACCCATGGTCTAGGTCCCACTGCTTGGTTACAGAGCAAACCAATGGGCCAGCACCCAGCTCCAACGTGTTGTCCAGTGGGGATGAAAACAAACTGCCCAAGCCCTGGCACTGCCACTGAAAGCCGAGTGGCAAGTTTTCCCTCAACTGCGCAGCCTAATCTGGCAGATATCCCCCACAACAAGACCCCAAACCAGACACACACACGTGTGGGCCCAAGAAGCAGGCTGGGAGCCAGACAGTCCAACAAACCCAGCCAGAGCCGTAGTGCAGAGCCACATGTATCTAACAACCTCCTGAGCTTCAGTTCCAGCCCACACATGCTGGCCGGGAACAGGGTACTGGAGCCAGAACTCTGACAGTAGCGGGTGAAGGCAAAGTTTGTTCTTGTGTCCAAGGTCTGGCAAACTGAGACACAGACATCTGCTTGGTGACATGACTTTCCCCAAACACAGCTGTAATCACCCTTAGAGAAGAGGTCAGAGCCCACTGAACTTCACCTCTCACCTTAGCCAGTCCAGACAGAAGCTCCAGTGCAGCCAGCGAGATACTCATGTCCTGCCTCCACTGCGAGTTGAGTCTCTGGGTTACCAGGTGAATGCTGCGTATCAGTAGCCCAGCAGCGGTATCTGTATTGAGAGCTATGATATAACCCGGTACCGTGCACCACAGGGAGGGAAAATAACTACGTGTTAGTGACAACAAGCACGGCACAGGCACAAGGCAGAGCAGCTGCAATACACACACAGAACTAAAATGACACGCAGCCCAGACCGTAACTGCCCAACACCCACCAGCAGACGCTGTGCGGATACATCCAGACTAGCTAATCTGAAGGGTTTTCTTACAGACACACTGGAAATACGCACTGGACATCAGGACTTCTGTAATGAACTGACAGAGCAGGTGCAACATCTGCTCTCAGCCAAGCCAGAAGTCACTCAATTAATTCCACAAACCTGGGAACTGTGACAGCTAAGGTTTATCTTTCTCAGAACTCCAGACCCTGTATCTACCAAGGGCGGCGTTAACACCAGCAGCAGATTCAGCCGAACAGTAACACAGACCACCTTGTTCTCAATGTTCCCCTTTGAAGCACTCAGCAGACCAAAATCCTTCTCCCAGTGTTCTCACCACCTTACCTTCCGTGCACAGGAAAGGAAGATAGGTCAGAACTAACACAGCAGAGTACCTTTCTAGCTCTGTCATGGTGTGCAGGCTCAGCGAGTCAAACCCCTAGAAATGGCTATTGCTACAAACCCTTGCCAGCGTGAAGAAATCAACACAACTGAAACGGCGTGCCCCAAGTATCGCTTCAGTAACCTCAGACAGGCAAACCCCACAGGGGAAGCACCAAGGTTTTAGAACACACTGACATCTTTCCTGCTCATCTGCTCTACAGAAAATACCCAACGCTTTTGGTTGGTAAGGACAGGCTACAATATATGAGTGGCAACCTGTCCTGAAATTTACTTGGCTACCATCCTTGGAGCCGATGAAGACCAAACGAGCAAGCAAACCCCCAGATCTCAGTGCCAGGCCAGCCTACCCAGCAGTTCAGAAGCATGAGGATTTCAATACAAAGGTTCAAGGGTGCACAGTACAAGGCAGGGCAAACTGAAGCTAGCTACAAACTCTTTTGTTATAACAACAGACACGGCACACACTCTGCTGATTTGCTCTACAGAAACAGGAGCCCCTCGAACACTCCTTAAACAGAGTTCAAGAAAAGGTGCTGCACAAGTCGGTAAGAATTTGGAACGGTACCAAAGCCAACGAGGCCATCAATTTACACACGACAAGCGTGATGGACAGTGTCTTGAAAACATCTGCTGAGGGAAAGCGGTTTGCAAACACCTTTTCCTTCAGCTTTTACGCTCTCACTTCACGGTTAACGGTCTTTTAGTTGGATTAAAGGGCACGTGTAGCACAGACTGGCAATAAACAGGGCAGCTGTCACCCTGGGCTCAGGCCACCCATGGGCATTAATGCATTAGCCAGGAACAGAGAGAACCAAAACCCATCGCTGGGCACGCAGTGACAGAGTTTGCTTGAAGGATCTGCCCCTTACCGTAGTCTCTCAGAAGGGCTTGTGCTGGCCTCTCGCTGTCGGGTGTGGTGGGCTCCGTACTGCCCCCACTCGCAGTGCTAATGCCACTGTTGGTGCGACTGTGGCTTTTGAAGAGGTTATTGTCACCACCATTCTGCAAATTGAAAGTCAGCTTTGAGTGGCGAGGTTCTTTTCAGTAGAGTTCCAGGCACTGGAGGATGCCATCAGACAGAAGAGGCTGCCTGAGCGCCATACACCAGCAGCATGCACTCCTCCTGCAGTGGCAACTTTACAAACAAGTAAATACTTACTGTCTCCATCTGACAGCCAATGGCTTCCAGGAGTGCCGAGTCTTGAACGATATTTAACATTGCACCTGCAGAACCAGAGAGAAAGTGGTCACTACAGGCTGCAGCACAACAGTCACTGCTGAAGTCTGCAAAGCGCACTGCAGGTCTAACACACGAGAGTGTCATCCTGCTTCAGAGAAACTTAGAGAGTATCCTAAACCAGGACCTGGAACAGATGAGGACTGAGCCACAAGAGCGCTCTCAGCTACTTCAAGAGCGCTTTGTACATCAGCGTTTCAAACTCCTTTGTTCAGAGGGATTTTGGTCTCACCACAGGGCTGGAATCATTCCTTGTGTCCCACCAGACTGTGTCTTTTAAAAGCCCAAGTTGCATTAACGATACCCAGAGAGTCTGAGAGTAAAACTACAGCATTTGTGGGACAACGGAGCTGCACAGCCACCTCTGGGGCTCTGTATGGCATCAGCTATGCTCCTGCCTGGCACAAAGAGGTTCCCTTCCCTGAGTGCCTGACTGCCCAGCAGGAGCAAAAGGCAGCTGGTGCCTGGCAAATAAAAACCTGTTTTCAAGTCTTAATGAACTACCAGTATGTACGGAAACCTGCAGGAGGAGAATAACAGCTGGTCCTCTCAGCAGTGCCCAGCTACTGCGGGAAATCACCACTGGCACTCGGACACTCAGTGAGCAGCTGGACAAAAGCTCTGATTTTGGGGAGAAGCTGCTGGCACGCAGGAGACCTCTGAACTGGAGAGTCACAACTCCTCTCCAACCAAAGCCAGCAGGAAATAACTTCACATGCAAACCAGGAGCATACCCACGAAACCCAGGGAGAGGGTCTGGCAGGGGCCATTGCAGAAACAGCGGTGGTAAAAACCAAGGCCAGCCCGTTTTCTTTTCACACAGTCAAAGGAAAGCAGAGCTGTAATTACTGGAGGGCACCTCAACGTGGAAGGAAGGAAACAGGGCATCCCTCTTTAATGTGAATTAAACACACTTGCTGCTTCACAGAACACTTTGGTGCCAGACCCTGTCCCAGAGCTTCTGTCTGAGGACTTACACAGGGCTAGACAAACATCTGTGTTTTGCTGGTGCTGCGCACCCATCACCCCGTGATTCAAATTCTTCCTGGGCTTAACCATGTCCAAAAAGAAGTGCTCTCTGCAATCTGTTAGTCAAGAAACCTTCCCAAAATTAAACCAGCATTGTCTTCCATCTCTGTTCCTCGTTATGACAGACTTTTCCCACTAGAACATGCTTTACTCCCAGAAGTACTTCTCAAGTACTATTCCACCCTCGTAAAAGGTGGGAGAGAAACAAAACGTGAAGCTTGTCAAGACGATGTTGTATGAGCGCGATCATGCAGAGAGCAATCTGCCCAGGATTTCATCTTTTCTCTTGCAAAGCAACACACCACTGATAACACACACAAGACAGGTGAGACAGACACTTGTACAACAGTTAAGAGCCAAAGAAGTTGCAGCGACCTAGTATCATCTGAGTGTTGTTGGGATCTGTTTCCGTTTGCAAAGCTCCTATTAGTATATTCACAAGCCTCAGCTTCAAGGAAAGGAAGGTGACTGGCTTATCGTATGTGGAGCTGTCATCATTGCTGAACTTCCCTTCCAGGACAACCTGAGGGAAAAACACATTTGGATCAGCACCACCCCACCGCAGACAGTACTGGTCCCAGAAGTCAGTGCTCACAGCACCCGCTACTCCTGGCACAACACAGCCCTGCTCCTACAGACCTGCTGCAAGAGTTTCAGTGCTCAACAGAACCCCAGGCACAGCCCACCAGCCCTCCAAGTCCCCCTCCCAAACTATCCTGAAAAGAAAACCAGGAGTGCACACCAAAGTGCTACGTTTGCTACCTCGGATTTTATGGTTCCAAAATGATGGGGGAGAGGCAACAGCGACAGCAAGATGTTAATCGAAGCTCTTCTCAGCTCTGTGGGGTTTACATAGATTTTAAACTTTGAGAGTTCTCTGCAAATCAAAGCATCACTCGGTTAATCAACTTCTCACAGCAATCTGGAGCCAACTCTAATTACCCTACGCAAACAGCCACGCGTGGAACCCATCTGCAGCATGCAGGGGAGCTGTTTGTTTCAGACTCGGGACTCTTATTTTCTCAACAGCCGCAGTAACGCAGCGAGTTCACACAGGAGCCATCCCTTGCTAAGGATCCTGTACCCCACAGAAAAGCAATGAGCTGACAAACTGCTCGTACACCACCAGACTGGAAGGTCTCTGTCATCAGCCTCTACCAGCTTACAACAACCCAAACCTCCCAGGTTCAGAGACCTGCTCACATGCATACGATCACAGAACCTAACCGTTCCACCTCTAAGGGCGATCCAAGAGAAGCGGTGTCTCAGATCTAAACCCAGAGGATAAACAGTTTTGTGCAGAACTCAAATGAAGTGTTACACCAGACATAAAGAGTGGTGACGGCTACATGCACGGAGTAGTATTAACTCGGCAGACGTCCAGAGGCCTGCAAGGCCCTGCCAAGCGGGGTGGAATCTCCGGCACTTTGAGCAGCCATCTAAATTATCACTGCACTCCATTCAGTGGCGTGTAAGATGAAGATTACTCACACTGTTCTCATGGTGGCAACAGACACTAACGAATACCCTGCGAAATTCTACCTGAAATCAGGGGGCTTTTGACGAATTTGAGCTAACTCTACTCTTAGGGATTCTGCTCTCCAGCAGCGAGTACGTGGACAACACAGCTCACACCGCTCATCTAAAATAACCACTATCACTGCTTTAAAGAGAATGGCATCACAGAATCACAAAAACTGGAGTTATGAAGGGCTACTGTTACCACCACCCAACGCGCTGCCAGTAGGGGCCCACGTCACAGACCTGCTACAGACAACCCCGCCAGGAGAGAACACAGAGTGCAAACACCCCCCATCCCAACACCTTTACATTTGTGTTGTTCACAGGGAAACAGAAATTTACCTGTCAGGTAAAATAGTTTCGAGTGCTGAAATGAAATAGGGAACCACAACGTCAATCCCTTTCAGGTCACAGCAGAACAAAGGAGGGGAGTTTAGGATAACACTGGCGAGGACAGGGTGGCAGACGAAATCTGCTATCTGCAAACCCTGAATTAAAAGCATGTAAAATCTGACAAAGAAAAACAAAATTATTTGCACATAAACCACGTCAACACCCCACAACAACAAGAGCGTGCAGCCACCGCTTGGTTTTCTACGTACATCAGACCATGTTTCTTTCAAAAACAGGGCTAGAAAACTAGAGCACCCACTCCCTAACCCAGGTACCTCAGGAGAGGCAAACACTCCTGATCAGCACAGCAGTCCCTCTCCGATCACAGCTATTTCACCTGAAAAACCCCTGCTTCACAGCTCTAGTGAAACCTCCCATTTTCTGGAACACACACAGCTGGGAGCTGCAGAAAGACAGCCCAGGCGGTTTCTAACAGTGCCCGGAGGCTGTGCTCTCCCAGTACTCCCTTCTGGTTCTTTCCAGCTGGGAAGCACCTTAAGGGTCTTTCCTTCAACTGACCTTGCAGAAAACCCAATGAAAAGCAGCATCATGAGAATAAAGAAGGAATTGGCTACTAGGCTGAGCCCGAGGTCCCACCCACAGCCCCTGAAGGCTGACCAGGCCTTTCCGAACTGATGCAGGGCTTGGTTACTAAGTGCTATACACCAAATTAACTTGCACCACAGGGTTACATCAATAAAGCAACTGGAAGACAGTTAGTACCGGGATAGGTAAGCTGGTAATATTTCCTCCCCAGTCTTCTTGCTACAAAAAATCCTACACAGTGTCCCACACGCCTCTGCCCTTCCTGCTTCATAGTTGTCTGGGAATTCACTGGCATCAAACATGGGGTTGGAGGCCATAGTGTCTGTGGACATTTGTGATCCCTTCCGACGAAACTCCACGCTAGCTTGAGTCGCTATAGCTGGGAAGAGAAAAAACAGCGTTTCACTGCACTTGTTAATGTGTGCAATAGGCTCATGGGATCCTGGACACAAAGATCAAGTCAAATTTAGTAGTCATTGTTAGTTTACTGTGAGTCAGTGCCTCTATTTAAAAGGGATTTGTGGGTGTAATTCACCTTTTTCTTTATAACGGTAGCTTTGACTGACCACCACCACATCCTAGAGCCTGTCCTAGGTTCTATTGGTACCCAGTTCTGCCTTCCTACCAGCCCTGGCAGATGGGGCTCCCCTCTCACCTAGTGCTCATCTCCAGAAATGATAAATCCTGTCTTGCTTTGCTGCCTTAGAAAATGTTTAGACGGTGCCACTGCTATGGCCTCCAAGCAAGTGCTTAATGGCCGACTGTCTCTTACCCTGCTTTGATGCAGCCTTCCTGAAAATCAGAACGATTTGCTGAAACCCACTCAGATTTCATCCCTCTCTCCTCTCATGACTGTTGAAATTGCTAAGATTTGATGTCGGGCAACGTCCAGACAGCGCCTACCAGTGAAGCCAGCCCTCTCCTACTGACATTCCTCTCTAGACTCCCTCCACAGAAGCCTCTCAGGAGCCTGCTGGTACCTAAATGGGATGTGGTTCCACCAAACTTTATTCTCCCTCCCCTCTGCCAGTTCAGCTCTGGTCTGACCTGAGATTTCTGGTCCCCTCTCGCACATCAGCATCTCACGCCTATGATGCAGGAGGCTACACGCTGCCTTCGCCCCGTCTTTCAGGATGGCAACCAAAACGCCATATTGCTCTCAATATAATTCCTCCCCAGTTTTTTCCCCCTTGGACAACTTCCCCTTTAGATGCCCAACAGCAGAAAGAGCAAATACGTTCCTTATTGCTTTTAGCTACGGCTGATCGGCTGATTTTCAAACCTTTGGTAAGCTACCAAACCAGACAGCAGACAAGGGGTGCTCCTCATGGATCACGCCTAAGCGGTGCTACCGGTACTGGAGCACTCGCTCTACCTCAAGCCTGGGACACTGGGCCATGTCAGATTCACCACCAGCCTTGCAAACAGATGTTCGTTAACACTTTGACAGTTGGAATATTAATGACAGTTAATTTACAAACAGAGTTGAGGGGTTTGGTTTATTTTCTTTTTTTCAAAGGAATCCTGATGCCCAGCACCTACTCTGTTTGTTTGGGTTTAGAGTCATCATTGCACCTACTGCTAACTTGCAAATTTTCGTGGAGCAAGCAGCGAATGAGCACCAATCTTTATGCATCCTCCCATGAGCCATTGTTTGTCCTACATAAGCTATCCAGCGATAGATCGTAGTTGGAAAAAAACACTACATGCACAATGCATACAAATCAAACACTAGGTCTGTAAAAAAAGCTTTAAGTAAAAATAAACATGGTTAGTGCAAAGTCCTGAAACTCATGACATGACCACAGACTAAAGTACAGAAAAGATGGGACTGATTCAGGCAGATTAATTTGCTTTTGCCAACAATCCTCCCCATTCAAGAACACACACAGAAAAGTTACTTGTCTTTTTCAAGTAAAAGTGCAAAAGCTACAAGAGACAATGAGAATGAATTGACAAATAAAAATGGAACCATGGATAAAGAAAAGCATGACCGCAATTAAGGAAAAGCTACTGGTTCCTACTTACAAGATTTATAAGAAAGAAGAATTTGGATAAAAGATGCTGCAAGATAATAGAAATAAAATGGAAACAAATCAAAGGACAGCAGTAGTTATAAAATACTTTTAAGATGGTGAAACTGTAATATAAGTTAAGCTTTTAGCTTCTTTTAAAAAATAGATTAAAAGCTTTATGATACAGCAAGCTCGTTAAACACATAGGAAACTGGCATTCAGGTCCAAAAGTATGGTTCTGAGAGTACCATGCAAACGACGAACAGAAAGTTACGGAATCCTAATGCATTCAGCGTTCTTCACATCACTGTAGCTCTGCTGTTTCTCGGAGGATACACCAGGCTGTCCTAAGCCTCTGTGACTCAGGGAGTGCGCGGCAGGGGGGAAGGTTACTTACCTGGGTCTCCCCACAGCAACACTCCTCTTCCCAAGCCACGAGTTTCTCATTTCTCACGTTGTTACAGCTCTATCCTCCCTAAGCCAAGAGCCTAACAAGTCGTGCAGCTGGGCAAACCCCCTGACTGTCAGCACAACCAAGAGGCTTCTGGGGCAGAAACAGAAGGCAGAACACCACCAGAAATATCAACATCCTCAAAACCATCCCCAGAGAAAGAAGCAAGCTCCAAGTAGGCAAGAAACAAAGGAGAACACCACACATCCCATGCGTGGGGACAGATCAAGACCTGTGACAAAGCCCCTCAAGATGTCCCTAACTGAGGTCTCTTATAATTTGCTCCTGGACCCTAAGAAACATTCTCTTGGACGTTAATAATAGTAGGGCCAGAAGAGATGTGGGGAAAACTACATCCTAAGACATCCCCTACCAACAGTACTTGGGTGCTACCACTCACCCAGGTGGGACTCCTCCAGCTGCCCTAGAGCATACCAGTGGTAGGAGACCCCAGCACATGCACATGCCCAGAGCTCAGGGTTAGCTTCATAAAGGTTTCCCAGACATGGCAGCTGTTTATGCCATACCAACAACTGCATACATACCCCAGCCATGTAGTTGTGAAGCCCACACCAGCAGGAAGCAGCTTCTCTCAAAACAGGATCATTTATCCTCTCAGCACTATACGAGCAAGGGTCACTCTCTGCCTGCTAGAGTCACCAAGCTTTGCCATTCAGGTCTGACATGGGACAACCGAGGCACCAAGGCACTACAGCAGCAGTGTTAGCACAGTCACTGACTGCATCAGGATCCAAAACATCAGGATCCAAAACACGGAACAAGGCAAGCTTGAAGGACAAGGCTGAACGGACAAAGAAGATGACTGCTGTGTAGCAAAGAGCCCCACCAGCACTCAGCCACACACACAGACTCAGGCTAATCCTGTGGAAAAGAGCAATCCTCTCTGGTCCCAAAGAGGGACAGACAAACCCACAGCAACCACAAGTGTGAAATACCGACAGCTATCCTCAGTGGTGCAAGGGCTGGCACAAGGATTCAGCAGTGAAGATGACAGACCTTTGCAGTGGGCACACACTGCACAATGCTACACAGCAAAGTTGAGCTAAGCTGCAACGTGCCAACCATAAACTGTTTAAAGGCCCCGTGAACACAGACTGCACCTCCTGAAGCAAAGGCTGCTAACAGCACTGTCGCACACATCAAGAACATGCAAGCTGGTGGTGCCACATGACTGCACCAGGTTACGAGATCAGCAGATGGGTACAGGTACAGCCAACGTGCAGCCAGAAAAAGGCACATTTATTTTGGTCCTCTGTCCTAAGGGAGGGACTGGGGCAGCCAAACATCAATTTGTGCTGCACTCTTGCAAGGGAAACCCCAGTGCACAGCCTCCTCGGTTCACCATGTCAGTCCAGTACAAAGCCTCCTGCCTCGCACAGAAGTTTGTCTGGCACTGAAGATTACAACAGAAGCTGTCTATTTGGACTTAAACTTGGTTTAAGACATGCTGAATGCTTCAAGTCAACAGAAGCTGGAGAAGCTCAGCCCTTTACAAGCTTTGCTGCATTCTCTCACCTGAAGCTGAGCAAAGGATTTATCCAAAATGATAAACCAGGCAATCTGGTGCCCCTCTATGGAGCTTCAGCACCATGGTCCATCTTCCACTCACTCTCCTTCTCACAGCCTGCCATGGCATCACTGTAACTGGCACTTTACACAGCAGGAAGACCACTCACAGCATCCCCCCGGAAGGGCAGCAACCACCTGACCAAAATCCCATACGTTAACTCACTCTCCCCAACCACCAGCAAAGGGCACGACAGACAGGTTTCTGCACCTGCACCAACCGGATTTGTGCAGATCCACCAGGCGGCTGTGCAGGAGGAACACAGGGAAGCCACTCCCAGCTCTCAGGTGGCTGGCTTTGAGTCCCTCTGAGAGTAGCAACACAGCAATTCCTGATTGCTGTTAGGCAACCTAAGGCATCACTCACGTGAGAAGGCCCTGAAACCCCTTCAAGGAAGCCAATCAGTTTGATTTTGGATGAGTTCTGCTTTGCTGTGGCTAACACTGTTGCACAGGCAGCATCCCAGCTGATGCCCTTGCCAGGTCAAACACTTCACTAAAATTACTCCAGATACAGTTTATATCAAAAATAAAATGATCCAATCAATGTGAACATCTGCACGTGCAGCTGAACTCACTCTCACTTAGGCCTTAATGCTACCCACACTCAACTCTTCCTCCAGTAACACATCACAGGCCTTCCACAGAACCTGATCCTCCCGCCATGGAGATCCACCACTGGACACTTCCAAAACCCACATGCTGCACACCTGGAATTACCCTCGACAGATGCCAAACTCCAAACCCACCACCTCTGCACCGGGAGGCGTGACACAACAAACAAGGAAAGATCAGCAGTTTAACTGCTACTGCCAAGTCCCACCGAAAGGATGGGCTCACTGATCTTAAAAGACCTTTTCCAAGCTCAATGATTCTATGATCCTACAAACCCAACTAGCTACCACAAACCTCCTCCTGCTATCTTTGTGGAGCTCACTGGCCTAGGTGACATAGACAGGTCTCTTGGAAAAGCTCAGCAGACATTCCAAGGAAGATCAGGAAAAGTGCAAAGAGTGAGGACATTAGGTTTTTCCCTAAATACGATCACCTCAAGGAAAAAAGAGATCTAAAAAGCCTCTCTGAGGCACCAATTCTGCTCTCAAGTCTCAAAACATCCGAGCTCTATAGCTGAGCAAAGCGTAGGAGACACAATAAATATGGCAACTGAGGGCTGCAGACAACCAAGGTGCCGACCCATATACGGGAACAGAGCAGCCACCACTGAAAGGCAGCGACTTCACTTGCTATTTTAAGAACTTGTTTTCATAACACTCCCCAAAACCAAGAACCACCACTCTGAGCAGTGTATTGAGTGGTGTTTGACAACTCCTCAAGCATTACAGACCGGCTATAAAAGCTGCTATTCGTCACAGATGCTCAAGCAGATTTCAGATTAGGAAGCGGGCTCTCATCACAGTATTTCCTTCACTTAATGTTTTCCCCACCAGCCCAACTGCAGCTTTCAAGCTGGTTGGAGCAAGGGAGTGCTTAACAGTTAAAAGTTGTTATTTCACACTTTAAAAAGCCCCCCCACACCTGTTCAGCTAATAGCAGGTGCTAGCTCGGCTGGGAGGGGTTAACCACAGCACCCGCGTCCCTTTTGTTGTTATTATTATGCAAAGGCCAGTCTTGCAGATGGGAAGTGTCAATAAAACAAGGAACAAAGCCCAGGCAAAGTTTTCAGTGACACTTACCAGTCATGCTGCTATCTCTGTTTATCCCATTGTGAAGTTTACAGTGAACAAATGCTGCATCAAACAGCCAGGACCCAAAGAGGTTCAAGATGCTGTTAACCTTTGGCCTGCGAGGAGCCGGCAGTGGCCGTGGCTCAGAGCTTGTCTGGTTTGGGCTAGAGAGTGGAGAAGTAGAGGAAGGTTGGTGCTGCACTTTTGAACCGTGTGCAGTAGTTACCTATTGGAACAGAACACAGGTCAGCTCCCAGGAGCCAGGACACCGCCCCCCCTCCTCTGACCGAGGAAGCCATCAAGTGGGTCAGGTACTTTAATATGGAGTGAGAGCTCACAGAGCTGGTCTTCATTGTCGCTTTATTCACAGTCACTGCTCGATGCCTTCGGTTATGGGGGGGGGTGGTATTGATAGCTGTGCTCTGGGGCATGCTCAGTCGGTTCACTGGCGTGGGTGGTGCGCTGTCAGACCGAGGCCGTGAAATGCCTGCGGATCGTGAGGTAAGGCGAGATCTCAGCAGCAGCAACAAATATATGAACATATTAATAACAAAGCAGTTGCTACTCTAACTACCTGCAGTAAGACAAAAGCCTTACCTAGGAATGCATCCACCAAACAGCTGATCCCACGCATGGCACGAAAGAATATCTGAGGCAGATGCTTAAGGCAGGGGTAGTGATTCAGTTCTTGAGTCATCCCACTCACATTCAGAAACTGCTCCTGAAATTTGGGGGTAGAGCTAATAATGGCTGGGTTACTCAAATCCACAGGATTACTGAAAAACAAAAGAAGCAAGTCGTAGCCAGTTTAGGAGCAGCCACCAGCATTTTAAAAGCACATGAAGATCGCATCAGTTTAAGGCGCCTAAACAACAGCAACTCAAACCAGCACCCAGTGCCAGTACACTGTTGGCTATTTACTCAAAGTCAACTCTCACCTCTTGGGTTGGCTGCACTTCATTGTCCTCAGTCACCTCACAGCCACACAGTAACGTTACCAGGAGTCAGTGAACCCCACCACTACAGTAATATTAACTACTCATGAGGCCTTCTGGACTCAGTTAAGGCCCTGGTATTGCTAAATGTATTCTTAAAAGGTAAGCCATGAATGGAGTACTGCCAGCAAACAGGGCCCAGAAGGGGAGTAGACTGTGAAACTGAGGAATCTTTCCTGACTGGGGCAGGCTAAAGCAGCACCATTCCCAAGACTCCTCAAAACCAGGAGCGTTGCTTGGGTCTGTCATGGTTCTAACAAGGTTTACGTGGCTTTCTTCATGAAAGCAAGGAGACACACCCGTCTAAAAACCAAACTCTTGAAGGTTAAATTTAACACCCTGGAGAACAAATGGAAGTTGTTAACATCTCTGAGAGCTATTGTTCTGCGTTTCCTGTTTTGTTATCTCACAGAAACAAAACTGCCCCAGTCTCATTTTTCAGCTCCCCCAAAATACCAAACCGCTGAAAACCCTAATGAAATGCACCAGTTTGCATTCTGGAGGAGCCAGAGCTCAGCCCTGAACAATCCACTGTCTTGCCCTGAACTGCTGCAGGGCACTGCTACAACTCCTTTGCCCTTTACTCTGCTCAGGTGCTTAACCTCAGCAAGCTCCAGCGACCTTTTCATTCTCATGCAGGGTTACAGAAGCGACAGCAGTTACAATACCTCAGCATATGTAAAAAGCGAAACCAAGTCTGTGCAACGCACTCGTTATCCATTTCAGGAGGGATCAGACCAGCATCTTCATCGGGTATTTTAAATGGAGGAAATGAAGGTCCGTATGTAAAACGAAGCAATCTAGAAAGGATTAAGGAAGCCAGACTGTGTTCAATTAAGAGTCCTCAAACATTTAAGTTATTTGAGCCTCAAAGGAACCAATAGTCCACAGGGAAGCCCACAAAGCACAGCCCACTACTCAAAGTCTTCCTAGAGGTCTCCCTCTCATACCATCATTCCATCTTCAAAATTTTGAAGGGCACAGGCCATGCAGCCAGCCACCTCACAAGAGGCGACAATGGGGGCAGGTTGTACACAGAATAGGAACGTAAACCCTGTTCTCAAGGTTCTTCAGCTAACGACAGCCACCAGCCACATTAGGCTACAAGCGTAAAAACCAAGTTACTGATGAGTGACCACTTACATCAGCTCACAGCAACGCTGGGTGCTGCCCTACCAGTAAGTGTGGGGCTACACCAGCAGTGTGTGCTGCCCTGCGGGAACTCTACTGGGTTTTGCAGAGGCCAGGAGCTGTGGATTGAACAGTTAAGAGCACACCTGCAGAGCGGCTCAGAGCTATGCCCTACCTTAAGAACAGCTTAGATAAACCAGGCTGCGACTACTGACCAGTCAGCAGCAACTGAGCCACCACTGTCTGGTTTAAGTCCTGGTTCATCCCCACCTACAGCCTACAGATCAGATTCCTCACAGGACCATCATAATGTTCTCAAGTACAGTCGTACCCTTCCAGTACTGTATTGCTCCCAGATGTCTCATTGTGCCTTTCCCTAAGCTCTCTTAGCATCCTTTCTTGCTTTGTTATCACACCCCTATTTCTAAGCTTAGAGTTCTTGTACCGGGCAAGAGACCCCCACCCAGCATTGTCCCCTTACAGCCATGCAGTTTGATGAAGTCATTTTAACAGTTAAGTATTTTCTGTGCCGTTTAAGACCCCTCTGCACTGGCAGGGATCCTCAGGAGTTCAGCCCGTTACGCATCAGTTACAAACCCACGCTCAGAGCAGCAGACAGAAACGTCCCATAAGACCTGCGGGTTACTCTGCACCGACAGAGCTGCTAGTCAACAGCAGACGATAAAGTGTGGGCACAAAGCAGAACTCCGACACGTGTCTGCAGCCCGAGCTGTTCTTTTCAGATCAGTGAATCGTGAAATATTTTCTGTTACACAACACTACATCTGAAGGGCTAAAAATAGCTAAAGGAGCAGCGTGGGAAATGCACAGAACTCCTGCCGCAGCTTTCGTTCCCACAGGTTCAACAAGTGGCTGCGTAACCTGGAGCAGCGTCCCCACACTCAGAATCTGGACAGGTAACTCAGAAGCAGATTCCAGAAAGCAAAAAAGCCTAGCACTGGACTTTCAAAGTGCAGACGTTTAATGACTCTCTGCACTTTGACAGAAACGTCAACTGGGGCCTCAGGAGAGCTGGAAGGAAACGACCCAGACCCCTGCTCCTCCCCAGTTACTTCAGCTATTTCCTCCAAGAGGCTGAGATTCGTCCTCAAAGGCTTCACACCACAGAATCCACAATGAAGGACAGAGATGCCCTTCAGTGCTCCTCCAGTACTCCCTGCCAGAGGGGAGCTGCAGCCCGCCTGTGGCCAGATATCCCACTGCCAGGCACCTGCAGCTTGGCCTCAGCAGCAAAGCAGCCAAGTCCAAGAGTCACCTCAAACACAGCAATGCAGCACTAACAAGCACCGAATAACCAACTCTGGCAGTAACTGGTGTTAAACAGAGAGTGTAATGCCATTGGCACTGACTGGCATTAAGCACGCTGTAACGCTACACCGATGGTCATGACTCAGTGTTCACAGGTCGTGATGAAGAGCCACACCGAAGACGACTAATAAACTCACTGCAAAGAGGTACGTGTCAGAGGGACACTGCGGTGACACAGTAACAGCTGACCCAACTCAAATCTCACACAACAGTAGAGGCCAAGGATCCCCAGCAGATCTCTGGCTTTGCTTTAGCTCATTCACCCCTGGATCGCTGTGCTGGCAACAGACAAGCAACTTCAGAGCAAAAACCACATCCAGCCATGACTGTCCCCACACACGGTTATTTCCATGGGACTGATCCTACCTGGAGGTAAGGGCACAGATGACCTTGCTCCACTGCTCCACTACGGCAGGGTGATGTCGCCAGTTGGCCACCATCTCTTTGGCAGTTTTCCAGTAGGGTGGAGTTGGAAAGCACCTAGTACAGGCGAGCAACCACACCTCAAACAGCACACCGATCAGCTTCTCGGCCAGATTCTCTGCAATGCCCCCTTACAACAGAAACAAAGCGGGTCTCCAGTGAGCATCCAGTCAAGCCAATGCCAACTTCTCCTTAAGGACATTTCAGTGTGACTGCACAAAGGATCTTAAATTCTCTTTTTTCCCCCACTGCTTTCTGTTTCAGAGTAATTCCCAATTGCTTCCCCCAGCCCATTAGCCTTTTAGAAAGCCAAAAAGCAAAGCCCAGGCACACAGATGTGGCACAACAGGACACTGGGAATCCACTGCTCTTCTGTTGCACTGTATCCATGCTGATGCCTTATTAACACAGGGATCAACTGTGGGCACTGCTTTGCAGTGGGCAGGTCAGGCAGCTGCAGAACATGTAGAGGCCTCACTGAAACAAAGCAGGATCACCTCTGTCTGAAATCCACCGTGTGCTGTTCCCGCACAGAGTTACTGTCCTGCAAAAGCGTATTTGAAGAACTCGGCTCCAAACCACTCAGTCTTTTCTGACTCCGCTTTACCTCAGAATTCGGAGTGAGCAACCATGCTCTGGAGGCTAAAGTAAGAGCTTTTCACCCACTTCCCACCATCCCCTGGCAGCTCAACGTCAAACGGAGACAAAGGTTTGTCCAGTAACTGAAATAAGTTGAAGTTGAAGACGAACCTTGCACAGTTGGAGCGGCTAGAAGAGTGTCATTGATCTGAAGAAGAAATAACAACAAAACCTCCCAGGTTTCTCTTGCCATAATCGTCGATTCACGAGCCAGTTTCTGGACAGCTTTCAAAACCTGCAAGCATAGTCTGATCTGACTGGACCCTGGGTCTGGCCTGCAAAAGGGAAAAACAGTACTTGAGTCTCTGAACAAGAGCTCAGAAGTGACTTGTACAATAATCTGAACTCTGAGCAATTACAAGAGGAAGCGCCAACATTATCGCGCAAGAGCCAGGACCATGAGTTAACATGCTTCTCCGCACCCCAGGTCTGTCACCAAGCATCCTACCTCTTCCTAGTAAGTACAAGACGAACCATACGTAGCTCTTTCTATGTGACATGGAACTCACCACATTTACTGTGGTAAGTACAGCCCCTTACCCTGAAGGGATTTCTCTCAGATCAAACAGTGAGAATGCATCAAGGCATCATTCATTAACTGCTACAGATAATTCAGAAGAGACCCAAATTAGGAGAAAATCCGTTAGTAAGTTACACTAGTTCTCCTCTTGCTTCCAAACGTGGGTCCAACCTTCACCACCACCACAGTGAATTTAGAAAAACCTAGAAGAGGGCCATTAGATAGGTAAATCAGACTAGAGGAAGGGGGATAAATACAGGAAGTAACAGACGCGTGTTATCAAGGTCTTTCCTTTCATAACAGCCAGTTCCACACTGCCCCATGCTGAGTCACTCCACATGCCCTGCTGCAGTAGCAGCACAGAGCAGCATGAAACAGCTCTGAGCAGAGCACTCCCTTCCCACCAGCTGGTTCAGACAAGGCAGAGCAGATACAAAGCAGTACCACAAACCGTTCTGGGCAGTCTGTGAGAGCACTGGGAAACTAAACTTTCAGACTTCCTCAGCTTTAAGAGTGAAAAAGGAGATTCCAACACGTACCAGCCACTTTTCAACTCGTACGGCCTTTCCTCAGCCCATTTACCTTCCGCTGGACTACTAAGTGTTACCAGATTCCTGACAAATCATTTCAATGTGTGTCTGACCTCGCACACTACTCCTCTGCATCAAGAGCTGTTCCCACCATTGCATAGGAGAAGCAGAAGTTACTACGAAGAAGTGTGTTACACTAGGGCAGTTACGTTGTCTGTCAAACAATTCTTGACACCGTGGTTGCACAGAAGACCCTGGTACCTACACAGAATCTCTTGGGGAGGGGACACAGAGAACAGTGCTCTTGTATTTTCCTTCTGTCCTTCTAACAAGAACTTGCGGCACTGAAATGTTTTCTGGCAGCAGCAACTACTGTTGCTGCAGTAATCAGCAAGGCTTCCTGACTATCACAGGGCTACTAGAGACAGCCTGTGGACTGCCTGAATACACCAGGAAGAGTGTTCATTTCATCAGGGTGGGAAAAAGGTCAGTGCTAGAGGGAAGGATGTGAGCACCCTCTCTCTGGTAAGCCCAGACGACAGAGAAAAGGCAACCTGTCTCACCCACCTATTTCAGGGACAAATAAACATTTGCTTCAGCCGAGTGCTCAGACCAGAGCCATTCGCACACCAGCTCTGATTGGCAACACGTGCTCCTGAGATGCTGTTTACACTGAACTGCTCATTTAGGGCTGCTGCGTTTCACTCCGTAACTATACGGCTTCCTCAGTGTCACCACAGCTCAGGGACACCACTTTCAGGCAGCCAACCCAACAGCTACATGGTTTCCAGGATACCAGGGAGGAAGCTATTTTAGTCACAACCCTCCATAGGGCAGGTGTGGCCTCTTCAACACAAGGCCAGCAGATTCTTCCAGAAAAACTCACGGCAGGATGCACAAAACTCCTGGGTAAGTATCACGCAGAGACCCAGGAGCATCGCAACCTTCATCAGCTGGGTAAACCCAGAAATTATTCTCCTCCCTTCCATGTAAGGAGGAGAATATAAGCCTTTGCTTTCACCCAACCAAGGTTTCACAACTTCATTTCACCTTTTTTTCAATTTATCGTCCTGGTGCTGGGGTGAATTCTGAACCCTAGAGGACAAAAAGTTCCTCTTACTTGAAAAGAGAGGAGGAAGTTGAACACCCAAGTGTTGACAGCAGCAGCCACAAAAAATAAAACCCAAACTGTTTTGGATACGTCTTGGCTTTCAGCAGAACGTGTAGGTTCAGGCACAAAGCAGTGTCCCACCAGGAGATCCTCCAGCAGGACAGAAACATCGGAAGCAGACAAAGCATGGGGTTGCCAAGATGTGCTCCTGGCTCTCGGTTGTTTTACACAACACAGAGCACGGATCACACAGTGATGTCATTTAACCCTACCCCACCCCCAGCCCCCAACAGAGCTGGGTCTCCCAAGTTCTTGGTAAAGTGATCTGTAATCCTGGTTACCTAAATGCAGTAGTGACAGCTCAAGTCACTACTGCAGATTACAGAACAGATCTGGAGACACACCTTCCGCCTAACTCGGTGGCACCAACAGTGTCATCGTAACCAGGAGCCTCCATGGTTCAGCAGGCCCCTCTGGCAGGTTACTGCTGACTGCAGCTTCCAGTTCCTGAACGTCCCGGCCCCAACACTCACCTGGGTACAAAGAGGTTCTGGAGATGTTTGAGAATGCTTTGAACATAAAGGTTTGGTTCCTTAATAACTGGTAAAGGAATGGAATCCTTAGGTAATACCAGAGCCATAATCCAGTCTGTATATACGTCGACACAGTATTTCACAGTATCTCCATCCAGAGGGAGGGTCAGGCCATAGCAAACAACCTCCATAGTCCATTTTACCTGATCAAACACGAAGCAGAAGTTATTAAAAATTAGCATTAACAAGTTAACGACCCTCAGAGGACACTGACTCTACCTCACCCATACCACACTGCTGCTGGCGTCATGTCAAATCTGTGTAACACACTGCAGGAAAACATCATCATCACTTTGTGTGTCACAGTGTCATGAAGGTGATGAATAATGGCAAATCCCTCTAAACCCTGACCCTCTTCACTCTAACCTGCAGGGAGAACTCTTCAGAGGAGTGGATGCAACAGAAGGTTTTCAAACTCTGCTAAATACTTCTGTTCTATAAAGGCTTTTTTTTTTAAGTCACATACTCCTGCTTCAAACATGAAGGCAATGACAAAGGCTAAATTGCTTACTTGGCTTTTCTTGTGGGTTTCTTTTCTTTAGCCTGAGCTCCCCAACAGCAGCTCACACAAACAGCACTGGGCTACAAAATACCATGTTGCTATGGACTGGCTGTTAGCAGAAACCTTGTGTAGATTACTGACCCAAAACATAGCGCAGACCAAGAGACATGGACTGCTCAAGAGACACAAACGAACCAGGCTACAGAAAGTCATGAAGTCACCGTTCCAGCATGGAACATAAGGAAAGCACTTACTTCTTTGTCTGTTTTCAGTAAACTCTCGCTTCCAACGGATGATGTAATTAAAGCTTGACCAAGAGGACGCACCACCGCATTTGCCACTTCTCTCCCCACATTCTCAGGGTAGCTGTGAAGAACACTGGTATTCCCCTGATCATTCTGAATGACAAGGTGTAAGGATCTCCACTCTGAGTACATAGTGCCTCTATGCTACAGTCCAAACAACACCTGGGGGAGCCAAGGACGAGAAAAAAAGACAACTGG
Organism: Upupa epops; assembly: GCA_013397515.1. NCBI lineage: Eukaryota > Metazoa > Chordata > Aves > Bucerotiformes > Upupidae > Upupa > Upupa epops. The sequence goes on from VZRI01011492.1 coordinate 244,260, forward strand.
AACAAAGAGGCATCGCGTAAGTTACCAAAACTGAGGCTGTCTGCCATCCCACCTTCCTGTCAATGCAACATGCACGTGTCTGTGTCACACAAGAAGACCTGAAAGAGCTTCTGACAGCTGGTTCTCAACACTGTATTGGGTTCTTCTGGGGGGAAGGCTGTAAGTACAGCTGCAAGCTTGTTCTTCTAAAACGAAGATCACAGCAAGATTCAGTCAGGGACCTGCAGCCCATCTGAGATACAAACTTCAGAACTGGCTTCACCTCACATGACTTTGGTTTGCGCTATCCTTGCAGGAAAGATGTGCTTACTTACCTATATGGCATCTTTGGCTACATGAAAGCTGTGAACATTGCTCGGTTCAACAGCAGCTAAAAACATATCAGGAAACTTCTAGGAAAATCTTTGTCCTCTCAGGAGACAAAAATTCAGCCCTTTTCCCACTCATAAGTAATTTCTCCTACAGCAACACACCACTCAAAACCAGTAACTGAAAATAGGGTTGGCTGGTGACAGGGTACACTCCATCTGCAGCAATTTCAGGCCTGACTGAGCCTTGGGGGCTAACACAGACCCAGCAGCTCCTTACATCATCATTCTAACAGCACACGCTAGTAGCAGACCTTAGAGCATTAGGGTAGGTCCTTGTGAAGTCCCTGCCAGCAAAGCCACTCCCTACTCCAGATTTGTCCCAAAGACTCAGGACTCAAAGAGCCACTCAAACATTTCCCAGGTAGCACTCAGGACTAGATAGGACAGACAGTTCTGCAGTTCTCCTTTCAATATCAGCTGTGTTCCCCCACTGCAGCCTGAGCCTGCTCCAGAAGCTGATGGAGAACTATCCATGTTAGCAGTGGGTCTGGCATTCCTGTGAAATCACAGCCCAGCAGAGGTTCAGGTCTGCTGCCACTGCCACTCTCAGGACCAGGGCAGGGTTCTGCTGCTGCAGGAGCCATGGGCCATGCACATACACAATCCCCTCCCTGGTGTACACAAGTGGGCTGGGGAGCTCAGCCAGAGCAGGCAGCTGCAGGCAGCAGCGAGGCACAGAGCGTGACAGGGCCAGCAGCAATGTCACAGGACTGCAGCCAGTCCTGCTGACAGCACTGGGCAGCTCAAGGAGATCTGCCATACACTGCCAGTTTTGGTCTCTGTATCAAAACACTGAGAAAGCTGTACCAGCACAAACACTTTTTCTGCTGAGACAGTTTTTAGGTGGATCAAGGACTGGTCCAAGTCAGGCAAAGTGAACATATGTGCCAACACAAAGGAGCGGTGAGGACACAGGGCTGGGAAGTGTGGCAGGAACATCCCTCCTGGCAGCAGCAGCCTTTGGTACCCACTCACAACTTGGCAATGGATGCTTGAGCAGGAGGTACTGTGGCAGCCTCAGCCATCCACCTTGGGATGGCACCACCTCCCTCTTTCCTCTAACACCAGAAGACTCTTGGCAGTCACCTGAGACAGCTGATCACATGAGCAACAAAACAAGGAAAGCAAGGAGCATTCAACAGCCCCCCAGCTTAGATCAGCTCAAGCTGTCACAAACAGCAGCCTGGGAACCACTTGCCAACTACAGTTAGCTGGCACATTTTGGAAGGCAAAGTATGTCATACCTGAAGACTGCCTCACCCTCCAGCCTGAGTCTGGAGAGGGGACAGAAGTTAAATGCCACCCATTTGCCAAGTGCCAGTCCCACTGCACTACCTCACACATGCTCAGAGCAGAGTATCCCACAAGGGACAGGTGAACAGAGTCCCCATCCCTCTGTTTGGCACTCAAGTTTACTACACAAGTGTCTAACACCATGAGGACTGCTGGTGTAAATAAACTGATTTCAGCTGATAGAGCACCATGGACTTTCCGTGGCTGGAAGGACTGGCAGCCAGCAGCTCATGGCAGAAACTTATCAGCATGTTGATAACTGCTGACACTTGCTGTGGCTGCCCTTGGACCAGAACCACATTCCCAGCAACCTGCAAGTGCTGCACGACAGAAGCAAATCACGGGCAGTGCCTGTGTAGGAGTTTTCTCATCTAGAAAGCAGGAGTCATCACAGAGGACAAGGATTACCAGACCCCGTTGCCCTGGGGCAATAAGGGCACACAGCCGGCTGCCCCCATGCACTCTCTGCCTGCTAAAGCCCAGACACACACCTGTTTTGGGGAACCCTCCCACACCTCTGAGAGGAGCAGCGTTTGTCATAGGTACAGGATGGATGCAATCTGCCATGTTCAGGAGTAATCAAAACCCTGTGCCAGACACACACACCCTACTGCCTGATCGCCGTGCACAAACTCACTGATCAAATCTGTATCTTACCAATACTCAGGACTTCCTTTGGTCTTGCCATAAAATAAACCTAGTAGACAGAAGTACAAGGAACACTGAAAAGAGTGGTGCTTCAGCTGTAAACCCCCTTTGAGGTGCAATTTCAGTTGTTTTCTTATTTGCCCCCTACATTTAGCATTAATATGTTTAAGTTTTATTTGCAAGGATTCCAAGTTACTTTGCATGAAACGCTTCACTTCAGCTGACACTTGAACTGGGAACTGCTGCTCTAAGACATACCTGGGGTGTAGCTAAATCCACCTTTATCACAAATTACTTAGCAACAGCAAACTGCAGGAAAAATACAAGCAATAAAGCGACTGTGACACCACACACAGAGCACACCCTGATTTTTATTGCTGGTTTTGCAACCCACCTGAATTTCAGCTTCAGAAAAGCACCCACTGGCCCAAATAACACCTCCTAAATTTCATGCAGCTGAGTATTTGTGTTTCATATCAACACGAGTCAAATCACTGAGGACTCTCACAATGACAGGCAACCTAATTAAGAGAAGGGGCAGGAAGAAGAAATAAACCCCTGAAGTTACTGAAGCAGTTGTACACACTCTGAAGTTTGGAAAAGAGTGGTCTCTGTGTTCCTGGAGGCTGTGCCCGATAAAACATCTCTAGATTCTCACAGACAGATTTGGAAAGAAACTGTCAGCATTAACACTGGCAGAACAATGGAGATGTAAAATGAAACTATTGACCACTGACTAGAAAACTGAGCACAATTCCAGTGTTCCCAGCACTGTAAGTAATTTGTGTTTTAATATCACCTCCTCCAGATCCATTTCAGCTTGGGAATTTTTAGTAGTTGCCACCATATAAACCTCTGAAAATGGATATCCCAGCACTTCAGACCAAAGATCCTCAGTTACCAAGCACTGCAGAAATCAGCGAGTAAAATCAGCAAGTATGAAAGAACTTACTAATGAGCCCACAACACTCCAGAATAGAGATTTCAGTTCTATTTCCAGTCAGTCTATGAAGATTGGAATATGATCAGCTGCAGCCAGGGTCAGTAAAGTCAGACACTGAGCACTACCTGAGTGACAAAGCTACAGTCTGACTTGCTCTGGTGGAACATGCAGGAGCCTAAGTGCAAGGCAGAGGTGGGGTGTGGAGCGTGTGCAGAGGAGAGACCAGGGAACTGACACTAGGGTACAGAGCAGCAGTTCTAAAAACATGTACTGAGAAGAGCTCTGAGGGTAAATATGGACACTAAGCCCTTTGTGCTCAGCAACTTCATACATAAAATTACTACTTGTGTACGAAGCAAAAGATGAGTTGACCCAAAAAAGGATGGTCCTTGGGTTCCAGTGCAGATCTGACTTGGAGCACAGTGGGTCATCAGGAGCCTGCCACAGCCAGAGTGGCTGCCTAAAAACTGCCTTCTGCCCAGGGAGATTAACAGAGCCCTAAGAAAACACAAACACCGATTCTGCGTGTTTTGGCTACTCCACTGCTTTACAGCCTCATTACTCAGCTACCCGAGTACTCTGCTTCTCACTGTCACTCATCTTTAAAAGCAGGCTGCACGGCCGGGAAGGGATGACGCGGAGCAGGGGATCCCCGGTGGAAACGTGACCCGCGAACAGAACGGGATGAAGGGAACAAGAGGCCCTGGGCAGGCCACAAGCACCACCGGCAACAGGCACAGGGACGTTTCCCGTCAGCACACGCTGCAGCTGGCGGGGCCGCGCACGGCGGGGAGGGACCGGGACACAGGCCGAGAAGGGCTCTAGTGCCGCTTGGTGGACCGAGGAGCCCCGGACCCCGCTCCGGCACCCCCCGCTCTTAGGCCCTGCCGGCGGCTCGGGGGGCGGAGGCAACTCCGGAAGGTGCCCGGGGATACAGGCCCCGCCGCCGCCGCCACGGGGCCGGGCGCGAGAGGGTCGAGGCAGGCTTACCTGAGCCGAAGGGCCCGGCGGGCATGTCGGGGCAGGGCGGGCCGCTGCGCCCTCAGGCCGCGGCTT
>VZRI01011492.1:254964-329139 GCA_013397515.1 Upupa epops
TGACTGGGGCTGGAGCCGCCTGTGGAGGTGTCAGTTGGCTCCATCATCCGTTCAGGGCCCCGGGGGCTCGTTCGGTGAGTTCCAGCCCCGGGCAACAGCTCTGACGGTCGTGACAAAGGCAGCCGTTTCCGCGTTCAAAGTCATCGCGGTAAATCCGGTTACGAAACCAGGGCGCGGTGGGAGCCCCTCGGCCGGCGCTGCAGCATCGCTCCGAGTGCAGCCTTGGGACCCAGAGCCTGGCGCCTCATCTAGACATGGGAACCCTTCGCAGGCCGAGGAGCCTGGGACCGGTGTGTGAGCGGGCCCTGGTGAGGGTGGCCGCTGAGCAGGAACCAGAGCCCGCGTTGGTAGCAGAACCGGGGTGGCGATCACACCGGTGTTGGCTCTGGAGAGCAGGAAAGGTCTGGCAGGTGCCCGGTGGGACGTGGGAAACCCAAAGGGATGTCAGTGCCTGAGCACTGAGGGGGTGAGAAGAGGGCCTTTACTCTTGGAGAAGGGTCTGCTTCTGCTCCCTGTGTCAGGCAGATTTGTGAGCCTCCCGTGTTCAGGTTGGAGGACCTGGGGTTCGTTACTTCAGCCTCTGCGTTGTCTTCTGTGTAGATGCAAGAGGACAGCACTCTTCCAAACCCTGCAGTCGTTCAAACTGCTTGGCGCCTGTGTGTCAGTCCGTGCTGGACAGTACGAAGCTCAGGAGAAGTGCGAGAGCTGCGTTTGAAATAGCTGCATGTGTAACAGAATAGGCATTTGAGGTTTTAATTATTTAATTGATGTTCTCTCAAGTAATAGCAGGATTGGCTCCACTGTTGCCTCCTGTGAAGAGGTGAAGCCAGACCTTCTCGAGTGCCAATTCCGTAGGTAGAGGCAACACCATGACCCTCAGTTTATGTATGAACACCTGTGCTGCTACAACTCCTGAGCCTGGCCCCGGGGGGTTTGCACAGTGTGTGGTTCAAGGCTGTTTGGATCGTTACAGCCGGTTGAGCCTGGGATAGTTAGAGCGGAGCAGTGTTCTGCTGCTGGTGCTCTGCACTGTTGGAGAAAGCGTTCCCGGTGTGTGTCTTGGTGCATCTAAATGGCCTCATTTTCATGTGAATGTGCCTTGGGAGAAATAATAAAACTGAGTATTGCTTTTCCCTGGAATTCTCAGTCCTCTGGCCAGACAAGGTCAGTTGTTAAGCAAAGCAGTTGTAGTTTGGTTTGGATATGTGAAGGATGGGGTGAGTCTGCCTTCTGATGTGCAGATCAGCATGGAAGGCACTGTGTTAGTCTCACTCGGTCTTCTGTTCTTGTAAGTTGTGAGCATAAGTGGGGCTCACTGGGTGTTTAATAATACATCGTCATTGATCGCTCACCTTTTCCTGTCTAGCCGGATCCCCTTGGTGTCTGGCTGCTGCAGACTGTTCGCCGTAGTGATCAAATTGATGTTATGGAAAGCAGGGGAAGGAGTGGCTTTGTGTTTGCTTGGCCATTGCCCTTAGCAGGCTGGGATGCCTCTGCATTTACAGCGGGCTTTAGTCTGCGGAAGGGCTGTTCCTTACTTTACAGGTGTAAGTACAGTAGGAGTTCCAAATGCTGTGTTTAGTTTTAAAGTAGCCTGTACTGTTGGGTTGTGTGTGAACTCTGTGATTGCCAGATGGATTCAGAATTTTAAACTCCACCTCTTTTATTCCCCCAAGATCTAGAATTGTGGCTTTTCTCTGTGTTTGAATGGAGCCCCTCAGCTGCTTCCTTTTCATCAGTATTTGGGTGGTGAAGCTGCATGCTACATCTTAAACTGATCTAACGGCAGGTTGGCATGCCAAAGGGCAGGTCCCGCTCTTCGCTCTGTCTTGTCCCAGCTACAGCATTTACTGGCTGCTACCCTGAGCCAGTGCAGTTTCCTCAAATAAGCAGGGCACTAATCCAGCCCCTCCGTGTCCCCACCTGCCCAGAAGATCCACCTTTGCCAGGTGCGCCAGTCGTGTGGCTTCAGAGAAGGGCCAAGGAGTGCTGGGTGTAAGAATAGCCGTACAATCGCGTGGAACCATCCAGTCAACACTTTTTCTGACAGTGACCAAAAGAGGAGGGATCAGGTCAGGGCAAATGATGAAACCCTCTCCGACATCTTTCTTGGCTCCCGCGGGACGTCACAAGGTGCGTGTTGTTTGCATCGATTGTGTCGATGCTTAATCTGTGTCTGCCTGTGTCTCAAGTCAATTTAAACGTATGGCGGTGCCGCTCCCCAGGGGATGTGCCAGAGCACAGAGTGATGCTGTGGGTGCTGCCTCTGCTTGTTTCCTTCAAACTTGACAGCTGCCACCTCCCCTTCCTATCACCCAGCTTCTCTATTGTTTGGAAACAGAGAACAACTGGTCTCTGTTTACCTTCTCCACGCAACTGGCGGGTCTTTAGGCTTCTGTCATATGTTGCTGCAGTAATCTCTTTCCAGACAGAAGAACCCTGGCCTGACTGATTATTTCTCATTGTTCATCTTCTCAAATGTTGTTTCCTTTCAAGAAATATCTTCTCCTTTCGCTGTGTGGAAGCTGCGGACACTACATCCAGGATTTGTGCTGCAGACATTCCATAGCTTAATATGGTGGATTAATTACCAATCCTTTCCTAACGGGGTTGTTTTTTGTGTGCATTGACTGGCTGTGAGCTGGTGCCTTTATCAGTCTGTCGTGGCTCCAGTGAGACCTTCTGAATGTTAATGATCACTTTGTCTGCGAAGGTAGGATCATTTTTCTTTGGACTGCTGCTTTATTTGCTCTGAATTTCGTCTGCTCTTTTATTCCTGGATTTTCCAGTCTCGCAGGGTTTTTCTGTGGGTCCTCAGTCAGCCTTTCTCTTTACTGTCAGAGTAGCTCCTATCCTTGGGAGACTTTGACTCACTCCCTGCCTGTTTTGTAGATTGTTTATGAACGCAGGGTACAGCAGGGCTCTGCGGAAACTCCTGGCATCAACCTCCCCGGGAAATCTGCCTCGTTCTGCCTCCCCACTGCCGTCTCCACCAGCAGAGCCTCTGTCCCATCACTGTCTTGTGCAGCAGTGCTGTCACTGCTGCTAATGCCCTCCACCTGGAAATGAACCCCACAGATTAGCAATTAATGCTGACTTGTACAGCACCAGCAGAGCTACACCAAATGCATGAGGTTAACTAGATCAGTTCAGTTAGGTAAGTCATACCCCTGTGTTTGCTGCAGGTTGGAGTGGTGGCCTTGTGGGCTCTGCTCTGGTCTGGACTGACAGGGACATGAGTGTCTGTGTCAGACTGACACTTGTCATTTCAGACCGGCATGGACTCGATGCCCTAGAGGGGTCAGTCTAACATGGTGTGCAAGTTACGCCTAGCAACTAATTCAGTCGGGTTTGTGCTGCCGCGCTCGCTGCGCTGAGGCAGAAAACCGGGTTGACCGTGGGTTAATGTCTGGAATTCCTGAAACATAGTGAACAAGGAGGGGTTTAGTGCCTTTGTAAATTGAAAGGGGTCTGGGGTTATTTTTCATCCTGCACGTGGATTTCATTCTAACGCATTAGGAGCTACTGCATGGTAAACAGCTCAGAAACGTGTCACCGGACACCCTCAAACGTTGCTGCTGACACCCTTGTTCCGTTTTTAAGTGCTGGGACTCTGCACGTTGGAGCTATGCTGCTGTGTCAGTGTGTGGTTCTGGAGATCTAGGCACACCAGCTGTCATGTTCCAGTTACTTGGCCTTCATCATGGAGGCTCTGCCCTACCCAGCCTGTGACCTTTGCACAGTGTGGGCTCTTGCCATGAGAGGATGAAGGTTTAAAAACTTCTGAGCAGCCAGAAGAGAAACACCGGTCAGTATCCAGGTGTTCGTTACCTTCGGACGCTGAAATACTGCATTTGTGACTGGTTTTTAATGGTCTTGGTGCTTGTGGCTGTCATGGGGCTGACCACACACAGCAGGAGCTGAGGGGGATGTTTTCCTACAAACAACAGAGTTGTTCCTGAAGGCCATCAGGCTTCAGGAGACACCTGGTGCTCCTGTAATCCCTCAGGTTCCTGGAACTCTTCATCCGCATTCCAGATCTTGGGAAACACGAATGGCTGGCACCTCTCCTGGGCTCTGCACTCTAACAGGTTATTTATGTGCTGTGCTGGGAGCAGTGCTTCAGCTGGAGAACGTACTCTGAGAAAGGGGTTCCTGGGGCTTGGAGACAGTTGGGTGGTGTTGTCCTGCAGCTCAGGTGATTTGAAGATGCTCCTGTCCAGGTCTGCAGAGTGGGAAAGGATGTATGTCTGGACTGCTCTGGCAGGTAGCTGTTGATGAGCTTGTCTGTGGATGAGCTCTGGCAGGAGAGGTGTGGTACTTGCTCAGAGGTGTTGCTTTTCCTGAGAGTGACTGGTTTCCCTGTTGCTCAGCCAGTGATCAGGCTTCCACACTAAACCTGCAGGGAAGTCAGAGACTGATACTGGTGCTGATGGGGTTTCTCTGGGGAAAGTCCTGGTGCTTCTGAAAGTCTGTGGTGCCAGGCTGGTGAGCGTCGGTGATGGATCTGTAGGGATAGGAAACAACATTCCCTCCACCGTTTCTTACTTCTGAAGGAACTGTTCTCTGGGTGCAGAACACGACAGTGAAAGATCGGCCTGCCTGACCCCTGTCATGCCTGGGACTGCCAAACCCAGACGGCGATGGGCACAGCCCAGTGCGCTGGGCACTCCACAGCCTTCCTACCGAATGCTTTGGGATGTCCTGCTCTGTTCGGTTCCCTGTTCACGTGTGTTGAATACAAATTGCTGTAGGCTGTGTAGTGTGTGCCCTCATACTGGCTGCATCAGTCCATGTGAGTGTTGGCGACGCTTCCCAACTCGTGGATAGCTTGGCAGCTGTGTCTTGGGGGATTATTGGCCTCCTGAAGCTCCTGTAGGCAGGTGTTTGTGGGAAGCAGCAGCTCCAGCGCCAGGGCTCACTGGTCAGCCTGTACCACACAAGCTTCACTGGGTACCGAGACCATCAGGCCCTTCCTATAGTGATTCAGCTTGCAAGGGGCTTTTGTTGTTACGCCTGGTAATAATTGCCAAATGAAGTGCTTTCAAGGGTAATTGTAGGCCACTGTAATTACGTGTAAGCTGCCACTCTTGCCAGTATAAAACTGGCTTTAAAACAGTTGGCAGAGCTCAGCAGTTGGCTGCTCAGGAGGGGGGGTCCTACGCGGGTTCCACGTGAATGCATCCCGTTACTGGAAATGGTATTTCCTCTCTGACGAGAGGCTTAGGGACCCTAAAGGCGACGCAGCTGTCTGCCATCCTGCCTTTCTTTATGTCAACCATGACAGTGCAGAGGGAGCAGCATTCCTGAGTACGCTTACCCATCCATTCCTCAGTCTCGGGGTGTGGTGGAGGTCTGTGGTGCTGTGAGGTGGAGTAGAAGGTGCCTTTGGCAGGGACCGTTGGTGGTGGAGCTGCTCTCGGCATCCTGTGCTCAGAGGCCGGGCAGCACTCTCTGGAGCGGTGTGTGCAGGGGTGCTTTGGCACAGCACGGGCTGAGGTGCTGCTTGTCTGTGAAGCTGGTCAGGACTAGAAGAAACCTTCACCTGTTTTTTTCCTGGGTTAAGTAGTGTTTTATTGGGATTGCAGAACTGGCCTGGAGTAGACTTCGCGTGCCGGCTTCTAGAACTGTGTTGCCCAGCATTTCTCGGACAGGAGGAGGAGGTATTCTCTGAGTGCTAGATTTTTTCGTAGTTGTTGGTGAAGGGTAGTGGAGGGTTTTCCCTTGGCCTGTCACCATATAACTGCTTTTTCCCCTCAGTCTTTAATTCCTTCCTCATAAAGACAGCAGTTTCTTATCAGTGAAAGCAATAAAACGGGCAGGGAGGCTTGTGCTCTCTTGAAAAACCAAAACCTTAAGGGATGTATTTCATTGTGTGGTCTAGTAACCTTATAGTATGTTAATAGTAGAATAGGAGTATCAATTTGAGACCTCACGCAAAGGCAGGAGAAGCCCTGTCGGTGCTGTTTCAGAGTAGAGTGTTACTCAGCCTTTTCGAGAGGTCTGCAGAATGATAATCTCTGTTCCCTGACAGGAAGGCGGCAGTTGCTGGGGAAGAAGGTGCCCTGACACGTGAGACAGGAGGCTTGGTGTGTGTCCTGAGCGAAACTTCTTACTCCATTTATGTCCTGGGTATCCCCCCTCTACGGCCTCTTGGAGTGTGCTGTGCGGGGGAGCTCGGCGTAGACACTGGCCCAGGCGGCCCAAAACAATTGGAAGACTTAGATTTTTCTTGCAACCAGGGCACAGCCCCAAAGCCAGTGGTCTCTGATTCAGTCAGTCATCAAGGACAGAGTTCTGCTGGCCGAGCCCAGTTGCACCAGTGTGGCGCTGTAGTTAGCACTGGACTCATTCAGCAGAGTTAGTGGGAAGCTGGCACAGACCTTTCCCTTACAGACCGCTGCTGGAGGAGGGCCTCCTTTAACCTTAGGCAGTGTGTAACAGCCGGCTGTTCCAGTCCGAGATGCAGCCCAGGTTTAAAGGGCGTAGAAGGTGGTGGTGTTGTGAAGCTGCTGTAGTTGTTGCAGGAGCTGGCACCATGCTGACTAAGCAGAAAGCAGTTGCAGTGTGCTGGGTGGGGGAGCACCATGTGGTGCATCCTGAGGAACAGAGGAGCAGAACGAGGGCAAGTGTTGTCAACAATTTAAATATTAGGAGAGCGTTTTGGAAGTGCCTTTGGGCCCTCTGCCTGCTCTGGTGGAAGTGCAGTGAGTCAGCCAGGACGTCCGTGCAGAAATGGAGCAGCTGGTGCTGGTGGTTCAGGGGCAGCCTGCAATCAAGAGTGCATGAGGGACTGAGGAGCGGCGTCACAGGAGTGAATGCCCAAGGGTCTCAGAGGCCACAGATGAAGCTTATTCTGCTCACATACTGTGTGCCGGGCCTGGTCAGCTTTACCACACCGAGGGCCGTTGTGGGGCAGCCTGTCTTCTGGCAGCTATGACAGAGAGAAGCCACGGGGGTGCAGGAAGCGGCAATCACCGTACTGAGAACAGTGAAAAGCTGGGTGCACACGTGGCTGAAGAGATCACAGAGGCGAGGACCTTGAGTGTGGAACTCTTGCGGGTTCCCATCTTGCGGGTTCCCCTCTTGCTTTGCATGCCCTGCAGCAGCCTTTCTGCTTTCCTGGTTGCAAGAGCAGCTCTTGGAATCTTAACCAGATAGTCTGGACCGTGAGTGCAGTCGTGCGTGTACTGCGTTGTGTGAACTGCGCGCAGCCTTCTCTTGGAGTGAGCATGCGAGTGCGTGTTTCGGATCCTGTAGGTGGATGGTCCTCCCCAGGGCTCTCCTGGGTCTTGTGCAGCCTTCTGTGCCCTGTCCCGATTTGTAGCCTCTGTGATAAGGATTCACCAAACGTCATTCTTCAGTTCTTGTGTTCGTGGTTTGCAAAGAGCACGGGGGTGCTTCAGCCTTCGGAAAGGGGTGGATGCTTTAAATTGGGGTACTTGGGTGTATTTATAGTAGCTTATAAATGGGAGCAGGAGGAATGCTGGCAAGGCAGGTGGTACTAGGACGTTTATAGAAAAACATATGACTTGCAGACGGATCATTCCAGGCAAACCTTGTGCTTTGCCTGCAGCCTGGCTTCTGCAGAGCTCTTCTGTGCACTGTGAATATTTATGCTCTTTTGTTGTGGTATTTAAAACTTGCTGTCAGCTTATGAAGTGACACATTTCTCTCCTTAAGTGGCAGGAGCGGTGAGGGGAGGGAACTGATGGTTTCCTGGGAGGTGGTTTCCACGGATCTTTCACAGGGAGCCTTGAAGTTAGCTGGAGCAGAGGAGAGCCCAGCTCAGCAGCACCCTACCCCAACCCGTTTGTGTTTTCAGACATGCTTTACCAGGACTCTGCTACAGAACATTCTCTTTGAAGAACGGGCCACAAACAGTGTTATTTTGGGACAGGTGTGCCCCGTTGCCACGTCTCAGACCAAAGGCCATGTTGCTGCCCGCACAGCAGGCTGCTCCGGTGGAGCTGTGGTGAATAACCATGTAGTGAGCGGCTCGATCTCAAGCTTTATTAACCAGTTACCCAGGCTTGGTCCAGGCAGTGACGTTCATCTTGCCAGTACCTTGGGAAGAGAAAGGTGTGTGTATCTGCCTGCAGAATCTCCTCTGAAGGGACTGAAGCGAAGCCCTGGGGCTGAGGCAGATGTTTGCTGGGGAATTCACAAGTGTCAGTGCATTGGGAAGAGCTGGTTCAGCAGTCTGAAAAAAGCCACTCGCAGGCAGCAGTGGGGACCCCCTGTACCTTTTCCTTCAAAATACCTTCAGAAAGATTTGAGTTTCTACAGCAAAAAACCCCTCAGATTTGCTACGTGAGCAGATCGGAATCAAAAGGTTTAGAAAAGAAACTGCCGTCTGGCTGTGGCTGAGCAGGTTTACTCTTTCCGTCTGATCTTGCTCTCAGTTCAGCAGTTCTCAGTGGTTTTCTGGCTCACTCTGGCCCTTCAGATGTCTTGCTCCCTCCCACAGCCTGTGTAAGTCTGCTCCGAGCTGAGGAGTCTCATGTGCTGCAGACTTGGTGCAGAGCCTGGCTTTTGCTCTTCACATGGTTCCCCCTCTGCAGAAGTTTCCCCAACTACAAGGGCTCCCTTGGTGTGTAAGGAAGTGCTCTCTGCTCTCTTGGGAGCTCTGAGCCCAGCAGCCTTCCCTGTTGCTGCCCAGCCTGTGTTGAAGGAGCAGCAGGCAGTGTGGGAGTTGCTGCCTTCACCCCTGGAGACCCCCTTCCCCTGGACAGTGGCAGACCGGCAGGATAAGCATCAGACTAATCGCGGTGACATTGACTGGGTGTGTGGGAGCTGGATCTGCAGACGGATTATGAAATGGAGGATGGCAAGATAAAGGCGTTTGATAATCCCTGTGCTGAGTACCTGCCTCGTTCATTACTATTCTGGTACAACAAATGATTAACGAAGTAGTGCCCGGGATTTACCGGCTGATCGTGTCTTGCTTTGGGCTTCGCACACTTCGTGGCTCTCCTGTTCAACAGCAGTGTCCCCGGGCAGGTTTATGCAGGCTGTGTCCCGGGGCTCTCTGCAAGTCGCTCTGCGGAGCTCTAGCAGTCTTGCACAGAGCAGGTTGTGCTCTTGGCGATTCTGTGCTCGCTCCGATCGCGGTTGAGGGCAGTCTTTAGACATCCTGCTTCACTGTAGGCTCTGGTTAAGTCCAGGTGTGAACATAAGACTCGTGAACTGCAAACCCAGTGCAACTTGCCATTCCCTGGGGCATAAAAACCCACAGAGAAAGGTGGCCAGCCTTTCTTTTTTAATGCCTTTGGGCAGAGTGGACGGCTTCTTGGTCTCCTGGGTGACCCCAGCGTCATCATCACCTCCCCTGCCTGCAGTCAGATCTTCTGAAAGGAGCATGTGAGAGGAGTAAGCTCTCCAGGTGGCAGGGTGGCTCTGGTTCTGTGTCACCTGCTCCTCATGAGCTTTGTGAGGCTCATCTGAAGCTTTTTTGGTGTCTGTAACCTTAGGGGCTGCTGCTTTGGAGAGAGTCAGGCCCAGTGTGTGGAGAAGCTGTAATTCCTTAGGAATTGTTTTCGGTCTCAGCACACCTTATCAGAGCCACAGAGACCTGCTGTCCCCCTGCGGCTTGCAGTAGGTTACTGAGCGACTCCCACTGCTCTTCTGCATAGAAATCCATCGTGGGGTGAGCGGAGTGTTACTGCAAATGAACTCTGGTAACTGCTGTGTTTTACAGCAAAGAATCTGACAAAGGTTGATTTCGAGTTTCCCAGAGCAAAGGACCAGAGAGGGGAGTCACGGTGGCTGATTTTCAGAGGGAGGAGGCATAGTGGTTTGGTTTGTGCCAGACTGGCGTCAGCCACACCAGTGTTAGTCCCATCAAGGAGAGGGTGATGAGAATGAATGCTCAGCTCCAGGGCGAGTGGAGTGCCTGCTTCCTGGGGCAAAGCAAGCTGCTGTGTTTGCTTTCTGCTTGTTTAACTTGTTCAAACCAAAGTCTGAACTCGGTACATCTTGGTGAAAGATGCTTGATGGGAGACCTTGAAGCTTTCTTTGACTGGCATCTACTTCATGCGCCTACAATGTGCCTTTGTTTCAGAATCACTCCCCGAGGATTAGCTGGCTCCACTTAGAGCACCATGGACGAACTGCAGGATGTTCAGCTGACAGAGATCAAACCGCTCCTGAACGACAAGGTAAAGCTGCCGCTCCTTTGCTCTCGCTGGGATAGCCTGGCTGGTTTGTGTATGGCAGGGAGCTCCGATTGCCACAGTCTTAGAGCACCCTCGAGTGTCCTAAGCACTGAAAAACTGAAAATGCCTCCCCACTCTGGTAATCCACCACCGCTTGCTCTTGCAAAGCTGCAGGGAAGGGCAGACTACCAGTGTCCAGGAGAGCTGTGAGTCCCAGCCACAGTGTGTCCTGCTGGTGCTGGGGATTGCAAAGTCGGGGCAGAAACTGGAACGGTGCTACCACTCCTGACCTGGCGGAGCTGTAGAACCTGTTCTGCTTGCTAGAGAAGCCTTGGATTGTATTCCACTGTCTTTTTTTTCTAGCTTCCTGTTTAAAATCTTCTGCCATAAATTGCCCTTTGTGTTTTGACCCCCAGAACAACCCTGTCTCCTTGAACTGGGTAATGGAGAGCCATTTTTAGTACTGTCCTTGTTCAGACGGTCTCGGCTCCCAGCTGTGTCAGCAGCTCAGTGGGCAGCCCTGGGACAGCCCCCAGCAACCTCCCTGTTGGTGACTGGACAGGACTTGCATGGACTTCTCCTGCATGGGCTAGGCTGTGCTGGAGCAGAGCAGTGGTCTCTCGGGGAGCTGTTGGTGTGGGTGTGCTGGGTGCTCTGCTGAACTCTTTCCCTCTGTTTTTTTTAACAGAATGCAGCTCGCAACTTCCAGGACTTTGACTGTCAGGTAAGACATGTGCAGGAGACAAGGATCTGTGGGCTGTCTGCTCATCAGTTACACTGAGAGGGAGGCGAGAAAGCCCTCTACCTTAATTTTTGCTCCTTGTAAAGTTTAATCCGTAAGGACTTGAGTGTGTCCAGTTGGCAGGAACGCGTTGTTCTGAGCCCTCGGGCGCAGACCTGCGCTGCTCCGCTGAGGCTCCATGGCATCTCGCAGGGGGCCTGGTCTCCTGGAAAGCAGTTTCTTGGAAACATACAGCGTGCTGGCGGGCTGCAGCTCTGTCGCCTGGTTCACTGGCTGGGGAAGGAGGAGCTTGCGTGCTTTGTGTGCAGAAGAGATGGAAGACACCACGCTGCCCCTCTGCTGGGCCTGGGTTGTGAGAAAGCTGCGGATCTTTCCTGGGAGCTGTTCACCCAGCAGAGCAGCGTGAGATGGGCCTGATGGCTCTGGCTGCTGTAGGAATAATTCACTTAGAGGAGCGGCTGCACCACAAGCACCTGAGACAGAGGATGTGTTGGTTGTTAGGCTGAGCACCGCACTGAGGTCCTGTGCTGCATGTGCCAGCGCAGGCTCATGTACCGTGCTGGGTTGCCTTCCACGCTTCCAGCTCAGTGTGTTGACATGCAGCCACCGGTAGCTTTTCCACCTCTGAGGCTGTAGGAGGCTGTAGGGGCGTGCTTTGCCCAGGATGGGCTCTCGCTGCCGTGTTCCCCCAGCTGTGCGGCAAGGGGCATCATGTGGTAGCTTCTAATAAAACAGTTGATGCAGGTGATGCCAGAAAACCTGTGCAAGCTCGCCAAAGCAGGAGTGTCCAGGTGGCTCTCACAAGCTAGTCTGTGGTTTTGCCGTGTCTCACTATCAGACACAAGGTTCGCCTGATCTGCACAGGCACGTGCCACCGTACTGCGCTAGCTCGGCGTGTTGTGATGTCTGGGTTTATCCTGAGGCCTGCGAGTACAAAAATGACTGACCTGACATGTTGTAGCTTCAGTGTTGAGTCTTAGAAGGGGCACCACTGTGAGGCAGCGATCTCTCAGTTTGAATAAAGGTAGGGTGTGGGTTTCAGACCTTTCCTGTGCTGTCTTGTCCCCGTCTACCTTTCTCCATCCTTTCCGCCTCCCTTAGGATGCAGCATACTCCCATCTCAGGGAGGCACTTGGTCAAAATAGCTGTAATGCTTTTGAGGGGGTACAGGCTCTGCCCACTGAGGCCTGTCTGCCATGGCTGGAAAGAAGGGCAGTGCCATGGCTGAGCACATTGGCCTTCCCTGGCAGTTCTTGCAACCCAACAGACTCGGGGTTTGCCTGTGTCCTGCCTGTCTGTACTCTTGGGAGCTGGAGCAGAGCAGGAAGGTCAGGAGTCCCCGCTGCCTTTTGCTCTGTGCTCTCTCTCTGCAAGCAGAGCTTTTCTGCCAGAAAACACCCCAGTTCTGAACCTGTGCGAGCTCCGAAGAAACGTGGTGCTGCGACTACTGACTCTTGGTGCTTGGCACGGCCCGGCACTTTGTCTTGGCTCCCTTGTCCATCCTAGGGTGGAGCTGTGGAAAGAGCCTGAAGCCAGGGAGAGGGGCTCTGGGGGGTATTGGGCTGGGAAGGACCTGCAGCCAGGGAAGAGGATCCAGGGAGCACTGGGCTGGGCAGGTGTGCTTGTTGCTTTGGTGTGCTTTGATTTAGATCAGCAGTGAGTTGGTGGCCATGGCAACAATCGGGCAGGAGACAAGATGTTCCTTCAGGGAGCCTCTTGCTAATTCGTTTAGAATATTCATTTTCTGCCAGACATCAGCACGGTGTCTCGTGCCTGTAACTGTCCCAGTCTCGCCTCCCTCCAGCGTCTCTCCCCAGAAAGGAGGGGTGATCTCGGCGCACACCCCGCGTGGCCCCTGTCTTACCTAGCACGTACCTCCAGGGGCTGGATTAAGTCTCAGAAATGTGGCACAGAGAATGGGTTGGGTCTTGGGCTCCTGCATCTTCTGCCTCTGTACTCTGTACCCGGAATAGAACTTGAACTGGGGGGTTGGGCTCTGTGTTGCCTGTGAGAAGTTACTGCTGCTCTCTGACCAGACACAGCCAGCCGCTGCATTCAGGCCTCTGCGAAACTGGTGTGACTTTACTCACCAGTGTTTGTGAAGGGGACTTGGAGGTGAAGATGGCCACGCAAGGCAGGGCACGCGAAAGGGCCCCTCTGGCCACACTGCTGGCAACCCCAGTCTGCTTTGAGCTCCCCGGGACAAGACACTGATGTAGTGGAGTGAGCCCTATGGTTCTGTGCCCTCTGCCTTGGGGTGATTTGGTCAAGCCCACCCTTGTTCCTTCCAGGTTTGAGTCGTGTCCCTGCAGAGCTGTGCCTCAGCCAGCCGTTGCGTTTGTCCCTCCTGCGTTGCCTCTAGACCTGTTCCTGAGTGGAAGCTGGAGTCTCGAGACCTTTTCTGCACTTGATCCATGCTCACAAGTGGGAGAAGAATTTGATTCAGTCCCAGCTGACAATCAGGTCGTTGGCACTGGTGCTAACCACAGTTAACCCTGACAGGTGACTGATTGCCCAGGCATTGGTGGTGGCAGCTCCTACAAAATCTAGTAGCCGTTTGGTGTGGAGATGAAAAGGAGAGCTGGCGTGGTGGCTTAGGGGTCTCAGAAATAAAACGTATTAACCTAAATCAGGGACCTACATTTTACTTGGGAGCTGTACGAACCCTCGTGGAATGGGACGTGGCTGCTTCTGCTGGGTGGTGGATGCGGGCAGATGGTGGATTAAACGCGGTGCTGCTGGCAGGCAGATGGTGTGGTGACCTTCCCAGTTAATGGAGCCGCACTCGTGCTTTTAGCATTATCCGCAGACCCTCTGCTGCTGCCGTCAGAAGTAGATGTGAAACATCTCCCCTTTTTCCAGGCAGTTTGCTCCAAGTACCAACAAAGGAATATGCTGGCATGACTGTGAACCTGTCCAGTAAAGCCGCACTGTGCTTCAGTGTGGCAGTGGCCAGCAGTCACCTGGCCTGCGGCCACTTCCCCACTGCTGCCTTGCATCCATGTGAGGGGACAGAAGTGCTGATCCACAGAACGCGCTGTGCAGGGGAGAACCCAGGGTGTAGAGGAGGGTCTGGCATTTGGCAGAGACCTCATGGAGTCTTGGAAGAAGCATGTGCAGAGCATTGAGTTCGGCTGGAAAGACACGATGTGTGTAAGCCCATGGAAGGGAGGAGTTAAAGCTTCCTCTGCATTGCTGGAGTTCACTGAAGAAGTAGAGTGATGGGGTGCCACTGTGCCTAGAGAACGCAGCCGTGGAACCCCTGACACAGATGGATTTGCCCGCAGAGAGGGACTGTTGTCTGGCAGGATGTTACTTTGGAGGTGACCGCCATTTCCTGGCGGCTGGCACAGCGCTCCGGGTGGGTTACAGGTCGTCACTGAGTCTGTCCTTCAGTGTGCGGGCGTGCAGCCTCTTGTTGGGATGTAGTGCAGGCTGAGGATAGCCCAGCAGCACCTTTGTCCCCTGGTGCTTGTGTAGTCAGATCACATACCTCCTGCCGCAGCTGCTCTTGGTTCTCGCCCTGCATTTCTCGATCTCAAGCCTTAATCCAGTTACCTGAAGCACTAGGAGCCATTGTCTGCTCGCACAGATCACGTTGTGTTTTCTATTAATAAATTTCTGCTCTGTGTGGAAATGAATAATTGAGTTCAAGATGTTGCTTTCCATCTGATTTAGACTGCTTCCCACGCAGCCGTCTCCCTCGGCTCTATTTCCAGAGTAGACGCGCACAGAGCGGAAGCGGTAAGCGCTAACCTGCCGGCTGCAGTAAGGTGGTCAGTTCTGGAGCGGTACAGGAGTTAGCGAGTGGTGATGCTTTGCAGTCCTGCTCTAGGCATGGTTTGTGGTGTGCCCTAGGAGTGTGTAAAAGCTTGGGGGCAGCTGTTGCAGAGAGCAGGACCGTGGGGACTCTGCTTTAGTCTCTTTGTGCTTGATAGCTGTGGTGAGGCGTCCAGGAGTGCGTGGCAGTGCACAGAGGTGATTTTAAGTACAGAGTAGCTGCAAAAGGGGAGAGCCTGAGCTGGGTAATCCGTGTCTCTTCTACCCCAGAGCAGAGTGGCACTGTCCTTCATCTGAAGGGATTCCACAGATGTCGTCTTTACTAGCACTCTCCAGATGGGATCAATTCTCGGTCTTTCCAGGGAGTTAATGTTGAACCTTTGAGCAGCTCCACGTTTGGAGTAAAACTCACCTGGTAGTGCCAAAACCATTACAGATCTTAAACCAGTGGTGAAAAGCAGGGGTAATGAAATCCCGTGACCGAGTCCCACTGAGAGACAAATGGCTCCCTTCAGACTCTGGTGACTTGTCAGGCTCGAGCTCTGGATCGCATTCTGACTTGGAACTGAGGGAGCGCGGCTGGAACTGGGGCTGCTGCAGTCAGGCTCCCTGGTGCCTCTGTTTGCACCTCTGGTGCTGCTCTTGGCTGCCTCCTTCCTTCCTCAGAAGAGCTTTTTCTTAAGGTGGGAAATCTGTGGCGCTTGAGGTGGCACTGTCATTGCTTCCCTTTCTGACAAAGGCAGAGGCTGGGTTGTCTGTAGTGGAGTGAGTGAGTGAGTGAGTGACCGAGCTGGTGACCAGAGGGCAAGGCATAAGCCTCGTGTGTCACACGGATGCGTCTGTGGGAGGTGGTGCCAACACTCTGTTTCGGCTACAAGTTGCTGTGGAGCAGAAGGTTAGGGAGCCCCAGGGAGGAGAAGCCATCAGTGATGTGATGCTGAGAAGGGCAGAGAAAGGTGTTTGAACAGTGTCTTCAGTGATGGAAACCAAAATGTGCTCCAGATCAGCACCCTTGGGAAGCAGCAAGCAGAGATCACGGGGAGTTCCACTGGCACAGAAGCGGAGCGGGTTATTGAAAATGAGTGAGCAGAGAGCAAATGGTCACCGTCTGTCACCGCAGACGTGAGAACGGGTGCAGGGAAGCCAGCGGGACTGTGCAGAAGGGCAAGGAGGCTGCCGAGAACAAAAGAACTTTTTCCAGAAAGCTGGAGGAAATGGTGAAGGTCTGAAGCCTCTAGCAGGTGAGATGTGTGACCAGAACAGGGCAGGCAAAGGGCAGAAAACCCAGCAGCCCCATTTCAAACCTATCAGAAATCATAGAATCACTAGGGATCAGAAGGGGCCTGGGAAGCTCATCCAGTCCAACCCCCCTGCCACAGCATGATCCCATGTTCCCTGTGTTTGAGTCATTCGTGTGATCAAAGGAGTCACAAGGTGAGAACCCTGTCCTGGTGCCCGGGGATGGCATGGAACTGTCTCCTCGGGGGTCCCAGCAGGTGATCTACCTCCAGACCTGAGAGCCAGGAGGAAGTGTTGGCTAAACTTGTTCTGGGGTCAGCCGACGTGGGCACGACAACATGATCAGGAGCTGATGGGCTCTGCCGCCCACAGGCAGCCTGGGGGTGGGGACGTGGGGGCTCTGCACCTTCTGCTGTTAGTGCTGCTGCAAGGAAGAATTGTCGCCTGCGCCCCCAAGCACGGGGAAAGCTACTGACTGGCTCTGTGGCACTTGGTCTCTGCGGCCACAGCCCTCTGCAGCATCTGCGTTGTCAGGCTGTCTTCAAACACTGTGGCACATGGTCTCAGGGGCTGGGGCTGCTGCCAGCATTGTGGACACGGCTGAGTCCCCTCATGGCAGCTTGGCTGAGTCCCCTCAGACTCCATGTTCCCGGGGGGCGGGCGAGAGGCTTGCTGCAAAGACACTGGTGGGCTGGAGAGAGAGGGATGCCAACTGGGGAGCGAGGGCTTGGCTCTGGGGGTGGAGCTGTGTTCATGATGCCATGAACCCCCGAGTGAAAAAGACACATGGCACCTGGCATCTGCTGCTGTGCAGCAATGCCACTAAAGGGCACTGAAACGAGAGCTTGATCACAGGAAGACACAGCCCTAACCCTTTCACACAACCATACGAAAGCAGCCTGCTTGTTGTCGTGGTTGGAGAGAACTGACGAGGCTGTGGGAGCTGTGCTGGGCCCCAGCCGAGGGCAGGATTGCAGGGCTAAGGTCTGGAGGAGCTCTTGGGCTGGCCCTCAGGGTTCCCAGTAGCACAGGCAGCACCTCTAACGCTGGGGTTCCTCCTCTCTCTACAGGAACATGACATTGAGACAGCTTTCGGAGTGGTCCACGTCACCATGCGGGGCTCGCCCAAGGGGAACAGACCCGTCATCCTCACCTACCATGACATCGGTCTCAACCGTAAGCCCCTGCATTCCCAGGACCCTGAAAAAGTGGTTGTTCGTGGTATTTGCTTTTGAAGGTGGGAACCAGCAAGGGTGACCTGGAGCTGAGATGAGACGGGTCATCCCAGGGCCAAAAGATAGAGGTCTGCTGGAGGGAGAGTGTGTGGCACTTCCCTGTCCGTCCCAACAGCCCCTGACAGGGACTGCCAGGGCAGAAATAAGGTCTTACCCACCACACACTAGTGTTCTGGCTGATGCGTTGCACTGTGGGCTGCCACGGGGCATCTGTTCCCTGATGCAGGGCAGTGAGCAGGTCCCTTCTGCAAGGCTGCAGAGGTGGACTGATGTTTCTGGTGGGTTCTGTTACCCTTTTCACATCTTTCCACCCCACCGGTACCGTTCTGTTCACACTGGAGCTCCTCAGTGTGTTCAGCGGGCACCCCGGCGTGCAAGGCTCTGTGTTCCCCATCTGTCTCTCTGCCCTCCAGCCGCGGCAGTTCCTTTGCCAGCACTCTGCTGTTGCGGTTGGGGCACAGCGGTGTGCAGCACCCAGCATCTGCTGCTCGGCAGGGACACGGGGCTCGTGACTAGGTGTGGCCTGGTCTTTGGAGGGTGGATCTCACTAGAGCCTCAGGAAATCTCTTCTTTCTTTTCTCCCCGTGCAGACAAATCCTGTTTTAATGCGTTCTTTAACTTTGAAGATATGCAAGAGATCACCCAGCATTTTGCTGTCTGCCATGTGGATGCACCAGGCCAGCAGGAAGGGGCACCCCCTTTCCCATCGGGGTAAGACCTCTGCAAAGACCCTTGTCCCTGATGTGGTCTGGATTGGGGAAGAACCCACTTTAAAGCCAGCTAGGGACTGCCAGGCTGAGTGCACTGGGAGGCAGCTTTCGGGAGCAGAGGAAGTGGAACATGGGAAGGGCTCCCAAGGGACATGCTTGATCAATACCGGGGCATGGCCAGAGCACTAGTGGCGGGCACAGGTACCAGCTCTCTGACTTGAGCATGAGCCCAGCACACTGCGGGCTGCCTGCTGTTGCTTGCTGTGTCTGCCTGTTGGCCCAAGAAGTCCGACTGCCCCAAACCCACGGCTCTGCATTAGTCTTGCTCTGAGGGTTGGGATCTGTGTGGTTGACAGGAACACTGAGTATCATGGCAAAATAATTGCCTGTTCGCATGCCAGTCCAGTGCTCCTTGCCTCTCCTTGGGTAGACTGGAAGGCAGCTTCTCTCAAGCTGTGTTCCTCAGTGTTTTGATTCCAGTCCCTCTCTGTTTTCAGGTACCAGTATCCCAGTATGGATGAGCTGGCGGAGATGCTGCCTGCTGTGCTGACACACCTCAAGTAAGTCACGGGTGTGAGGACGTGGGGTGAGGCAGCTGGGTACAGCCAGCCAAGCACCAACCTCTGATGTGCTCAGAGTTGCCTCGAGAGGCCTGAGCATTTCCTAGCCTGTGGGAACGTTTTGTCTGCCACATGAGACAGTTTGTGGCTGTTGCGTCACTGCTGGATGGCCGGACACGGCGAGGGGAAGGCTCCTGTCTTTGGGGGTGCTTTGGCTGTAAGCTTAAGATAGCCTTGCTGATTGAGAAAAGCCTGTGTTTCAGCCTGAAGAGCTTCATTGGGATTGGACTGGGAGCTGGTGCTTACGTCCTCAGCAGGTGTGCAGTAAGTACCCCGTTATTTCCCTCTCACTCCGACAAGCTGTGGCTTTCCGCGGATCACGCAGGCTGTTTGTGGGGCAGCGTGGCAGTCAGGAATTGCAGCAGACCCGCAAGGTGCCACGCAGCAGCCACTTCACATCCAGACGGTTAAACTGGAGCGGCCCAAGTCGCTCTGACGCTGTGAGAGATGTGGGAAGGCGGTTGTGTGAGGCCTTTGAACCAGCAGAGCCCACCCTGGCTGCTAGGAAAGGCCAGCCTGTGTCTTGACAGAGGCTGGCTCTGCGCTGCGCCCTGTGCCCTGCACCCTGCCCTGTGCCCTGCACCCTGCCCTGTGCCCAGCACCCTGCCCTGTGCCCTGCGCTGCTTCCAGCATTTCTGCACTGAACGACTGATGCGGTGGCATGGGGGGCTTTTTCCTGGAGGGGGGTAGATGTTGCTCTCCAGCCTTTGACAGGGCACCTGTCTCTAGTGGGGTGTCTGTAAGTGCACGGTGCCAGTGGGCGTAGTTTAGTAGCCCTGGAGCTTGCCCGAGTCTTTCGGAGGCCGTTAAATAAGGAGTGTGTACTTCTGGCACTCAGTGCTGAGTGCAGAGTCGCTCCTGGTTCGGCCGTTACTGCTGCTTAAGCCGCTTCAACACCCAGCTGCCCCAGCTGCCATGGGGTCTCTGCTTTCCGTTTCCTCCGGCCCGGGTGGAGCCTGGAGTGGCGCGATGCGCCGGTGGTTGCTGTTCCTTGCCTCGTGTGCCTGGTGTGGTTTTCAGCCTCGCTAGGGAAGATCACACAGACGAGCCTTTGTCCTCGCTCGGTGACGCACCGCAAAGCCCGTGCCATGCTGCCTGGGCTGCAGGAGCTTCCTCCCCAGGACAGAGTTGTTTCCTTCTGCTTAACCTGTGCCAGTCTGTAAATGGAACAGAGGGCCTCGGGGTTGAGCCTAGAGCTCAGAGTTCTGTGGTGGTGTTGGATTACTGTTTGTGTTTGCTAGCACCTCAGTGTTTTCTTCTTCCCACAGACCCCTGCAAGGTGATCTGTGGGGTGTAGGGGGTGTCAGGCTGGTGCAGAGGAAGGAGTGCCCTCCAGAGCTGGGTGCCAGCCCAGCAGCTGGTGTTTCCCAGGCCTCTGCTCAGGCTGCTGGTGCTGTGTGAGCTGTCAGTGCCCCGATGCCAACCATGGAATGGAGTGAATTCCAGAGCAGGCTCTGGAAGGCCCCTGGCTGCTGGGCACACAAGGAGCTCTCTGCTCAGTCTTGACTTGCTCCTGCGCAGCACCTCCTGCTGTTGACCGGCACGTGGGCTGAATCATGGTTCTGAGGACCCTGTGCTCTCTCCCCACAGCTCAGCCACCCCGACCTGGTGGAGGGACTCGTTCTTATTAACGTTGACCCGTGCGCAAAGGGCTGGATTGACTGGGCGGCATCCAAGGTGAGAGGCTCCGTCCCCTGCACGACTCCTCTCCACAGTACTTAGTGGCTAGCGTGCGGAGTAAGAGGGAGAAGCACAGGGCGCTGGAGTGAGTCCAGCTTTGGCAGAGGCTGCGCGGTCTCGTTTCTGCCCCGCCGCATTCTCAGTCTGAGTGCGGTGTCAGCCGGCAGCAGGGGCGGGCTCGCTCATGTGTGAATGACAGATCCTGGGGAACCGTGTGGAGGTGAGGGGCTGCTGAGTGCTCCGCTCCCCGCTGGCGGAGTGCTCGGGGTTGCAGGCCTCATTCTCCTGAGGCTGAGTGGATCTTTGGATGTTTCTGCCCACCGGCAGTTGCTCAGGATTCCAAGTTTGTGCACAGCTGGGGGGGTGTGCACAGGCTGCTTGGGAGCCTTGCGTGCCCATCCCAAGCTCAGGCGTTGGTTTCTGGCCTTGCTTGAGCCAGTTGTTTGTTGTTTACTCTGGGAGCTGCTTGGACGTTCGCCAGGAAATTGCACCTTGAGCTGATCTCCCTCCTGCTCATTCACGGTCACCCTTCAGTTCTCAGGTTGGACAACCAACATCGTGGATATCGTCTTGGCGCATCATTTTGGCCACGTAAGTACCCGGCAGGGGGTTGTCTTGCCAAGCAGCTGTGTGTGCAGCGTAGGCTCCTGTATGCACCTGTCCTGAAACAGCTCCGGTCCCTCCAGGAGCAGCTGCCACAGGCAGTCCTGCGCTCACTTTGCACCCTGCAGGGAGCACGCACGTCCTCGTGTTTGCTCTGGCTGTGCCCCGGTGCCTTAGAAACAGCGCCCACAGGCAGCTGTGGGGGACGGCGCTGCACGTGCCCTGTGCGTGGCCAGCCAGCACAACAGCCCCTGAGCTGAGGCCCTCGCACAAGAGCACGCATCAGCACTGGCAGGAGCTGCACAGCTTCCTCCTGCCACTTTCAGTCGTATAGTGCTTCCCTGCCCTCCCGTTCCTTCTGTCTCTATCCAGCTCTACCCTACCTAGCCCCGCCGGAACGCAGTCTCCTCATGGAGCTAGGCGCTGGATTAGGTTTTCCTTTGGTCTTGGTTCTTACCTGTAAAGCTCTGCTGACTTTTACCTGCGTGAGCATTACTGAGGCTCGGGGGCCGCCTCATCTTGGGAAAGCGTGGTCACGTCCCCCCCAGAGCATGGCCCCGAGGGTCGCTCTGCAGGAACACTTAGTGCAGCCCCCAGCTGCCGCTCGCGGCGGGCGGTGTACGTGCAGGCAGCTCCGGGCTGCGGTACCGTACCAGTGGTACCGTACCAGCGTCGTGTCCCGTGACAAACACCATGTTCCCTGCGTTTCAACGCTTTGTGCAGGAGGAACTGCAGGCAAACCTGGACCTGATCCAAACGTACAGGCTTCATATCGCACAGGACATTAACCAGGATAACCTCCAGCTGTTCCTCACCTCATACAACAGGTACAGGATCCCGTTGTGCCCGCTGGGCTGCTCCCACAGCTTCCCTGCTCAGTAGATCTGCTGCCGTGTGCGTGGTTTTGTTGCGTGGTCCGTCTCACGAGCCGTTGTCCTGAGCTGCTGTCGTGCAGCTGTTGCCCTGGGCCAGGCTCAGCCCGTGTGCCTGGGTGACCCTGTCACGCCTCAGCGGGTGATCTCCTTCGGCACAGAGCTGGCCGTGAGGGCATGGGTCCAGCGTTCTGCCGGGGCTCCCGCTGGCCTGGCACAGGGCGCGATGACCTGTCGCCTGGGAGCTGGAGCCCACAGTCCTGGCTGGATTTTGTGGCTCCCACGATGGGCACCTTCTGCCGCTGTGATGGGGAGTTTTCTGCTTTGTCTTTCAGTCGTAAAGACCTGGAAATTGAGAGGCCGGTTCTTGGCGTCAATGAAAACGCCGCGAAAACACTCAGGTACGCTGCTCTGCACCAGCCTCTGCTGTCCCGCCTGCCGCTGGGCCGCAGGGGCTGCCCTTTCAGAGCTCCCTTGGACGAGCTGGGAGTAACCCTGCGCTTCGGGTTTTGACCAGGTGCCCAGTCCTGCTGGTGGTTGGGGACAACTCGCCTGCCGTGGAAGCAGTGGTACGTACGTGTGAACTCCTGCCTCCCGTGGCAGCCCCGCGGATCCCTTGGCGGACTCCTCTCTCAAACAGAGCTTTCACCACGCCGAGTAGCGGGCACGGGAGGTGGCTCTTGGCCCCAGGCTTGTGTCGTCCCCCAACTATTGAGACCCATCAGCCTCTAGCAGGACAGATGAGGCTTGTGAGGTTTTATGGCCCTGCCAGCCGCTCTGGGGTGAGGGGGCAGGATCCGAGCCAACGTCCTTGTGCCCAGGCTCTTGCTCAAAAAGTGACGCAGGGGCGCAGAAGGGCCCTTTCGGGAGCCCTTCGCCAGGCTCTGGCTGGAGTTCCGTTCGGGTCAGGAGTTACTGTTGTGCTTTTGTTCTGCCTGGCCTTCAAAGGTGAGCGGTGTGATCCCAGTCACAGTGACTGGGGGCTTGCAGGGCTCTGCCACAGCGCTGCATCGCGGGAAGGGCGATGCTTAGGAGCATCTTCCTGCTGCTCTCTTCAGACACCTCTAACCCTCTTCCCTCCTGGCCCAGTTCGAGATGGGCACAGTGCAGTGTCGTGGAGGATGTTGCTTCTCCCCTTCCGTCGATGATTGTTTGGAGATTGTCGCTTCTTGAAGGCAAGCGCTGAATTAACAGCCTGAGGGTGTAAGAGTGTCCCCTAAAGCAGTAGCTGGGCCTGGAGAACTGCTGCAGGGCGTTTTCTGGTCACGGCCTGGTGCCTTCTCATCAGAGTGGCCTGGGGGTCTGCGACACGCCACGAGTTTTGCCTGTCTCCAAGGATTCTCACTGCTTCCTAGCCACAGCTGCTGGATGGTAGGGGTGTTCTGGGCCATGGATGGCCCCCCGGCTGCCCAGATGCCCAACTCATGGCCAGGGGATTAAGTTACCTCCCTCCTTGCTGTGTTGCACAGAACTCTCCCCTCCCAGTCTTGCTGTCAGACCCAGAAGGTGCTCTGGGATTTCACGGTGCAACTCCAGAGCAGGGAGTGATTTCCCTTGGGGCCGTCGCCGCGTCCAGCAGCGACATTCTGTCTCTGCAAGGTCCCCGTGGCTGGGAACACTTGCCTTTCCTCACTGCCTCTGTCACTGGCTCTTCCCTTACGACGCGCTCTCTACTTTCTTGCTCTCTGCTCGGCCTTGGAAAGCCCCCGCTGCTGCAGGCATCCCGTGCCTCTTCATTTTACATCGGACTTCGAGTTTTCCGTGCGACTTATTGATCCCCTTCCCTCCTGTCTTTGTAGGTCGAATGCAACTCGCGTCTTGACCCAACCAAAACCACCCTCCTGAAGGTGAGTTCCGCTCCAGGGTCGGTCCCGACTGCTGTTTCTGGGGCCGGCTCCCCGTTAGGTTGTTGCCCTCCGTGCACAGGCGTTCAGGGCTGTGTTCTCTCCTGCCTGGAGCCAAACTGGGTCTGCTCTGCCCTGAATCCCTGCATTATGGCCACTTAAGTGCAGCCGGGAGAGAAGACCTGCTGGGGCTTCCAGGTGCCCTGCCTCACGCTGCTCCCTGCCAGCTCAGCCACCGCTTTTGCTAGCTCTGTTCCAGCCCTCCCACCCTCAGCGGTGTCTCCACGGCCCTAAACGGCGGCTCACGGAAGCGCCACGTGCCAGGTTTGGGAAGAGCGGCAGGGCAGCTCCTCCCGGGCTCTGGAGTGCGGCCTGAGGTGCCTGGGCGACACGGCACCCACAGTGCTGGCTGCCTTCAGCAGGAGGCTGCCAGAAGATGTCAGCAGCCCCGCTTTGGCTGCACGGGCACGGTGGAGCGGTGCGGCCTGCTGCTGTCAGCCCCAGAGGGATGGGCAGTGCTGGTTCTGGACTTGACCCGGCCGTGAAGGACGCTTCAGCCTCCCTTCTCTTTTGTGTTGCAGATGGCAGACTGTGGCGGCCTGCCCCAGGTGGTTCAGGTGAGCAGTGTGTTTGGGCTCTCCCATGGTACTGGGGGTCTGGGGAGGCCCTTGCTCTGATCACGCTGAAGCCCCTCTCCTCTCTCCGCAGCCTGGCAAGCTGACTGAAGCCTTCAAGTACTTTGTCCAGGGCATGGGCTACAGTAAGTGGCAAACACCGTTTTCTGGTGGGGAGGTGGGGGTGTTGTGCAGGGAGCTCGGCCTTCCCGGTCCATCTGAGCCCACTGGCATCTGTGTGCCCACCTGTGAGTTAGCGTGACTGCCAGGAGATCCGTCCATGCTGGGAGATCTGCTCAGCGAGCCGGCGGGGGTGTTCCCTGACCTCCGTTCAGTCTGCGCTGTGGCTGGAGTGGTAGCCCCCTTTTCGGGGCTGGTGCTGGTAAAACCCCCCAAGTCCCTCCGTGTGCCAGTCCAGAGGAGTGTGCTCCCAGGAGCAGTAGGCCTTCTGTGCCCCCCTTCTCTGCGGGGAGTGCAGCCTCACAGTTGAGATCCCTTTCTCCTCAGCCTTAGCTGTGGGTTGCAGACTCCCGCTGGGGTGAGCACTGCCACAGTCTCCACTGCAGGTGCCTAGCACGGGTCTGGCCTGCGAGGGCCAGGGCTAGAGGTTCCCTTCTGTGGACGATGACCCTTCCAAAGCTGTGTCCATGGGAGGGCTGGTGTGGTGCTCCACAGGGCCAGAAATCTTGGCAGCCTCTCAGGTGTGAGGGCTCGGGCACAGCTGCCCTTTCCCTTAGAGCCAGGGATGTGGTAGAACACTCTGTTCTCCAAGGCTGGCTGGAAGGGCCCGGTCCTGCAGAGGAGGGGGTCCTGTGAGAAGGCTCCCTCAGCCGGAGAGCGTTTCCATGTTGACGCCCCCTGTGCTCCTGGGATTAGTAGAGTCAACAGGTGCTGTCAGCAGAGGAAGGCCTTCAGCAGAACTGTGGGAGTCAGGTCTTTCCAGGAGGCTGTGCGGCAGGGGAAGGGCAGGGGGTGATTCTCTACTTCTAGAACCAGAATGATTTTCCCAGCTCTGACGGGCAAGACTCTGCAGGCACTGCTGAGCTTGTTCAGCAAGGCTGCCTGTCTTGGGGAGGACAGGAGAGAAGTAAGCTAGCAGCTAGAAGGGCAGAGGCTCGTTCCTCAGGGACATCCCTGTGCCTTCTGCATGGTGGCTGAAACGGCTGGACCTGCTCTTGCTGACGGGCAGGTGGGAGGCGGCACCTGTGTGTGAAGTCTGCAGCCAAAACCTGGTCCTGTCAGATGTGGGGAAGACATGAAGTTCCGCGCTGAATGCGGCCCTCCAGAGCCACGCAAGTGGCATCTCTGGGCGGCTGTGGTGCCTGTAGAGTGAGGTGGGAGTCCCCGAGTGCAGTTCAGTTCTCAGCTAAAGACTCTGGTCCCGCTGGATTGTTGAGTGCGCTCGGCCTCTCCCCGAGGTGCTCATTCACAGCTCTTTTCACCAGCACTGGGAGCTCTCAGCACGGTGTGAGCGCTGGAAGGGGAAGTAGCTGGGGATCCCAGGAGTGGCGCTAGTCACGCATCGCAACTAACCGGCTCTCTCCTGTATTCGTCCCTTTCCCTCTCCCTCTCGTGTTGTTTCCAGTCCCTTATGTGCAGCTCAGCCACCTAAGCAATGAGTCAGGTACCTTCGACCGCGTCTGCCGTGGCCCAAGTGTGTGTGCTGAGCTCAGTGACGGTGGGGGTGCATCGCTTTGTCAGCATGGCTGCTGGCCTGCTGTGGGGGGGCTGGGCTGATGCGCCGCAGCGCCTGTGCGCTTCCGGTTGCCCCCTCTCCTTTGTGTGGTGGTGGTTGTTGCATGACACCAGCTCGGGTTCTCTGGAGTGGCGACACTGACTCTCGAAAGGTCACCGCAGGGTTTGCGCAGGCGCTCCCCGCCGCTGCGCTTGCACACGGCCAGTTAACGCCCCGCTCACTGTGGACCTTTGGAAATTGGGCCTTAAGCACCTGGCTCTGGACCTGCAGAGACACGAGTTTGGCAGTCACGAGCGAGTGCTCCCCACCGGGTGCAGCCCTTTGTGCTTACCTAGCGACACTTGAGTCACCCGAGGGACCCTGAGGGCTGCTCCAGCAACTTCTTAAGTGCCACCCTT
The DNA here is from genome assembly GCA_013397515.1 of Upupa epops. Classification (NCBI taxonomy): domain Eukaryota; kingdom Metazoa; phylum Chordata; class Aves; order Bucerotiformes; family Upupidae; genus Upupa; species Upupa epops. The sequence continues at coordinate 281,155 of VZRI01011492.1, forward strand.
GTTCTGTGTTGCAGTGCCAGCAGCCACCATGACCAGGCTGATGCGCTCCCGCACTCACTCCTCCTCCAGCGTCGGCTCTGGTGAGAGCGTCCGCAGCCGGTCTCACACCAGCAACCACGGCGAAGGAAGCGCTGGAACCCCTGAAGGAGTTGATCTCCAGGAGGCATCTCAAACCATGGAAGTGTCCTGCTAGGCAGGAGCCCCTCTTCTGGATTCAGACTACTCTGCTCGCCCCCACGGAACCCCCTCAGAATCCAGCATTTCATTGACATGGCATTAACTGTTCTCTCTAACCTGTGCATGCCCCTGGGAGCTGCCACCTCCTCGGTAGTCTGTATTTGGCATTCCTTTGGTCCTTTCTGTATGCCCTCGGCATCAGACCCTCGTTAAACCTCGTTAACATTCCGTGGTCTTAGTAAGTCCAGTTACTGTGCAGCTGATAGCACCTCCTGTCTGTGCTGTGTACCAACCCAGACGACAGCCGCTGTCTTCCCTATTCATTTAAATAATTTCTGTGGCTTTGTGAGGTTTTAGAGTTGCTTTCTAGTTGTGCTTCTGCTCCAGGACCCTTGTGGTGCGGGTGGTGTGGCGTCTGTGGGACGGGGGGAAACAAGACCGTGATGAGGAGACGCTCCAGAGCTGGAGCCGGCGCTGCTTTTTGGCAGAACCCAGCAGAGGGCCGCTGCGCTCCCAGCGCTGCTGGCTCGCCAGGCGGCCGCGGGGAAACAGATGGTCAGGACTGCTGCCTTTGGTCTCAGCCCTGTACTGGGTTAAGGAGCAGCAGAGCGATTTCTTAGCGCCAGCTTACACTGACTGAGGTGCACTGCGGACCGGGTGCAAGGGATTACACTGCAGCAGCCCTGGCTCTGACCACTTCTGCTGACCCTCTGCCTCCTGCGCTTGACGCCCAGCCCCTCTTCCACTGTGGCACAGGCAAACCTTTTGCAGCACAAAGGTTGTGACACAGTGGAGTCCCTTGCCAGGTGGAGACCCAGAGGCCTCCTGTACTGCCAGCTCTGCCTCCCACCGCTGCCAGCAGCAGGCGGCTGCAGAGGATGTTACCAGGGGCTTGGGAGATGCCAGTGAACACGAAGGTTTGGCAGCAGCTGTAGTTCGTGTGAGCAGTGACAGCCTCGGTGTAGGCCCCTACTGGAGCGTCTGTGGCATTCACAGGTCTGCTGCATTTTTATGCCTGGCCAGTCACGGAGAGCGGGGGGCCAGGGTCTAAATGGAGAAAAGGGATGAGCAGCCAGGCTGCTACAGGTCTCGGCAGGTGAGGGAAACATCCTTTGTTAATGCTGAGCAGTCCTGGCTCACTGGGAGCCAGCTCCTCTGAGGGTCGTGGCTCATGTTCTGCTCCCTTTCAGGTAGGGACTGGGAGCGGGAGGCTCTGCCTGAGGGGGACTTTGTACCAGTTATTAAATAAAGCTATAACTGAGTTTCATTGCTGCTTTGCGCTCATGGTGTTCGTCTCGGCAGAGTTTGCTGGTTCTGATGACTCGTCCGAGGAGGAGCCGAGTGTCCCCGTGTCCTCCGGAAGGGGCTGGAGATCTGGATATTGTCAAAAAGCAGGAGCTCTCCCTCTATTGGGCACTGGTGAGGCCTCCCCTCCAGTCCTGGGGGCAGTGCTGGGCCCCTCCTTTCAAGAAAGAGATTTAGGGGCTGGAGTGGGTGCAGAGGAGCAACAAGGCTGGGGAAGGGACTGGAGGGAAAGGCTGATGAGGAGAGGCTGAGGGAGGTTCAGCCTGGAGAAGAGAGACCGGGGGGACCTTTCAACTCCCTGAAGGGATGTTGTAGTCAGGTAGGGCTCAGACTCCTCTCCAAGACAACCAGCACCAGGCTGAGAGGGCAGGGCCTGAAGCTACCAGGGGAGGGTTAGGTTGGATGTTAGGAATCCCTTCCTAATGGAAAGGGGGAATCAGAGCCTGGACTGGGCTGTCCAGGGCAGCGATGGAGTCCCCATCCCCGGAGGTGTTTAGGGACAGACTGGCTGTGGCACCCTGGACAGCAGAGGCTGCTGCTGGGGGATCCCAGTATGCCCAGCACTGGTGCTGCTGCCTCTGCTCTCTGCCTCCTAATTAAACACTGCACTCGGTGTAGTGTTTTAGCAGATGCTAAACGAGGTTTTAACTGGATGAAGACAGATGAGTAGGTCCTGACCTCTCTAGGCAACAGCTCTTGCCCCAAAGGAGGGCAGAGGGAAGCAGCAGGGGCTGTCCCAGGCAGTGCACAACTGGGATGCAGAAAGCTACAAAGGGACAGGACGAGCCCTGAGTTGACCCGCTGGTGTCAGGACAGCAGAGGACCTGACGGCTGCCTCAGTCACCCAAGGGTAGGCAGCCCTAGAGACCCATCAGGAACTGGCACCTGGCCCCATCAGAGGTGGTTTGGGTGTCTGGGCTGCTCATGGGAGTAAGTGGCTTGAGAGGTCTTGGCTGTCAGGAACATGCTAAGCTTGCGGAGCTCTGGGTACTTCAACCAGAACAACTGGATGATGGACAGCACCAACCTCCTCTGAAGTGACGAGCACTTGGCAAGCTGCGGCTGCGGAGCCTGGCCCTACAAACTTACACTCTGCCACCTCACCCACCTGAAACCAGAAGCAGGCACCAAGACACCAAGTGTTTGCTGAGATCAAAGAGGAGCTGCAAACTAGCTGAAGCATCTCCAGCAGCGTTTGACCTCTGCAGAGAATGCGGTTTCTGTAGCCCAGATTCACTGTGGCCTTCAGCAACCCCCTACCCCAACAGACATGTGAAGATGTGGGAACCTCCCACCTCACAAGCGGGTCCTTCCCTGGAACAATCAATGCACCAAGTCTGCACAACTTGAGAGCCACCAGCATTTGCAGCCTCCAAGGTAGACACAACTCGTGAACTCAGCACACACAGCACCTCTCAGAAACGGGACCCACACCCTCCCCTCCCTAAAACCTTGGTGTGGAGTGTGAACCGGCCGTGTGCAAGTGCAGCTGCAGGGAGCGCTTGCTTTGTTCTGCTGTCTGCACAAGTGTTCTAAAAATAAAACAACCCCCTGGGATTTACTGGTTTGTTAACTGCTTGAACTGGGAGGTAGTGACCAGACCAGGAGGGTGTACACTGTTTTTCCTTCGGAAGAGTCGCTGTGCAAGGCAAGCACTGGAGTACAGCAATATGAAAAACAACTGGCACAGCTTGAGCTGCTCAACCACGCTGCTGGAAAAACCAAAGCCAGGGAGCAGTCATGAAGGCTTTTACAGTGATCTTTGTTCTGCGAGTAAAGGTCAGTTTAGGATGTGGGCAAACCCTGTTTTCCTCCCGCTTAGCAAATCACAAGTGTCTGGAACCCAAAACGCACCTAAGGAACACCGCTGGCAGCTCCCGCCACGTACTGTCCTCTCCAGCACTTCCCCCTTCTCCCCCTGCCAGAAACGTTCCAACGCACCTCAAGTTCCTCCCTTCTCGTTCATGCCAAAGCAGCGCTCCCTCACACCACAAACCCAGCATCCACACCCCGAGATGTGACAGCAGCTTCCAGGTCAGCCACTCATCCTTCCTTCCCAGCACAACCCTCCCAAACCGCAATCCCACTGCTCCGCAGGCAACGCACATTTCTACCTGGGAACTGCTAACGACGACTGGATTTCCTCTGCAGCCTGCACGGTGCAGCTGACAGTACTTGTCCAAATCCCCTCGTTCCTAAAAAGCACCCAGGGGAACGGTGCCTGTGCTCACATCCCGGCTTCACACTTGTCTCCCGCACAGAAGTCTTGTTCAGACACTTCCAAACTCCACCCTGCTGCTGCTGCCGTGCTCAGAGCAGCTTCTGACCACAGCAGCTGTCTTGGCTGCAAGAAGTGAAGCAGCTATGCGCTCCTCTCGGCCACGTGCTGGTGCTCAGAGCAGCTCTGCCACAAACAAAAACCAGGATGGGGGTACCAGGCCCTAACGCGCTGCACGTGTTAGTGCCTGCAATAAAATGCTCAAGCTCCTCACTAAAAGAAAACCCAGGGTGGTCCGGGTCAGCTTCAAAAACTGTCTCTATGAGACAGCTCCGGGGAACAACCTCCCTACTTCAGGAGCACTGCAGATCTCCACCCCCGTCAGACTACAGCACCTCAATTCAGCGCTACCTGAGAACAGGGGAAGCTCTGGGTAATTATTAACGGAAACAAAGACTTGGCCAACACAACCCATTTATTCACTCCCAACACCGAGATACAGAACGCTTCAAGTTTCGCAAATGTTGCTGCAGAGCAAACCCGAGGTACAGCACCCTCAGCTCCAGCAGTGACAACAGACAAACTTAGGACCCACAGTGCAGTGTTTGCTGGCATCACCGCGGCTCCGGGCAAGAAACCAAACCAGTCCCGGCTACTGGTCCAGACTAACAGCGTGGGAGCTCGCAAAGCGGGACAGACGTTCAGCCGGGCAGAGCTCAGCAGGGACTCTTTCCTGAATCCGCAGAGTGCTACTCAGTAAGTACTTTCAGTCTGTCTGCAGGAGCTTCCCTAGCTCTAGCAGGGGAAGGTGAGTCTCCCGTTAGCTGCCCTTGGATTTGAGCACCAGAACAACTTCCAAATCTTAAGTACCGCCTTGAGCAAACCCAAGCTAACAGGATAGAACAAACCCACGGAAGGGGAAGCTCCAGCTCTAGCGTGAAAAGGGATTGAACCGCTCTAAGTGCGACACGGCAACCCCATGAACAGTGCGGCCACGCTCCCCAGGGACACCCACTCGGAGTCTGCTGCTTTACAGATTCCGGCCAGGAGCGCTCTTCTGCTGAAAACCCCCAAACCCTTCCCAGGGTTCTTCCTGATTCTGTCCTGGTGGGCCGGTTCCTGACGTCTGTTCTAGAACCACACAGCATGCCAAAGGAGCCACAGTGTAGGCACTGTCCTCCTCTTCAGACTGCGAGGTAATCCTGAAACACCAGCTCTAGCACAGCTGGAACAAAGTTCACCTTCCTGCTGTACGCACCCTGTGTTCACTACCCAGCAACCAGTACTAAAACTCAGAGACACACTACCCCCGGAAGAGAGTCCTGGCACCAAAGCCTTAGTTACTATCCGAGCAGCCCCATTACTCTGCCTTCTGGTGGAAAAGAGGCATTCGCTGTGCGGCAGTAACGCTGGCCATCTCGAGTTCACGCCAGTCTTCACAGTTTGCAAGCGTCATAGTCATGCGCACAGTGAGTAGTTTGTACAGCTGTGGGCCTTTCCTCTGCAGGCGTGCTTCAGTTTTGGCCACCGAAGGGACCGCAGCACCCCACAAACACAGCCTTGTAGGGACACCCTCTCACCGCACAGCGTTCCACAGGGAACCCAACTCAGGAAAACTGGTCACAGCTCTTACTCAGGAAGCCACGGTCTGCAGCTGAAAATCACGAGAGATGTGCTGTCCCAGCTTGCAGCACGCTCACTTTCCCACCAGTTCTGAGCCGCGGGACTCGAACTGCAGCAGCATTTCCGACCCGCTCTCGCCAAGGAACACAAAGCAGAACGTTCAAACTGAAGGGATGAAAGGGACTCTGAACACACAGCACGTAAGGTAACAACCCACTCGCTGCCTGCAAGGGCAGCACCTCATGCATAGGTCTCGAGGCTTTATTTACACAAATACAAAATCCCACTGATTCCCAGAACCTCACATTCACAGAGGAAGTCTTTACAACGAACACGTTCAGAGAACTGACAACAGTCTGCATTTCCAAGCAGAACCGGAATGGCAATTATCAACAAGTGGTACAGAGCTACGCGTCGTCCATCACAGACCTTGCTGCAGTCCAGAACGGAGCGTGTCGCCAGTCCCTCATGGGGGTACCTCCACTGCCACAGTCAGGGTGCCCCATGAGCCCTGCTCCAGGGGCAGCACGGCCACGTGTAGGAGCTCAGGAACCCATATCACCACCACCACGCTCACAGCCTTCCCCCGTACTGAGTCATGTGATAGCGACAGGATAAATAAGGGAACAATCTTTTATTCTGAGAGTAAGTGCAACCCACCTGCGGCCTCCCGCGACACCTCCTGCTACATTATTTAACGTAATGCAAGTGGGGTTCAAACCTCCACGTGACACTTTGCAGTTAAGAGCTGGACATTCATACTCACTACGTCTGAAAACTGTTACGGCGTTTCCTAGCGATTAAATAGTGTGTGCTATTATGCATAAACCAGGAGGAATAAAACATGACACAAGCCACTTAAACTATGCAGCTATTTACAACCTCTGCCCACTACGCGGTTTTGGCTCTTAGAACTCTGTTCTTCAGCGGCACAATTTTTTGTCAATTAACGATGATCAGGTCTACTGGTTCAATGAGCAACTCGTCAGGAGTACAAACTTACGCGTACTTCACCAACCAACACCCGACTGCTGAAGAGAGCACCACGCCCTCCCTCTTCAGTGCTGTTCCGATTGCCTAATGAACCGAAACGAGGAGAAAACACCCCTTCTGCCGTTTTTTGAACAGCACTTCTCCGCAGATCCCTGGAGCCAATCTGCATCACATGCAACCAGCACACCGACTTCACTGAAAACACAGAGCTGTTCTCAACTGACATTCCAACTTCGCACTGTGACAGTCTTCAACACCTTGCGGCCTCACGTGGAGCAGCAGAGCGCAATCTGCTGCACCTTGCCGAGGTCTGTTATGAGCTGCTTTATACAGTGTTTGAGCTGTGGAAGCCGAGCTAATGGTTCTGGTGGTTCCAGCTCTCCTGTGTAATCCAGCCAACTCTCCAACACTGCGAAAAGAAACACAGCTGTCATAATGACGACGGGCAAGAGGCACACGTACGACATTCCACATCCCATTCCATCCCCAGTGCAGGTATTCAGAGGCCAGTATCTACAATTCTTACTACAAAATTCTGCTCACTTTCTTTTGATCTTCGTTTCACAGTCCACTCCCCAACATCAGCATCTGTGTTCTCCAAGAACACACCCCCCCTCTCACTGCAGAAGCAGCATTCAAATTAACATGATTTGAGCAGGTACTTGGCTTCAACAGTTAACCCTTTAAACAGGAAAAGACCACCCACCATCTAGCTCTTTCTCAATGAAATCCATTCGGTGTATGACTTCATCCTGCAGAGATTCCACGTGAGCTAGAAGATTAAGCTGCCACTGCAGCTGTGAGTTCACAACTCCTTCCTTGTCTTTTTCCAGCAATTTCATTTCAATAGCTTCCTCTGGAGAAGCCTTCTTAGAGACAGAATCTCTTACCTAGCAGGAACACACATTAATGTCGGTACAGCAAAACAGAACTGGTGAGCCAGACTGTCCTTAACAGCTACCTGAGCCAACTGTTCATCCCACCCCAGGCTAATGGAGGACAGACAAAATTCAGGTGGTGTGGTCAGGACCATCTAAATTTAGACAGACTTTTCCTCTTACAGGTGTTTACTCAGACCTGTCGCTTGCACTTGACAAGACAACAGACACCCACCCAGCCAGCTCCATGAGAGCTTCCAGCTAGAGGATACTGCACTTCATCTGAGCATCCTGGGGAACACTGAAGCCATTTTTTACATGACAGAAGTCATTAAGGAGCAAGTGATTTTGCAGAAAGCAGGGATTTTTTCTTCTGAAGGAACCTAATCTCTTCTCAAACTATCACCAAAGCATCTAGAAAAAGCAACACTGCCACCACATAGAAACGTGACCACACTGATGGAGAAAGTAGCGTCAGCGCTGCTGCCACTCTGAAATACAGCAGGATTTACGGAAAGGCTCCCGAAAGACTGAAGAGCTGCAGCCTATGCCTTCGTGGCAAAGGTAATGCCGTCAACTAATTTGATAAGGAAGTTGAAAAGAACACAAACTACATCTCACGTGTGCATGAAATATGATCGCAAAGGGAGAGGTCACTGTTTCCCAGAGGCTCTACACCATTTGCCACTCCAAACTGCAAGACTCTGTACTGACTAAAGCAAAACCTTTCCACCCACATGCAGACCCAAGATTTGCACTCTGCTGAGCAAACACATCCTCTATGCATGCGGGTTACTCCAATAGAAGTACCTTAGAGCAAGTGTGCTTGGATTCGTTTTCCATCTTGCATATTTCTCGGTCCAGATTCCAGCCAAATCTCTCTGACAGGGTATCATCCCTGTTTTCCCTTATTCTATTTACACCATCATCCATGGCCGAGCCCCTCGTTTCCACCACCAACCTCTGCTCAATTGCAGGGTAGTAGGCACGAGGCTTCTGGTAACAGTGTTCACTGGTGATGTAAGATTCCTCCACAGAGGGAATGCTGGAAGGTTTCTCAACCGTCCCGTTCCAAGTTCTATAGCTTGCCATCTCCTCTTTGCAACAGTTGTCCTCAATGTGAATGATGTGTTTGGTATGAATCTTTTCGTCCACTGTGATGTGCTTCCATGGGTGGCACCAGAGCTTTAGGTCAGGATGTTCCTTATTTCTGTTCAAACATAAAACAGCCAAACTTAAAAGTCCAAGTGACTGAGCAAAGTTGTATACTACATAATGAAACTAGGCAAGAACATGTGAACCGTTACATGCTTTAGCCATCTCAGTCAGTAAAAGCTACCCCAATATTCTGCAATAGCATAATTGTACTGATCTTAACTGCGTATCCCCCTAAAACGTTCTGTTGGGTTCACTCTGCAAGAAGTTTCAAGTGGACTCATGCAGTTCCCCACCAACACTGCCCTCGAAGGAGCACCGTCTCAGCATTCGCAGCTAGGCACTGCACAGACACACAGACTCTTGCTCAGGAGGGTATTTCCAGTGAGGAAGGGAAGTTTAAGACACTTAAGACACCGAGGCTAGACTAAGATTTTAACAACTGTAAACCCCTGCGAAACAGCCATCTTCAAACCACTGTGCACCAAACATTAGTATGGAGTTTTCCAAAATAAACTTCAAAATTCAACCATTTCTGCTGGAAACGCTGTAGTTTAGACAATGTGATCAAAACACCAAGTGTCAGAGGAACACCCTCACAGGTTATCGCTCTGCTTCTTGCTACTTAGCCGCTTCTCCTAAAGCAGTCACAGGTTTAAGAGTTTTCTCTCTCTCCCCTTCATACTTGCCCAGCCCTTCTATACAGTCAATTAACACTCAGCACACAAGTAGTTAAAAGCAGTCAAGCCCTTTTCAAGATCACATCAGCATTTCAAACGTCATTGTTACATCTCAAGCAGCTGAAAAACAACCCCAACTTCAGACTGACTTTCCAGCTTTTCTGTAGTAGAGAACATGCCAGTGGGTTTGCAAACAGTGCTTACTGTAATATGCTCATCTTCAGCTGCAGCCCATGCAGGACTTCTATCACTCTCTGCACATCACCAAGAAGCTGGTGGGTGGCTACTATCTTCTTTGCATTCTGGTGGGAATAATTTTCTTCCAAAAATGCTAAGCCGTGCATGTGACCATTACTTAACCACTCCTTCTCGTACCAGTACTTCAAGCTGGACCTCTGACCTAAAGCGACAGTAACGAGCACGTTAAAAATGAAGCATTGGATATGTTATGTTACTGACAGAAATTCGAAGTCTGGCAATGGCCTATTCATCATCAACAGTAAAAATACAGATCCTTTAACAGCAGGCAAACCCTTTTGGGACAACCTCAGTCAGAAACCTCTGCCCAACTGTAAAAACACTGAGCCCCAACTGCATTAGAGGACATCCACAACTGGTGACTGGAGCTGACAGAGACAAGTGACAGCTTTCTGCAGACAGAAAAAGCACAGCAAAAGACAGTCAAGCTCTCCTCTCCAGTGGTACTGGTTTTTCAGCATCACATGCGTCAGTAGAGTCATTCAAAACTGTATTTGAAAGGAGACAGTGATCAGCAAAGCTTGCCCAAATCAGGCAACAACAATTGTGGCAATGGCTACCCTAAGAGGTCGTAACAACAGGTGACATTAAATTCCATTAAAAGTCACAAACGCCCCGTCCAATGCACGGTGACAACACACGTTCTTGCTCAGCACCCTGAGAAACACCCCACTGTTCGCTGGCCTACATATGGCCCAGCCTGCAAACCTACTAAATCAGAGGTAATCACAGCAACATTTGCTAAGACACATGCAATAAGGGAGGATAACGTGGAGTAAAAGAAGGCTAAAGAAACCCCCAGATTGCCTGGCAACAGCCAGGACCAGGGGGCATACCGGGCAGCCCCACTGCCTGTGCTGTTTCCTTGGAAACAAGGAAGCAGAGCAGGTCTTGGAAAGCCACACCAAGAAGTGAGGAGGAGTTTTTGTGCTTTGGGGTGTCAGTCACAGGATGGCAGCACGTATCATGCCCTGTACGAACATCATGGACACAAGTCGCTTTCAAGCTTCAATACTAATGTCTGTCTGGGTAAAGGACTAAAAGCAAACAAGTGCCCTCAAGGATGCAGGGCTGCACAGGACCGTGCTGTGCTCCCAGAAGAGATCTCCACAACTCCAACAGAAAACAACACAGGGAAGAATGAACTTCCAAGGCTGTAACAGCTCAGCCTCTCAGGCAGAAATGCTGTGTCAAGCAAGAGATGATCTGGGTATGGCCAGAACCACTCTGGAGTCTTTCCTGACATTCCAACACATTTATTTCATTTATTTTTGTGATAGAGAAGCCACCATCCATAACAGATGATGGTGTTCTGTCCAAAGAATACAATAAGTCTTTGAACTCCACTGAGCTTGTTCAGATGAAAACCCATTGGTGGCACCATGCACTCTCATGCATGTAAGTGTACGGGAAGACAACATCCAACGATGGATGCCTTCTGTACTTTGATGCATCACATCATAAGCAGCTTGATAACGTTTAAGCAAGGGTAAATGCAAGGTGGAGAGAGACATATACAACAAAAAAATGTGGTAGGGAATGTGCTGCTTAATCAGCAGAGTGCATGGCCCAAGGTGCTTGTGTTTGTACTCATCTGGAGTCACGCTATCAGACTGTTAAGTTCCACATCTACTGGGAACTGGAGAGCCTCTTGTTGACTTATTTTCAAGACTGCCTTGGAGGAAAGCTGGTTTCACATCCCATAAGATGTGCCCACGGGCAGTCTTTGCTTGTTTCCTGAGCACTTCCAAGTGATTTTCCACAGCCAGATAACCACCCTTACTATCAGCAAGTGACAGACGGTTGTCACAGTTAAACACTTTATTTCTATTCATTTCCCAGCTGTAATTCCAGAACTGACCCAAGTACATTCACATAAATTAATCTTTCTGACCTACTGAACTCTATTTTGTGCAGTGCAAGACACAGCAAGGGGAGGAAAAAACCCAACACAAAACCAAAACAAGTTTAATCTTTGAAACGGATACGTATATTTATAAACTAATAAAGTTACTATGTACAAAGAAGGCTCTGTAACCTTAAATTTTGTACCTGGAGGATCTTGGCAAACATAGCAGGTATATTTTTCAGGTACATTATCTTCCAGCAAGCCCATACAGACTCCATGCTGCCAGCACAGACACTCTTCACACTGTTTAAATCAAGTACACATTAAGAGAGATGAAGCCTACAGGAACTCAGCACGATTATCTCAGTTAGGAGACACGTAATCTATGTACTTTAAAGACAAAAAGGTTTGCCAATACTCACCCCACTCTTTCAGCTACCAGCAAATACATTAAAGAACTGGGCTACAATAAATAATTGTACTACAAAACAATTTTTACCCTTCCCATTTTCCACACGGATTTCTGAAGAACGACAATTAAAAAGTGGAAGCAGAAATCCCAAAAGGTAAAATATTACAAGCTTTAAGGAGCAAATGCACGTAGTGAGGACTGGGAACAGTATACAGCCAAGCTTTCTTTAGCAAAATAAATAACCCTTTCTTAATTAAAAGTGTCCCCTCTCGAACACTACATTCACTTACAAAACACAAGGGATATTTGTGTCACACAGGACTAGCCAGCACTACGCTTTCCTGATAATCTCAATACATTATCAGCAGGTAGGAAGTGCAGTAACACACGGATATCTATCCCAGTAACAGGTTTGGTACCATGGGATTCAAACCTCAGAAAAATTAGCACGAGAATGCCCTGGGAAAGCAAATTCAAAAGCTGCAGGGTGTGTGTGTGTGTGGGTGGTGCGCAAGCTTCATGTGCCAGAAAAACATTTCTAGTTTACTGTCATGCTTTATCTTTTCACAAATAAACCATCTCCTAAAAAGAACACAGTCATTAACATTTGCCAAGCTGCATGACCACCACTTTGAACTGAGGTCCCATGACAGGAATGACATTATTTCAATACAAAAGGCAGGGGCTTCCCACAGAAAGAACACACCACACCAAAACAACTGAACCCCTCAAATTCATTTCTTCACAAGGGCACAACTATGAAAAGCTCATGATCTTGGTTCAAGAGCATCACATGTGTAAACTCCTGTTTACGTGTCTCCTAAGGCATAGAGGGTGAATGACCAAAGGGGACTAGCGGCAAAATGAACTGGCAAAAAATGCTGGACTAGTTTATGCGGTTTGTTTGATCCCTACTTGAAATTAACAGGAACCGGACAGAGCGGCACGGACCGGCTCTGTGAGCAATGTTTTCCTGATAATGCACAGAGCCATCATCAAACAGCAAAAGTAAACAGCCAGGGCAATCCCAAAGAGGCTTTTGTCAACAGTTTTAACAGCAGAGGTAACACACAACTGCTTTAGCTGGTAACAGTTTACTGTAACGTGGTTTTACAGGAGAGCACAGGTGGAGAACAGGCAGATGGCCTTAGGCAAATGAGGAACTTCCAATTTACAAGCAGCAGCTGTAGAAAGGAAATAAGCAGCTCTGCTTCACTACAAAAGACTGAAGTTCATCCTAATTAGAAGACTGAACCTTTAAGTCAAGCTTCTCACCAAGGCAGAGAAGTGGAAAGGGTACCACCATCTCATGGTAATGTTCTGAACATACTTGCAAGCAGAGGCTAGCAGAAGAGACAGATTAAAAGCTGCTGATTTTATACACACACTCCCTATGCCAACGAAGTGTTCCACGAAAAATGCAAATTCACAAGTAACGCACAATAATGGCTGCTGTAGAATTGACCCTCTTCCCCATTTTCCTTCCGTAAGAAAGCTCAAACTACATGAAAAGGCAAGGTGTTCTTCCTATCACGGCAGATACTCACCCTGACAGGGTTTCTTTTAAAACGTCAGTATTTCAGAGAAAACCAGCAGTTTGCTTTCTTTACAGCAGGTACCTGTGTGTATTTCTACAATATGCTTTCCCACTGACAGCACCCACTGTTCTCACTGAAATGCATATACACCTTCCTCTTCATACCTGAATCATGAAGTCATTTTCTTCTTTTACTTCACAAACACATCGAACCACCTCAAAATCACCTTCTTCAATTTCTTCGTCAGGGTTTGTGGTTATATCAACATCCTGACTGCAGTCATCATCACTCCAAAGCAAGCTATCCATAGATGACTCACTCAGGGTGTCATCCTCTGCACAGAAAGTATTTAGATAAATGCCCAAGTAATTAAAAAGGGTCCCAAGATTTCATCCCTAGCATGCAGACACCCATCTCTAAGAGCATGGCTTCAACACATAATTTGAGGAAGAAGGCAAGGGGCAGTCTCTTCTCGTAAGAAACAAAAAATGGCCTCAAGTTGCGTAAGGGAGGTTTAGATTTGGTGTAAGGAAGAAATTCTTGTCTGAAAGGGCTTTCAAGTCCTGGAACAGGCTGTCCAAGGCACTGTTCCAGGCCATGTGCCTGGAGCGACTGAGAAGACATGAAGATGTGGTGCTTAGGGTCATGGGTAATTGTTGACCTGTCAGTGCTGGGTTATGACAGTTGATGATCGTGAAGGTTACTTCCAACCACAACAGTTTGCCAATTTCTGATTGCCTTCACCTTTGTGAACTTTAAGAATAACAGAAAGAAGAAAACACTTGACCTTTTTTATTGTACCGGCATGTGACAATCAACAGCAAGATGGGCCAATATGTTAAAAACATAAGTCACAGAAGCAAGAACACAGCAGCCGTATTTTTGTGAGCTTCCTTTATGAAGTAATACAAAGACACCAACAAGACACTCAAAAGCTTCTGATCATTATAAAGCTCAGACAGTTACTATAATCATGTCCCGCACTGACTGTGCAACTGTATGTGACATCATCAGTGCTCTCAAACACAACACACACTGTACAGATCTTCCATATCCTCTATTTTTAATGTTAGTACTTTGTGGAAAACTTTGTAAATACAAATAACTTAATTACTCGAATGTCTGAACATTGTTATTATAGTGAAAAAAAGAGTCTGAAATAAGTGCAATAGTCTTAAAGCTTTGAGGATAAAGTCAGAGTAAAACACAGCCACATCAAGCTCTGGCTAAGGAGCCAGGTTCAACTTCTTCAGCCAGGGGAAAGGAAACAGTCCTACCTGAGAACAGCCAAATTTACAACTATTACAGCAAGACTACCAGATTCCATGTATGGTGGTGCAGCTCATGCATTTACAGGTAACAAAGAACAGTAGAACAGTAAACCACAGCAAAGAGCCATCTTACCATTTGATTTCAACATTCCCCTGTGCTGCACAGCATCAGAGAAGTGTAGCAGTGTGCTTGGGTGGGCAGATGATTTATTTGCAGAAACACATTTTGTGACAAGTGATTTTTCAGTAGAAAGCTCCTGTGAAATATCAGGGTTTTCTTCACTGCCAGAGTATTCTGTACAAATGTAAGAAGGATTGTTATTAGAAATCTGTAGTCAACAGATGCTGACAGAAGTGGGCACCCAGCACTGTGTGCACTGTCTGCACCCAGCAGACACGTAAAGAGTACTGAAACCTAACTCATTTAAGTGACAACACCTGGTACACTAGGTACTTGGTAGGACATGGAAGCCATCTGCACTCTCTTTAACTGGGTAACACTTGCATACCAAGTACAGTTGCTAATGAAAAGTCAGATTTAAAGACCAACATATCTATTTTGGAGTTTGATTTTTCCTGTGCCATTCCAAGTACTCTATGAGCCATCAAATCCAGCATTCATGACACACATCAACCAGGAAATAAATCACCTTGCCAACCACAATGTAAGATTAACCACTAAATAAAATGAGAACTAACAGATTAACAATGGTACCAGTCTCATCTGCAATGCCTGCTCCTAAGTGTGTGTAACTGGATAGCAGGCAAAACAAAACAGCTTTCTTCTGCCTAACAGGACAAGATTTACCAGGCTTGGCTCTCTTTTTCTTTTTTTTCTTTTTCTTTGACTTGGACCTTCCACAGTCTCTTGATTTTCTTTCTTTGTTCTTCTCATGTTCTTTAAAAGCTGAAACAAGTCAACAGTCTACATTATTTTAAATATACAGTCATTGCATTTACTGCACTTATTTGAACAACCAGGGCCACTTCACTGCAAAACATAACAAACCTTATCTGCAACATTTCCCAGCCCTTGTAATTGAAATGGTCTGGTTTAAGTCCGAATTTGACTGCCCAGTAACCAAATTACAATGCTGTATGGGAGACCACAATGTACAGCCACTGCCCATTTGCAACCGATGTACTTCAGAGGTTACTGAAAGAATACTGGGGGGTTTGTTAAATCATTTTCCACATTATCATGGTTGAACACTTCAACAGTACTGTGACTGAAGTCTGACGGTAACACAACCACAACCCCCCAAAACCGAGGAATGCGATGAGTACTCAGTCACACTCACCACCACCAAAGTAAAATCTTACAGTAACCTCTCTGCACTACACTCTCAAGTCAGAGATATCCCACTCATTCAGCCCAATGAAGCAACACTAAGGGATCCCATTCAGACCTTCTTACAGGGGAAGGCAGCAAAGGATGTTCAAAAATAAACAGCAGTGAACCACTGTGACCAGCAGAATGCCAGAGTGATGAGCAGGCACAGCTGCCTTTCAGGGAGGGAACTGTTCCTCAAGGCCAACATAAACCTCCCGTAGCAAAGTGGTCTCTCCGAGCCTCCTTTTCTCCAGGCTAATCCCCTGCTCCATTCCCTCAGACACTCCTCTGTACCACTGAACAGCCCAAGTCATGAAGGTAAAGTTCTCTGGAGATACTTAGCAGCAAGGAGTGTTGACTACCAGAAGTACTCAAATGCTATTAAAGAAAGCACAAGAACAAACTAAGTCTTCCTGTAAACACAACATCCCTCTGGCCCCTTTTTTTTGTTCCTTAGTAAATTTAGGCTCAGCATTATTTAAAATATTTAATGCTGTGGACAACTAAGAGCTTAACAGAATTAAGACATACATCTATCAAGCAGGCAATAATTAAGGATATTTTCTTGTCCTTAAATATTTAGTGCTTTTTGCATCTTAAAAATGCTACACTCTGCCTGGAAAGAATAAACCCCATGAAAAATCAAGAAAACTTATGAAATTCCCTATGTTGGGTCTTCATTTGAGACCACTGCAAGGCAAAAAAAAAAGACACCACTTGGAGTTTATACTATACTTGCATAAAAACTCTGGCTCTCCCAAGGAAGGTATACAGAATACTTCCCACCATTATCATCAGTTCCTCACAACGCTGAAAACTTCTGAGATTTTTCCCAGTTTAACTTCCCCATGTTAAACTAAAAAGGCGTACCATTTCCAGCTCTTTTTTCTTGAGGCTTCCTCAGTGATCTTGCTATGCGGCTCTTGGTTTGTTCTCTAACCAAATGTCGGTGGCTATTTAACGCACTTACAGGAGTTGCAGTTCTTCTCTTGTCTACTTTTTCATCTCTACATGAGGTACTCCTGAGAGCTATGTGTAGAGGAGCATCTACAAAGAGAATAAAGATCAATGTACACTTCCACAACGTAAAGTCTACTTCACCAGCAGAGTTCTGGTAGCCCACATGGAACATCTCTGATTAGACACGATTGCTCAACTCAATCCCAGCAACTTGACCACACAAAAGCTTTTAAAAGGATAAAACCTGTTTTGTTGCTGTTTTGTGTTTGGGATTTTTATCCCATAAAGAAAGAAGGGATGCAAATGCTTTCCCCACAGCTATAATTCTTACAGAAATACTGCGGGGCTTTGAAGAAAAGTGGAAAGAGAAACAGTCCAGCTTATTAAGAGGTTATCTGCCAAGCTGTTTTTATTACTAGCTCCATTAACAGAAAAGGTGCTCTGTTGACTTGAGGAACTAAGCTCCCTTAAGTGTGTTTTGAACTAAGGCAGAGAATCTCTGCACATCTAAGGAAGGTCAGTTTTTAAATACATACATGAAAGGGCGATGTTTCAACTGAGAGAAAAATGAATTCAGGATCAGAACCTAAAGCTCAAGAACGCTGAGATACAGACACAACTTCACCTGAAATTCCATCTACTACCAAGTCAGTAAGTTCTTATCTTCCTAGCAATTCCTACTGAAACACACCTGGACATGGAAGAAGAGAGGTGAAGCTGAGAGAAGTTACAAGGGCACAGCAAGCAGGACGGGCACAGTTATGGAGTTATCCAGACCAAACAATGACAGGTGCACTGCCATTTTGGAGAAGAGCATCAAGTATCCTGGTTAATGAGACCCAGCAGTCAAGATGGCATCTTACCAAACTTCAAGAGCAGCCAATGCTATTGTCATAAGTACCTCAAACATTCAATGGACACAAAGGGAAACGTCTTTCTTGTCTAAAGACAAGTAGCACCTGAAAAACGACTCAATACAGGAGGAATCACCTAAGAGAGCATACTTGGAAGAAACAGCATTAATTACTCTGCCCTAACCAACTAATGAGGCATACTAAGGAGTATCAACAGGGAGCTTTCAGAACCAAGTGGGTATCTCCTAGCAAAAGAAACTCCAGGATCCATAAACCCAAAGGCCACCAGATGCCTCTGTGTCTCATCCTCTTGCCTGGAAGTTACAGCTGAACTCAAAAGTAAACAAAAAAAGAATGGAATCTGGTCCATAACTATCTCTGTACACAAACAGAGACACCTCCTAGACACCTGCCATAGTGCTTTACAGCATCCACAGCAGAAGTCAGAAATCAGACTAAAAGCCCCACTTCCACACTATATTGTCTCAAAGATCCCTTTTGTCCAGTCAGGTAACTCACTATTGCCTTTCCCTGGGTCCTTTCTTACCTCCAGAGCTAAGAGACTAGAATGTACTGTCTTCTGTCCATGAAGGATTTATCAAAACCATGTAAGACACTGCAGTATGCAGAGATGTCAGAAGCTGGAAACACTCTTTGAAAAAAGACACTGCAGTACATGTATGACCTTCTGCTTTCAAGAGGGCTGACTTCTCTTGCAGGAGAAAGTACAATCAGGGATTTATCTATTTGTTTAGGGTTATTTTTTAATACCAATCTATTTTGGTAGGATGTCCTGAAAACAGCATTTGCTCCTCTGTGGCCCTCTGTAACTAACGAGCTGGAGACAACCCCATCAGTTCAGACAGACAAAACCTTTTCCCATGGTACACAGTAGCTGAAAACTGAGAAAATAACCTGAAAATAGTAAAACTTATTCATCACCTAAAACTTATTCACAACACTAGTGTCCTAAAACTTTCTGAAAAGTAAACTGTAGCAGGACAGAGTGAGAAGTCAGTGCCCTTCTTGAGGCTTTCTGATTTGCCTATCATTCAGCGTTTAAAGTATTTACAGAACACTAACTGAGGGAACCCTCAAACTGCTACCCCAAAATCTATACAAACCAGACAACTGTCATCTATGCCTAACTTTCTCCTCAATCAATTTTATGAATTAAAGCTTGAAAAACCACAGGGTCACCATCATCCTACCAAAGAGCACAAGACATCTGAGCCGTGATCTGTGTGCAAAGACTCTTTGGGGAGCAACACCGTATTTTGTATCCAGGTATTTTTATCTTTGCAAGACCGAAGTTTAAGGGGAAGGTTGTCAAGAACATGTTGTCTTTTTCATGACACAAAGGTTAATACATTTCAGCAGGATTTTTTCAGCTACCAGCAACACTCGTTATAATCTGTCATACAGCCGTTTTTTTCTTCAAGAACTGACAAAACCCCCACACCTCAGTTACTCAAGAATCTGTTAAGTTTTGAAATTACTTTTGTTCCATTAATAAAGCAATTTACAAAAGCTGAGGTCTTTGAGCACTCTGAAATATATTTTAGGTGTTGATATTTAAGACGAGATTAAAAACCTGGAAATTTATCCTAAATTTTGGAAGTATTCATACACGTGCTGTGAAATGCCAAATCAGCAGCTTTCCACATTTCTTGTCCTGTTTCTTCTCAACACAGTATTTTCAAGTAAAATTAAGTCAGACCAACTTATAGTATTGCCCCCAAAAGAACAGAGAGTTATTAGTCTAATAGCAACAACCACGAACCTGTAATTCAAGGACACGCCTTTCAAACCTGCATGTTCCCCAAGTTCAGATTTTTCTACATTAGTACCATGTGCCTTCATCCTCCTGACTCCCTAAGCCAACCTTCACTCTCCAGGTGGCTTTGTATTCCTCTGCCTCCTCCCCACCACAGGAATGCTTACTACACACAAAACACACAGTACACCATGTGTACAGGGGCAACACCTTCACCGTTCATCAGCTCCATAACTCCTCTTAGAAGTCCTTTGTTCATGTAAGCACTCAGACCACCAGACAATGAGAACACTGTGTTGGGAGTCTGCAGGAACAGCAGGCCTCTGCTCAGAACCTTTCCTAAAGCTGTCAATGCAGGTCCCACAAAGACATCAACGCTTGCCTTACAGTAACACTGAGGTGGAACACAGATGGCATCTAAGCTATAACTTCCTTACATTCCTGAAAACCAACTCAAACAACTATTCAAATAGCTGTTAGTACCCTTTAGTTGCAATATGGTCCAAGAAATCAATAACCATCACTAAGATTACATAATTATCTAAAAATAAACTACAAAACCCCCCTGAAATCCAGGACAACGAACACTTTCACTGTTCTTGAACAATGATGTTGTAATTACACCAGCAAATTAGTGGCATTTACTATTGTCTGGGCTGGACACTAACAGGAACAGGAGGAAAGTTCATTAAAAAAATCTGGGACAAACAGCCTTGCTGTTAACTGCCCCAAGGCTTCTTTTATTGAGCTCTCCTGGGAAAAGTCTGCCTGTCCATATGAACAGCTGATCCATTAGCAGTGATGGCCTTGGAAACAAATAACTACAGACCTGAGATATGATACCACCTCAGCCATGCAGAAACCACGAGAGCCTTAACAGAATGTATACCTGTAGTGTATCAAGTCTGGGTAATGGACAAGGACAGTTTGCTCTTTGTCTGATGGAACCAAAAGGTGTTTGACAACTCAGTTTTCACAGGAAACGGAGAGACCGGAGTCCCCCAGTGCTGCGAATCAGACAATATCTGCCATCCACAGTTGAGAGATCATTTGCTGATAAAAGCCACTGAAATTTTTGAGAACTAAAACACCAGGTATCAACTTGGCTTACAGCTGAAGCATTTCACACAGCCATCCTCCACCAACCAAATACAGGATTCTCAAGATAAGCCACAAAGACAACCAGCAGTCCTGCAGAACACAGGGTGTTAAAGCAGATATTCACCTACTCCCACGAGAAACTGCCTGTAGGTCACCCAAGCACACCACATTGCCTAGCAAAGAGTCAGCCCTCAGACAACATTGAGGGGAACAGGAACCCCACAAAGCATCCACTTGAAAACTACTGAGCAACATGCCAAACGTTCACGTGGTAACGGCTACCTGTGGCACATTTTGTCTTTTGAGTATCATTTAGAGAGTTCTCAGCAGGAAGAGATCTGTTGCTTTCACACTTGCAGAAGTCACGATTCTACACTGACTCAGAGAGATACTGTGTAAGCTGAGGACAGAGATGCCCACATCTGTATTTCAGGGGGTCACCCAATCCAGTGCCTTACTCCCAAGGACAACTCACTCAGTCAAGATCAAAGGGCAGCGATATTTGTGAAGGTATAACAAGGGGCTGGGAGAAGAGTTGATTCACCATAATGACCTTGTAGTATTTTCTGACTAATCAGAGGTACTGTCCGATGCACTCGGGAGCCATTTAAGTCTGCACCATTCCGTTCACAGTAGTAAGGCGTATCTACAATACAAGCTAGCCCATAGTAGTTTATTTCCCTCTGTTCAGTGAAGGGTCAATACAGAATTTAGGAAAAGGGAGGCTGTCTTCCTACACATGCCATTAAGAGCAATGGAGATGCTGCCTGCAAAAAGACAGAAGAACAGAACACAAACTGCAACAGTATGAGCTCGTAAGCTCCACTAACTCACATGAAGATTTAGTAGAATTTTTAGTAGAATTAACATGAGTTAAAAACCCAATAGCATTTAGTATCAGGCATACAATGTCGCTGATACATAACTGTATTACTCTTCCTCATCCAGAAAAACCTTACTAGAGCTCTGCAGGAGCAGGCTTTGACACCGAAATGTCCACCTTCCACATTGATGGGACTGTGCAACACCTCCTGGCAGAACCTAGGGGCTATTCACAGGGATATGCTACAAAGCACATAACCGAAATGCTCCAGGCTAAAAGCCCCCATCCACAGAAGGGAAACAAAAGGACTGGGGTTTAAAATTAGCAAATATGGTTATAACTCAACACCGTAATGCATTACCAGCCAGCACAGCCAACGTGATGACATCAAGCCAACAGTGCACTTGGGGGAAAGGACACGTTAACTCAAGATCTTGATCAATTCATCAACCACAGGACAACCACAGGAAAACAAATTCTCAAAGCCAAATAATTAGGCAGTTACAAAAAGCAGAAGAGATGTCTTTTCTAGAAATGCACACAAGTAGCCAGTCTGATCCCTGCAGCTTTTAACCATCTTCTTCACAAAGCACTCGTCTCACCTGTATCTGTCAAAGCAGCTGCCCGGTTTCGTTTGAGCGGCATGCAGAGTACAGTACAGGCAAATAAGCATATCTTTCTCTACCTAATAAAAACTTAGGCCTTAGCATTGCTTAGAGCCATGGAAGTAACTCAGGTATAGAAGTCACATATATCAGCAGTATGTTATGTTACTGCTTTTCATTAGGAATGGGCAGTAGCACCTCAAGTGAAAAACATTAGATGTGAAGCAAAGGAAGGCTGGATGTACTCTGCTATTGTGAGCAACTGGCAAGAGTCTGAAATCCTTAGAGAAAATATTAATGAAAGATAAATGCCAATACTGCGCTGCACGCAAGCAGCTGATTTTATAAAACAGGCTCAACAGAGGAGATAACAATGACCTGCAGTACAAAGTGATGCCAGTGCACAGCAACAGAGAACACTGCAGTTCAAAACCAGACCTGCATCCCCAATGGTGTTATGCAGGACACTAGAAAGAAAGTGCTTCAGAGCACAGGACAGTGAATCAGTTAAGCATGATTTATTCCATTAGGTTTCTGCTGCTTTCCACTAGCCATCAACTGTGTGAGGATCTTTTTCAAGTACAGCTGTAGCTATTACCTTTGTCACATCCCAGGGCTTTATTTCCCCACAGGCCCAGCAATGAGTACATATTGCCGAAAATATTACTGGCTTTCTAGCCACATACACATATCAGAGCACGAAATGCAAAAACCAAGAAATAGAAGTTATGGAGTTATCCAGATTGTTTCTGTAATGCAGAAAAAAGTCTTCAAACAATACTATTTAGATATTTGTCCCATCAAGGAAAAAAATCACTTACAGAAACCAGTCATAACTCCAGGGAATCCAGTTTTGAAAAAAGTTGAGGTTTAATACTCAAATCATTCTGAAGGAATAAGGCTGTGTAGTCACAGTTCATTACAGAACATGATCTGTATTTCTAGTTGAGGGAATTTCTTCAGTCTTGCCCTCTCTAAAACAATGTTCTCACATATTATGCTTCTTCTCTACAAAGAAATACGCTGATGGAACCCTGACGAGACTCCTTCAGACCAGAAGAAAACTGATTTCTGCAATCTCTTGCTTGTCCTGCCTGCTGCTGTTTAAACAGAGGAAGATATCAGCAACATACTTACACAATGAACCAGCTGTGGTCCGTCCTCTCTTTGACCTTTCTTGGTTAGCTTTTTCAGAAGCCAAAGCAGCTCTGGTTTGAATATTTCTTTTTACAGGGTTCTGTTGCGATTCCGCAGCCTTCTCCACTCCATGAAAGTATTTCATGTGATAATGCAATAACTTTGCTTTGCGGAAGAATTTTGAGCAGTCCAAGAACTTGCATCTAAACTTGTGATCTTGATCAACAGCTGCAGCTTTTTTTGATGCAAGAAAATCTGCTCTCCTACAAGGTTTTGTTACTGTAAGAACAAAACAAATAAATACCCCCATGCATTTGCTATATTTATCAAATGTCTGCTAGACTTAAAATGATGAAAAAGAAACGGGCATGCATTAAACACGTTCATTAAGAAATGCTAAAAATGACATTTTAATGCTGAATCTGCATTTAAGATCAAAAGCTTTAACAGAAAGCTCTGCCCTAGCTTCTCAAAAAATGTTGTCACGACATCAGCTTTATCTTGTCAGAAAATGACATTCTGATTCCACGAGTCCCTTGCCCAACATCCACTACCCCAGATACAGGCTGAGTTACAGAGATTGCGTATTTCAATCAGACTACTGAAGACTGTTCTATCAAGTACCTTTTTATAAACGGTTACGTTTTTTGTGACACTTCTTCTCAAGGAGAAGAGTTCTGCTTTTTTTGCTTCCGTTTTGCTACCTGTTTTCAGGGTGCCTTTTCCTACCACCAACTCTTAGTTACCTTCAAGAGCAACGGAAGCAGGATCACAACTACATTTTTCAAGTACACTTGAAATTTGTCTCCACTTTGAAGCAGGACCAAGTGAAACTAGGCAAAAGGAAAAGCCGCTTTTATGCTTTTCAAAAGATCCCCTATGAACCGGCCTTCATGAATTTCTAAATAAATTTAAAAAAAAAAAAAATCAATCGAGGAAAAAAAAGTCTTCAGACTCCAGTGAAAGAACAACTTTACGGCACCTGTTTTACACAGTGCTACTGTGCAACCCTGGGCAACACCTAAACCCAACATCCTAAATGCCAATTTCTTCTCTTCGTCCAGTATTTCAGAGAATTCATGGTTTTGGTAAGTTAGAAATGTATTTATGTATTTCTAAGAGTAGACCAGATTACTGTCACTGGTATCTGCATACAAAATAACAGAAGAGGTAGAAATTCGGGAAAGCACCGACATTCAGGGAATTAACCATCCCCAACACACACAGCACCAAAAGACTCCTGCAAGTAGAAAAGTGTTATTTTTCAAAAGCAGCTTTCAACTCTAGGTTTTCCGTTCGTTTCACCAGTACTAAAATACTATTCCCATATTTACAAGCGTTTTCAGACTTTGAAGGGTTAAGAAGTGTTTAACGCCAAAACCCAGACCTAACAGCAGTGACGCAGAACTGCAGGTATGGCAGCACACAAACAAGAATCAAGACATCAGAAGTCACGGGAAAACGATCCAGAAACATCACAGACAAGAGTTAAATGCAGAAAGAATAGGGGCTTCCCACAAGCACACACATTTAGGAACACGCTGAACAGGAGTGTTAAAGATCACATTGACACCATCTTGGTGTAAGAACACAGAGCTGGTTCAGGAGTTTCTAGCATTCAGCAACAAAAATGCTGAGCATTACCAAGCTGCATCCTTAAAAGGTCACATCATAGCGAAGGGAAGTACCCTAGATGGCCAAATCTGAGGCACACTTCATTTAAGTATGGCATCAGGGGAAAGGAATAAAACTTTAAGTCATTCACAGAGGTAAGATGAGTAACAGTACTGCGGAAGTTTGTGTTCACAGAAGATTCAGGAAGCTACAGGCTCGTAAGACCAGTTAACAGAAAGGTGATTCAGTTAATTTTGAAAAGAAAATAGTAAAAATGAAGACACAGCTTTTGGGTGTTTCACCAAGGTAATAGGATGAGGACATTTTGCCACAGCTCCACGAAGAACATGCCAACAGGGTTTTGACTTCAGGCAGTTACGGAAATGAGACTGCAAAGCCAGACAAGTGTATCACACGTGCAGAATAATAAAGGTTACCAATGCCACAATCTAAATGCACCGCACACCATCAAAAGTTGCATTCATAAAGAATGAGATGGTCAGTGAAGCAGCCCGTGGATTCAGCCAACACAAGTGCAGAAAGGTTCTCTTAACCGCAAAGCTCAGGACAATGAAAGAGAACTTGGCTCTTATTTAATAAGTAACGTGAAGATTGGCCAAGTTAACTGCAGCAAAAAGGGGTGATGGGGTCCTAAAAAAAAAATCAGACAAAAACCATTACAAAGTTGACAAGGGAAACTCCCATCACACAACTGTCACGATGAGGCCCTGTATCCAAGCTCAGAGCACTTCCCTTTCATTGGGATGGACAACTGTAGAAGAGATACAAGGAACAGCTTCTGGCTGAGAAGACGAAGAACACAGGACCATGTTAGCTGAAGCTCAGACACAAGCAGCATCCAAGACATGGGTATGGGGAAGGAAAGCAGACAGAAACTTACCGCACTGTAATAAACACACAATCCCGCAGTTGTAACAACGCTTAAATGTGTGGCACTTGGCGTGTAGCATGCAGAAACCCCTGTCACAGGGCACAGCAGGAAGCTGGTGCCAAATCCCACCACCCAGAAGAGCCCTGGAAGAGCGTGTGCTCCCAGTCCACAACTCTGAAGCCAGCTTCTTCAAATATTTAAAGCAGGGAACTTCCACCCTTACACACAGACGTGACTTCTGCTCACTAACACTGGCTTCCACATAGAGAAAGTTTTTCTGTATTAGCTTCAGATTTTCAGGCACTTGTCTTGGTGGACATTTTCTGAGCACAGAGGCCAGTACGTTACTGACACACTCACCGAGCTGCCATATAATGAACATCAAAACACTTCACCTGGAATTCAACTGGCCATTACAATACTACAGAGACTCAAGGTCAGGCAACCATTTCCTTTCACTTTCAGTACAGAGAACAAAGCCACCCTTTCAGCATTCCAGTCAGCAACCTCTCCCCTTCAAACTGTGCCGTATTTCCCAAGGTTTGAGCTATGACCGTACTCGGCACTAAGCTTACAGTAAAACATCACTGTGTGAAGCTCCCTAGTCCACAACAGACTTTCTCCCACCACCAACTTTCTGCTTGAACTGACTGCTCCTGGGCCAAGAACAAGTAGCAGCAGGAGCTTGTTATCTTGACTGAAGGTCTGCCTTCCTGCAACAGATTGGTAAGCTATCCTAGCAAACGAACAGTACACGAGACACTTTGCACTTCCCCTAAATTGAAGCTGCCCTTGGTGCAGACTTTAGATCTTCACACACCACTGCCTGTTGACAGGATTTCTTCACTGCATATTTCTGTGGACACCAGGAAATAGAGAACAAATTACTATTTCACCTGCTGCTAAACTAAAGGCATCAAATCTCTCTAGATGTTTTCTGGTGCTTCCACAGCTATTTGCTTATTAACATTAGCTCTCGTGAGCAGATACTTCTTACAGAGGGCCACTGGGCCACTTCACACCATCACTAATTACCTACCTACTTTGATCTCATTTCTTGTGAAATCTTGAGTTACTTTTCTTGGGCTTCCCAGGTGCTGCTGTTCAACATTTTAGGACCCAAATTATGTTTCTCCCTTTATTTTCAAAAGCCTCTCAAGAGCTCAGTTGTGAAACAAAGATTGCATTGTCCAATTGATCTTTCCAAACTATGTTAGGCAAGGACAGCAGTCAAGTATTTCCAGTGCATCCCAGATCATTACATGTTTACAAGGCCACGATTTCTGAGCTAAAACATGATTTGACATCGCAAGAACTACTCTAGGCGGTGTTCCACCACTGGTCCTCCACTCACCCTTCTTCTCCTTGCGTTGGCACGAGATTTTAACAATAAAAGCAGGGGAGCTTTCATTTAATTAAAGTCCATGCTCAGCAGCATTGTATTTCCAGACAGCACCACAGTGCTGAACTTCAGGTCAAAATCCAAGATGAACACATACTACTGAACTGACTTTAATGAGCTAATTCAAGTTCTCACAGAAGTGATAGAGTCAAAAAAGTGCAAGAGCTGTACCATAGGCTCTGAGGTAGGCAAGTGAACCACAACTTGCTCCCGCAGCTCTACTGCTTGGGAGCCAGCTCCTGAGGGCCACATCCCACACGTCACATCAGTGTGACAGACACCACATATGTATTACACATTCAGCTGGGATTCTTCCAGTTGAGGCCCAAATGCCAAGTGTTCAGCAATGCATACAGAGAGAGGGAAATGCTAATAATGGCAAGAGGTATTCAAAGGGACCCGCCTTTTGAACGCTCAATAGTTCCACACCAGCATTATACTGGTGTCCTGCCCCATCTACCCACCTCCAAAATTATATTTATCAAGTGCTGAAAAAGCAGAACAGAGAAATACTACTTTTTTATTTCAAATGTACAAGTGAACTCCTCTCCTCTTCTTGCTTTCTCCCTTACAAAGCAGAGCCACCTCACCCCAACAGTTACTGTATGAGTTCAAGACGATAAATCAAGGCAATTGTAAACAGCATCTGCACTCTTCAGCAGAACATAAGGACTTCAGGTTAAATTCTTAAATCTGTCTTTCCCTCCAGTTTTTTTTATTCTGAGAAGAGATTTCCCTGTCAGCCGAGTAATGTTGTTGGTTTGGGTTTTTTTTCTTTTTTTTTTTTTCCCCCACACACACAAGACTGTCCTGTTTGTTCTCCGTTCAATAGTCACTTCCAAGTAATTTGCCTGCTGTGACTGCTCTCACACACTGCTGCCCTCCTACTGGCTTTCACTGCATCACAGCCTTCAATTCATAGCCCCTAAGTTTTTAAATGAAGCCTCCTCAGAAGACGACCACAGAGCTACGACATCATCCCGATACACATACACCAACAAAAATTTTTAGAACACCTTTAGTTTCAAGGAATTATGAAATCAAGATACTGTAGAACATCCTGAAAAACTCCACATGTTAAAGGAGCACTTATCTAGACAACAGATGCCAATGTAGGCATAAATTAGGGAATCTGTAGTTCAATTTTCCCCAGTTAGTTGCACATACGAATCTTAAATTTACAGGAAATAAATCGTAGGACAGCAATGTTTTAGTACTGTCTACTATTTGTACAGGAAGTTTGAAAGAACAAGGCGATTACACGGCCCAGCTAAGAGAAAACAGACTACATACAGACACTAAAACTTCAGAACTATTTCATAACACTACACTGAAACTTCTAGCTAGTCTACCGCTCATGTACAACAAAAACTTAAGGATACAGAAATACACTCGGAATTCCCAAGCATCAGTGCTCCCAACAAACCTACAGCACAGAAATGACAAAAGAACTCATCTCTTTCTAGCCCAACCTGATCCAGAATCCAACTACTGAATCGTAAGCTGAACACAGGCTTTTGTTAATTTTACCATTCGTGTGTTTAAAAAAAATCCCACCCATTTTAAAATTCTGATTTCCACTTCTTGGAAGTTTGCTACCAACCTCGAGAGCACAAGATCAAAACTGTATGTATGAGGGGTAAGAATATGCACTTCCTCCGTGACCAATGCTGCAAGAACATTTGTTAGTTTCACTCACACAAGAAATAAAAGCCTGGCACCAGCTGTCTAAGAAATGCATTAATATTAAAAAAAATTAACCTGCAGCAGGAGAAGGTTCTTGAGTTCTGATGGTAACGGAGGAAGACTCGGCATTTTCAGTTTTTTCTTCCTGTGTAGTGGCATCTGTACTGAGCGCTGTGCTCTGAGATGTGTTTCCAGGAGGTACTTGTTCACCAAAACTTTGGTCAGATTCAACAGGAATTTCTAACTGGACTAGAATGGAGAAAAGAAATGTTCTCTGAGTAAAATGCCACCAAAGCACATTCCAGAAGACTGATGCATGTGCACTTCATTACAGTGGAGACAAATACCTGCCCATACTCAGACTGCTTGCTGTTGTACTAACACACAAGTTTTTAAAATACAGCTACTTGTAGCAACTCTCTAAATTTAGAGCTGCTTACAAGCACCCAGGCTGTTAACTCTTCATAGCCTGCAGCAGGACAGGTCTCCCCAATCCATTATCAGAGTTCCTTCTAAAAGAGAAAAGCAGTGAAGTATAAGACAGAAAAAGGGAGCACTACCTCCACCCAGTCTAAGGATAAAAGCTTCTTGTTTCTTCTTGTTTGATGTTTCTGGTGTTCAACAAGGGAATGAAATCCTTAAGTTTTGCATTCAGGTTATTTCTTCAACCATGAAGTGCTAAAACTCTCTAATAACTTTTTCACAAGTATAACCCACACTCATTGAACAAACAAACAAAAAAACCCCACCATGGAAACCAAACTAATCCAGCCACATTTCCTTGAGGTTATTTTCCAGCTTTTGGACCAGCCTTCTGCAAGGCCAGTTTCCCTCTATTGCAATAAACTCCCACAACACAAATAAGTGCTAGAGTTAGCGACAGGGAATCAAATGCAAAAGGCCATCAGGGCAGCAGAATGATCACTACACTTTAGTTGAATTTTTTCAGCACTGTTGCTGAAATTGGGTTTTAACTGCACATAGAGCTTGCAGGTTATGCAAGTGAAAATACAATGCTTGCAACAACTATGTGACTGCTATTTCACAAACCAATACGCCAGGAACCTGGTTACCTGTCTCATGTTCCTTTTGGTCGGATACTACATTGTTCAAAGGCTGAATTTCTGTTGAAGTTGTGATGCGATCTGTATTTAAAATCTCATGGCTAATACCAGATGAGAGTCTTGAAGAGCGTCTCCTGATCTGGTCTCTTTCAGGGTTCTCAGAAGAGTTCTTCAGTTTTTCCTGAGCTGAAATAGATAAACTAAATGGTATCATGCAGATACACAATTTCTAAATGGCTCACAAGCAATCTTTATAGACGTTCCCCCCCCCAGTGATACAATCACTGCTATTCCTATGTCTGTGAACTTCTGCATCAGGATGCGCAGCTCACAGCTCCTTTATCCAAACACATCTCACAAGTGGTAGGAAAGAATTTCAAAATCATGATTAACAACCAATTCAAGAACAACAGGTGCTGCACATAAGTTGTTCAAGTATCACAGTTCAAGGTTAATAGCACAGACTTTTTCTCCTTCTCCACTCAAGTGTCAAGAATTTTCACGTACAAATACTAGGGCAGGTGAATACCAAAAAAATACTCACAGAAGTTTTTTTCAATCCTGGGACGCTTTGACGGACCTTCACCTCCTTTAGGTATTTTCCGACGTCTTAATTCCAATGTTATGGGCTGCAGTGTCTGAGAACTTGGCTCTATATATTTAGATAATAAAAACTGACTGTATATTATGCTGCAAAACTTAATATCCAACTTAAAGCTTCCAGTCCTAAACCTCAGAGCTTGAAATATTGGACCTGCACAAGCAGTTTCACCTGTCTTTCCCAAGCCCACATATTTGCGTGTATTCTTACTGCAGACATGTTGTATAATGTATGAAAATTACTCGCCTATATCTGATTTCTGACCACTGTTTTGTGGTCAGGGATCACACAATACTCTGAAGCCCCAAACTTGACTAACAAGCATGCTCTCAGTTGTCCTAATGAAGCCTGAATAAAGATGAGTTTAAAAAATAACTTCTAGAGTCTTAGGCTGTAAAAGAACAAGATAGTTTTTATTCCTTTCATTACTTTTAGAAGGATTCTGATACGTGACAGTTTAGGTTTAGCAGCATACCTGCTGGAGGTGTTATCGGTGGTCTTCCACGTTTTCGTTTAGTTTCTTTTGGGTTTTCCTGTGGACTCTTTACATTGTCGTTCTCGGGCTTCTTCTCAATTTCTGTATCTACTGAATATTCCATATCATTCTCTGATATATTCTCTTTATCTTCTTTTCCATTCTTAGATATACTCTTCTCTGTGACCTTGGCTTTTTCTGAGATTACTATCAATTTTCCTTCTTTATCATGTTTAACTTTTTTTTCAGTTTTTAATACCTTTTCATCCTTGACTTTCTTTGCATTACCTGTAGCTTTCCTCTGTTCTTTGAATTTCTCCCGTCTTTCAGGAGCTGACAGAATTTCATTACCACTTTCCTTAGGCTTAGCATTACCCACAATATTCTAGAATGAAGAAAACAGATACAAATCATTAGGGGTTGGAAGGGACCTCCAGAGGTCATTGAGTCCAACCCCCCCGCTCAAAGAGGACCACAAAACCTAGAGCGGGTCACAGAGGAAAGCATCCAGACGGGTTTGTACAGTCTCCCAGAGAAGGAGACTCCACAACCTCTCTGGGGAGCCCGTTCCAGTGATCTGTGACCCTTACAGTAAAGAAGTTCTTTCTCAGGTTGAGATGGAATTTCCTGTGCTCCAGCTTGCATCCCTTGTCGTACCACAGATGAAAAGAGATTGTCACTTTGTTCTTGACATCCAGCCCTCATTTATATGCAGTAATTCAATCTTCTCATTAAGTCTCTTCCTCTCCAAAATAAAAAACCCAAGATCTCTGTCTTCATAAGCTAGGTGCTCTAGTCCCTTAATCATACTCACAGCCCTCCACTGGACTCTATCAGGTATCTGTCACGCTTGAATTGGGAAGCCCAAAATTGAATGCAGTACTCCAGCTGTGGTCTCAGTAGGGCAGAGCTGAGTTGGAGGAGAATCTCCCTTGATCTGCTGGACACACTCTTAATACATCCCAGGATTCCATTTGCCTTCCTGGCCACAAGAGCATGTTAGTCAGCCCTGTACCAGGCAGTCATTTCCATATGATAGCTACTAAGAGCCCTTTGTGGCAAATCTGCAATAGCTTCTCCTCCAGACCTCTGAGGAATGGCACATCTCTTCACAGCAGTAATGGGTGATGAAGATTTTTCTGAAGCTGGTATTTTTTAAAGTTTTAATCATGTTACACTGGACAACCTCTTAGCCTTTCCTACAACGTGCCTGCAGCGTGTTTCAATAACCTACCACTAGCTTTAGTCTGTGCATTGTGAAACCTCCAGTCATTTTTGGTGAAACTGTTCTGTTTATGTACCTATGACTTTAATTCATCCATGAGGACTGAGAGCTCTGCAAATCAGACCATGAACATCTGCAGAGAAGTTTCACTCATTTTGTGTTTAACAGTTCATCAAATCTCAAGAGCCAGTTTTAGAATATGCCACCAGCATGAACACAGTACTCACCTGATCTTTGGAAAAAGCTTTGACATGAATGTTTTTGACAGTCTGAACTACACCATCATAAAATTTCACAGTGTAGGTACCTGAAATTTGAAAATAAAACATAGAGTTAAAAGATCAGAAGTTGCTGATCAGAGCATTTGCTAGCAGCTCCAATACTCCAGCGGCATATGTAGCTCCAGATAAAAAAACTGCCTTATCTGTGTCAGAAACTTCAACGGCAGAGCTTTTACCACAGGCCTGGCAGGGAAAAACCGTGAAGCAACAAAAAATAATTATGGTGAGCGTAAGGGAAAATGGTGGCTCCTCAGACAGACTTTCCCCTCATGAAGCCCAAAAACATTTTTGGTGGAATACTTCAACAGACAACGACACAGACTTTATCTCCTTAATCTTAACAACATACAGTCAATCTCAAAAAAAGCACAGCTTCACGGTTCTTTACCGAACGTCCTGTGCTTTTTTTGTCTTTTATTTGTAAAGAGGCTTTCGCAGCTCTAACATTAGTTTTACCACAGTTACACACAAGAATGAACAATCTGTCCTAAATATATACTTGAAGCAATTACTGACTGGGTACCACAGGAGAGTTTTTACCTCACAAAAAAGACAGAAGGTTAACAGAAACCAACAGCAGACTAAAACATAAAATTGAAACTTTTCAATTTAATTTTTGTCTCCTAACTAAGCAAAAAAGGTAAGAATGAAATTAGAAACACACTACCAACAAGCATGACAAACCCAGAGATGGCTCCTTACCATCTTTGTTAACAGAAGTAACTTTGGCTGGATAGAAGCGACAATCAGACCAGCATGCCAGTACTTCATCATTTATGTGAAACCCCTACAACAGAGTAGTTAGAAGTTTTCATCTGAGAATTACTGAAACATAGTTTAAAACAAAATTACTAGTTCTGATCATTTATATAACGTATACAGTACGCAACACAGCAACAGTGAAGCTTTTTAATGTCATCATTCACAAAAATGCACAATAAACTTACACTGTCAAATGTGCTCTCCCGTCTACTTACTGCACAACCTTCTTCCTCATGCAATCCTTCTTTTCTTAACTGTATTTTCTCTAAGGGACGCAAATAAGGACTGTCCCAGCAGAACCACTCATCGTATCTATGGTTCCAGCGTTTGAAATGGATAAGCACTTTTCCCTCTTCATAATCAATTTCTTCAATATGAGCCGGATACCTGGACAAAAGGCAGATCAAAATATTCCAATTAAAAATAATGTAAACTGTCTCACTTACTACAGTACAACACATTATATAAACAGAGCTTTCTGTATGATCAAAACATCACACCTGATCCAGCAGACCTTCAGATGGGGAGCTGACAAACATGACCTAACTACCTTTAGAATCTATAATCTTGTAGAAGTGATACATCAGATAATGTTGAAGAATAAAGATGCTACGAAATTACTACAAGCTCAGCACAGGATGAGTACCCAAACTGAACAGCAAAGGCAAACACTGGCTGAGGGAAAAGGAAGAAACTAAGGAGTTCTTAGTCTTAAATCTGTCGATAAAAAATAGAATCAGAGATCAAGAAGTCAGAAAACTGTCCCTACACCCAGAAATTTCACACACTGACAGAACTGACAGCTTCAGCTCCCACTTAGCAAGAGTAATACCAGTAGGTCAATACACTCACTTCTCTCCGAGATAGTGATCAACAGCATAATGAAATACAGATTCCTGGAACCACGGATTGCTCACGGTTATAAGGCTCGTCTAGAGATCTTCCTGGTATGACAGTGCAAGTCTAGCAGGGACACTAAGCTAAATTTAAGATTCAGATTCTCAATGTTAAATTTCATCTGCAAGTCCTGGGACTTAAAAAAACAACCACATGACAAGTACAGGAACCCAACAAGAACCAAATTCAGTTGTTTCTAGTCAGGAAGACCTTATAAATTCTGTTTCTTTAATTGCATTGGTAATTAGTGCATCAGGATTTTAGAATCATGGCACACTTCACTACCCTGACTGATGATAACATCTCAAAGGGAAAATCCTCACCTGGTGTTTTTAGTTTTCATGGAAGAAAGGCAACACCCCACTGAATTCTTGACCAAAGGGCTGAAGGAAAAAAGCTCCACAAATTCACAAACATTCTTTTCCTGATAAATCACACTTACAACAATTAATAGAAAGAAATGGCATCGCAAAAGGATGCTAAAATAAACCCCAGACACGTCAGATTCATTAGTTAAATACAACACAGACCACTACTCTAATCCTGTGCAGACAGGAACTACCTACAACTGAAATCCTTCAGCAGATCTGAGACACACCCAGTCAGAACTTGCTCAGAGAGCTACAAGCTGAGACTTCCACTGCAACCACAGACTACAACCCCGCCCAACACTCAGCACTATATGCCTCAAGCTGTGTCCTCAGATCACCCAAACATATTACTGAAACACATGCAGCAAAGGCTGTGGAAAGGAAGACAAACAGATCTTTGGGGCAGGAGTATCTCTAACTAGCTACCAGCTTCCTAGGAAGGAACTTCCTTCACATAACAGTCAACATGTTCTGCATTTAAAGGTAACCCCAGGCACTGCCCTGCACAGGTTCACAAGGCAGGAATATTCCGTTTTCCCACATAAAATACAGTTCTATTGTTATTTTTTTCTTAGATAGCAACTGCCTACCACTGAGTACAGGTGATGACAAAAATCCCTACCCAGTTCCCTACAAAACAGGGGTAGGAATTTCCAGCTCCTCCCAATGTAAGACCAGTGCGGGTCACTTTTGCCATCAGGATGGTAACAGGCCTAAGGCTTGTCCAAACTCCACAGGAGTCTTGCCTGTGGATCTTGTTTGTGTTTAAGAGCCAAGCATCTTGCTTAGTGTTGGAGCAGAACTAATTCTGCTTAGAGTTAACACTTTTCAGCTGTCTCCACACAACTGCACTTTCTGCAGTTAACAGCATGTTTGTACAGACAGCGTCTGCTTCTTCAACCGATAATGCTTGATGTTTACTCATATTACCAAGGACTGGAATGGAGAAAGGCCCTTGTTTACACTTCCCTTGTGAAGACCAAGGTCACTGCTAACACTGTGTAGCACACTGGGGGTGCAGCGAGAGGCCACACCTTGTGTGGAGGAGAAGACCTACACTGATCAACAGGGTATTTCATTCCATAGATATCACATTGGGTAAAAAGCTGAGGCACCACAAAAGGTCAAGTCTCTTCAGTTGTTGTCACCTTCAATCCCAGTCCATGCATTCCAGGATCCAGCTGCCAAATCGAGTTCCCATCTGGCACAGACTCTAGTGTGGGACTTCTCTAGTGTCTGCCCACAGCACCCAGTGGTGACAGAGACATAACTGTCATCAGGGTGCCTGGCTTTGACAGTGGGCTTGTATACAGTTGTACCTATTTCATCTTGTTATTAGTTTCATTAAAAGAGTTTTAAGTTCTTTTGCAACCTGCGAGTCTCTCTCCCTTAGTCCCTTTCTCTTAATCCTTTGGGATGGCAAAGGGGTTTAGGGAGTATCTGTTGTTCCTCCAGTGATCAGCCCACCCTCAGCCCTTGACACCAACACAGCAAAAGTACACACCAGTAAAGCCTGGACCTCTGGAAGTCTAGTGCTGGGAAACACAAGTTTTAGCCAACCCCAAAGGAGTATTCGGAAACTATGTCACAGAGAGGTCCTTTTCACACAGCTGCAAGGGGAAAAGCAGAGAAAAAAGAATTCTGCTGTCCTCTACAACTCCACACCTAGAGAGGCGCGTCAACCTCTCACCACTGATACTGGTAACAGAAAACAAGTCCCCAGCTCTTTATGAGTTTTAGTCTAGGAATCCTGAAAACAGAAACACATGCAGACTGCCAGTCAAGGAAACAGCCTGCTGACCCAGGCTTCAAACACTTAACAAGCAAAAGCAGGACAGGAGAGTTAGTAACTAAGTAGTGAGAACAAAGAGTTGCAGAACACTGTGCACAAGATAGGGAATTTTAGATCAAATGTTTTTAGAAATCAAACAGCATAGCTTGAATTTGGACATGCAGCATTTCCAAAATTCAAATTTAATTTGAGGGATAGGCAGAGAGCACAGCAGGTGTTGAATGCCCATTCCAAAGTTCTCCTGCATTAAGAGCTGTGTACCCATACTTTAAGATGCTGCTGTTGTCCAAACCTATCACAAGGGTCAGTTATGGACACAAATGATTAGCCTTACTCAAATCTGATCTATACTAAACTGCATCTCTAATACACCTACATCTCATTCTGCAGGTGTGATTTAATGGTCACACTTAATGTAGCCTTTATGGACAGAACATGAACTCGTTTTGACTATTCCAGTTGCCTCGTGTCTGCAAAGTGGAGAAATCAAGATGCTTTGGAACAAGTCCCCATTATCTAAGGCAGTGCTCCATTCTTCTGGTGTGCCCAGATGGTTTTCAACACTGACTTCTGCACACTTAACCTGTCAGCAGGCTCCAGAGCCTAAATTACAATCATGTCAGACACAGACTCCTAAAAAGAAGTCAACTACAGCTGGTGCCAGGAGAGAAAAGCTACCTTAAGGAACTTACAAAAACAAATTCCTGTATTTAGGATGCTTCTGACTGCAATTGTCATTGTACACCTTGTATTATTAAATGCTAATTTATGAGCTGAGTCATCCCAAGAAATTCTGAGGCCCTTTTTACCCTACCACAGTCATTACTTAAGGGAAGGTGTTAAGTCTGCATGGCAGGCTCCAGAGCAGACTTAAGCGTGGAAGATGTTCCCTCACCCAGTTTTTATTCTAAAGCTGATAACCCTGAAGTGAGGGCAGGCCCTAATGATTTCTCTCCTACTTCGAAGCCTACGAACTCACAAAAGAAATGGAAAAGGAAGCAGTGAGTAACTACTTTGGGTATTCTGTACTGCAACAGATTTCAGCTTTTCATAATGTCTGCTCTGTAATCTGTGCACACCACAGGTCATAAGGGTGAATTCACAGGTACCAGTCTGATCACAGAATCACTCTGGTTGGAAAAGACCTTTGGGATCATCAACAGATGCCCCACTGGATCTGAGTAGTTTTATTTCCCAGATACATACCCCGCCCTCAGCACAGTTCTTTTCAAAGGTCAGCAAGACATATCAGCATCTATTGCCCATTTTAACCACTGGTATATAAACTTCTGTAAATTAACTACTTTCCTACAAACCAATGACCAGGACTCTAAATAGCTTACCAATGCAAAGTGTTTAAGATATTAAAAACTTAAGAGTTAATAGAATATGAATGGTTTTAAAAAAAAAATACCAGTTTTTTAATCTGTCACGGGCTTCCAACTGGGCTCCCACCTCAAAGTTGATCCCTCTTCTATTCGGAGGATGTTTTGTCATTTTGTAATATCAACACTGCTGATTTTAGTCCCCTGAAAAATGCAATTAAATATCAATCACTAATCAAGACACATACAAAATAAGCTTATGCACCGTCATTCCCAAAGGCTAGGTATTAAGGGACCTCTGTTTTTGTTTGCGAAACATATTCTCTCTTATTCAAGGGTTTTTCAAGAGAGTGTGCACAATCTCTTGAAAAACACATTCAGAACAGAAGCCACCGGACCATGAAAAGGCTGAAGCTTTACTGTTTTTTCAGTGGTCCAAGTTCCAGGTCAATTCAGAACTCCACAATTCAGTGTTTATTTATGACTGAGAAGAAAGTTTCGTAATACTCNCAACAGCAAGCGGGCAAACCCAAACACAACAATAATCTTTCAGCAGCCACCAGGGCAGTGAAGCAGTTAAAAACACTATCATCACTACAAATGCAAGAGGTCAATGACAGAACAGAGAGTTTCTGAAATCTGTTGTAGAAAACTAGATATGCTGCTTACATGCTCATATTGCTTTCTTCCCACTGCACCACCACTCTAACCAGTAAATAACAGATAGCTGCCACTACATTATCTGCTGGAAGCATGCCTTAAAGGTTTAATCTTGTCAAAGTAAGCTCTCCACTAAATGTCTCTCAAGGGACATTTAGTGGAGAGCTTGTTTTTTCCACTAATTTTTTGTCAGGTATTTCCCAACATCATAAGATACAAATTCTGATCCCTACTCATAGTCTTCACGCTCACAAGATCCAAAAATACATTTAAGTTTTATTTAACACTGTCCTCCTTACAGCAGGACTGTACCTTAAAGACTCAATTAAAGAGGTATAAAATGCAAGATAAATTAAATAACCTTTAGCCTTACACTACCAAAATAAGAACTACCACCCTGGGCTGAAACTGACTGACCTGCACCTAAAAAGGTATTACCATTCTTTTATGAAGAACTACTCTCAGTTCAAGAAAACCAAGTATCTTTAGCAAGTCACAAAGCTTCTGTCACAGCTAACAGCTACTCCATGGACACACTTTTAAAACCTGGCCTTTTTTGCCAAAGGCTGACCACAGAGGCACCCCTCACCTGCAGTATCACAGCCACACCACAATGAAGCTACTCTACCAGATGATCTGCTGCCTTCCTCTGAGGTACTGCTTCCATACTTAGCTCCACTGCTGCTGAAGTAGGCTGCAGCACTACAGGACAAAGATGCTACTGCCTGCAAGCTAAGTTCACAACACTGTGATCCAGACAAAAGTCTATCCACACAGGAACTGAAAAATGCTACACATTACTTATCAGATAATCTAGCAAACAGAGTTCATCCAGCATGGATCTGAATCAGTCCAGGGAGGACTGTCTTCTAGACACAGTCACTGGAGGCTGGAGTAGGAGGCAAGGAATTAACCTACCACCTCCAAAATTTTAACTGGAAAAGCAGAGGGTAGAGAAAAACAAGGACCACTTCAGATGGTCAACATTTTGTAGTCTGATGAAAAAAAAGAATAAAGTCAAGTATGACAATTCAAGCAGCAAGTGCCAAACTAGGTTTTCTTACCTAAATAGTTTATCCACCCATACCACCACCACCTACTATTTTCTGTGCAGATTTATATCATTATCAATTTCTCACACTAGCAACAGAATTTCATGCCTCTACATGTGGATCAGACACTGTCTTTAATGCTAGCAGGAGATACTATAGCTACAAGATCATTCTTGTGCCAGTGAACTTTCTCTTCCTTTTCACTAAGTAGGGACACACAATGACACACCCCTAGAAGTCCTGGAAGCCCATTCTTGAAGCTCTTCACAGGGTCCCCTCTGGCAACAGCAGCGGTCCTGAAGAATGGACTCATTTTAGCTCCCCTGCACCAGACTGGATAGGAAAATACACATCTCCTGACTTCAGTAACAGGGTCTCACACAACAGGACTTCCATGAATAATCAATTTTGATGAGGAAGGCTTTACTACAGTTTCAGTAGTAATAGTGAAAACTTACAAGTCTCACAACCCAAGGAAAATCTGGAAAAAACCCAACCAAAACAGAACTGAAAACCAGAAGCCATTCAACCATACTGAGGGAGGCAGCAGATTCTGTGAAAAATCTGAAATGGAGAAAATCTAAAGGGCAAAAGTCTCTCATTATCACCCTCCTCATCTCAAGTCTTCCTTATCTCCCCTTCAAAGTTATGAAACTTGGAATGATTTGAGTTCTCAGTCACATCCCTCAGCTGTATTTACCTGGAGCCAGCAGTCCCTAGGCTCACACCACCTCACAAAGCAGGCTGCTTGTCCATTTGCAACTGATTTCAGAAAGAGCTTCCTCAGAGAAGCATTCTGCTGTAACCAACAGAGCGTTACAGGAGATAAGTGCTGAGATATCTCACCAATTTTACCCAGAAAAATAATTACTCAGAAAAATAATTTTACCCAGCCTTAGAGCAAGATGAATGCTGTGACAGGAACTTCGCTGAGAAAAAACACAAAGCTCTCCACAAACAGGGTCAACAACAGCACCATCTCTGCTGTTTGGAGAACTTAGCTCCTCAAAGAAAGCAGACCCGTGAATTACATCAGACTGCTGACTACCAACCCCAGACTAACAACACAGCAGCAGCTACAACTTGGAAATAATAAGAACTCTTCATCAGAGCATCTCTAAAGTTTTCTTTAGCATAAAATGAGTCTGTACTAACTCAGTAACTAAACCAAGACACAAGGAGGCTTTTCACTTTGGTAACTCTTGAAACCCATTTTCATTAAGTGACCAAGACCATAATTAAAACAAGGGTAGTTACCAGGACAATCCCCAAAGCTGTACAGCTTTTCTCTTAAATTTCATTTTCCATTGAGAATAACTAGTATTACTGGGAGTACCATCTGCAGGAACAGATACTCCAGGATTTAGAGAAGTCATGAATTCCAGCAGAAGATGTTTCTAAACCCACACTACTGAAGGTATACATTTCTGTTGTTTAAAAGGAATCACAAAACCCTCTTGGCTGGGAAGGACCTCCAGGATCACCAAGTCCAGCCTTTGTCCCAGCATCTCCCCAACCCCTAGACCATGGCCTCAAGTGCTCTAGCTACTCTTTTTTTAAACACCTCCATTTTAAACATCTCCAGGGATGGTGACTCCATCACCTCCATTTCAGTGCCTAATCACCCTCTCAGTAAACAACTCCTTCCCAATGTCTAATCTAAACTTCTCTGACACAGCTTGAGGCCATTTCCCCTCATCCTATCATCAGTAAGGCACTCTCCTTGACCAAAGTCATCCTCATGAGATGATTTAGCTTTAGAAGACTATCCAATTGTTTAGATATCCAGAGTTACCACTCAGGAAGGCACATTTATACCAGGACACTGCAGAGAACACCCATCAATACTGATCCCTTCAGGGATCGATTTGTCTTTTAAACCACTAACCATGCAAGTTCAATGCACCTGCCATCTGCACTCGTTCTTACTTCCATTTCTAGCTCCGTCACTGCTGAAGCGCAGCACTTCACCAAGTTTCAACAGA
This sequence comes from Upupa epops, assembly GCA_013397515.1. NCBI lineage: Eukaryota > Metazoa > Chordata > Aves > Bucerotiformes > Upupidae > Upupa > Upupa epops. The sequence goes on from VZRI01011492.1 coordinate 322,186, forward strand.
AGAGGATCCTCCTGGAAGCTGGAATAATCCTTCATATTATCGTATGAAGCAAAACCAAGCAGTTTCAGCAAACTTTATCTTTCTCTTGTAACAGTCTCTGTACTGGAGATGCGGTACAGGTACAGCAGAATTGGGATACTGGAGGCAGCCCTGAGATTTCAAGTGCAGTTCCTATGCAAGCAACATCTCCCTTTATTTTCTTCATGTGTAACGGTACAGGCAGTTTCTACGCCAGAACAGGTTTACAGACAATTTCATCAACCCTAAGCTGAGCCTGTCATTTGCCCCAGCACCAGTGTTTCACAACTGGTCATGTATCTGTATGCCTATTCTGAAACTGTCAGGGACTAAATCCAATCACATTTTGCCCATAAGGTTTTTACTGCTCTACAACAGTCTTTGTTTTTTACTTGTACCACCTGCACACATAATACGAAGCCTTCATCAGTGCTAGAACAATGAAAGCCTCACACAGTTCACCCCCTCCAGTATGCACATCACATTCAGCAACAGTCAATGCAGGAAGGTTCATGGTCCCCACCACGACCAGAAGATGTTGCAAGCTGTGCTTTGCTGAAGCCACACACATTCAGATGAGAAAAGTCAGTGGCTACGTCAGGCTGCACAACAGCATCCGCAGGAACCATTTACATTATACAATCCTAAAGGTGCCTTAGGGAAATTAAATATCAAACATTTAAACACCTTTGTTTTGACACTGGCTTGAGAGGCTGACTGCAGAAGACTAACTGTTTGCATACAAATAAATTCTGACTACCAGGTTTTGCCTACAGCAGCACTGCCAGCATAAAACATGCCTCACTGTAGTGTTCTCTACATGTAAGAGCAGAAATAAAACCCCACAACCTTTAAAGAATTCAGAAATAGTTTCCATCCTGGCTACTCATCTAGGATCCCTATGCTCCTGCCTCACCATTTCACAGCAAAATGAGTCAGTTTTAGGACAAAACTGTACGTTCCAGTACTGCTATTTCAAAGCAAAATGCTCCAGAACCTCAGCCAAATGCTAGGGGGGTTTTAATGCAGAAAGAACAGAAACAGATCTGAACTGAAGACAAAGATCATTATGCACTACAACAGATTCTGAGGAAAGCTGTATCACCCTCTTTTTTGTATCCAAAGGACACAAGACACTGGACCGATCTATGCAGGATCCTCAACTACATCTTAACTGGCACTCACTTCTTGCTTTGTAAGTCTCCCTCCAACCACAGGACAGTCTGGTTTTCCCCTCTAGCTTATGCAAGCTGACTAACAAAACTGAAACGCAGAAACCTAAATGACTGAAAGCACTGAGTGACTGAAGTGAAAAGGAGTCAACAAACACAACGTTACCCTTTCCAGAGGAAGATCCTCACACCCTCCCTAAGGTTACAGGACACCAAGAACAATATCCCACATAACTGCGCTGTCATTTCAAACTGGTGGTGAGACTGGGACAGACAAACGTTGAAGCAAGAATGATTAACATGAGCAATTCAACAGAACAGAGCCGGTGTTTTTCTGTAACACCACCTGTTTGAATTACCAAGTGCAATTAAAGAAATCAATACTTGTTATTGAAAAAAGTTCTTTTCCATCATTTGATCATCTCACATTCAGCTATTCCGGTTTGCCCTCTTTTTTTCCTGTAACACTCAAAATGTAAGAGACACATACTCTTGAATACTAAAACAGTAAGATTTGGGAAAAGAGCTAAGTCAATGTGAAATTAATCAGGGTTTTCCTAAATAATATCAAAGAAAAATCTACTTTCATGAAGCCGACACCTTTTCCTCCAACTGAACATTTGCAGCCTTTAAGAACACAAGGATTTTATTTACAGAAATATTATCCACAGGGCCTCTGCAAAAATCAAGAAAAAACAGAATTTTAAGGCAAGACTTCAAATTCTTAAACAAAAGCTACAGCTAACACCACCAAGGATCCAGGGTTATACTCACCTAGAAGAAACTTGCTGCTTATATGGATGCAAAGATTCCAAACACTGTTGCACCACTATAGGGAAGAAAAACAGTCATGTGAATTCTGAGACTGGAAGTAATTCAGAGAAAAATATTTTCTCTACAGCCAGCGATACCCTAATGAAGTGAAATGACAGGCTAAAGATCCAGTGCAGATGACTGTACTAAGATCACTACCACCATCTCTTTCAGTGGCCAGCTAAACATGAAAGCAAGAATTCCTACTGCTGGGTGTCCCCACCCCCACTATATCTCATTTGATTTGTGTGCTCCCTTTCTCTGTTACCCCAAGCTGAGAAATCTGTAACTGCTCTTCCCACTTTTCTATTACTTAGCAGGTAAGACTTAAGCAAACATACCTGAAACATTCAGATACTTAAATGCAACCGATCTGCCCCAAATCTAACACCCACTTTTCCACCCCAGAGTTTAATAAGAACTACTACTGAGAAACCCCACATCAGTTATGCGCCAAACAGTTCTTAATGCTAGGCACAGCAGCTTGAAAAAGTAAGAGAAGTTGTCAATTCTGAAATACCAAGTATGAAAATGGTCCACATGCAAACACACAACTGCCAAACTGGAGTCCAAGCATCAAAACGCCAGCACTCGAGGTTTGGAAGGACATCAGAACTCTTGCAAAACAATTGCAGACTGAGAATCACACAAACAGTGTCATCCCTTCTGATGTAACATACAATTCCGACTCATCCAGGTGAATTTCTGCTGCAATACCGTGGTGGCTTCACACTTCAGCTCCCTCCATAAACTCAAAGTATAGATACTTAACTCCTTTTTAACAAGCCTGGCTTTTTGGGATGTATCACGGTTATACTGATACCTTTCAAACTATTAAGGGAGACAGGAAAAAATACAAACTTCCTGCATCTAGAAATAGTAAAAAATAAAGCAGCATAACAAACTGGGGGGAAGGGGGGAGGAAATACACTTTTCAAAGCAACCTAAGAATCTAAACCCCTCTATAGTTTTAGATCTTTTCAACTGAGAAAGATTATGTTCCATGTGAGGGATGTTTTAATGTGTAAATTAATCTGTCAGACAGCAAGAATTCTCTCAAGGAAATTTAAGAGTTCAGACGTTTAATGACCAGTTCTGGTCGCTCATCCTGCTGCTCCCTGCTTTGAGACTGCTCTAGGTGTTCCAGCTGCACGTAACAGACGCATGAGCCTAAAACTTCCCGAACAGTGAACATCAGCAAGTATTTTAACTACCAGAGGAAAATATCATGACTGAAAGCAGAGGGAGCTACTAGGAAAGCACAAAATTATGCGGCAACAGTACCTGTAGCAGTAACTGGACTTGGACACTTGACTCTTAGAATACATCTACCAGTAAAAATATCCATTCAAATAAAAATATGAGAAGCATTTTTCACAGGTAATTGACAGCAGCTGAAATACCAGCAAACAAAAATCCCACAGGGCGTTATTTCCAGCTAGTCTGTATGGAGTACTCTTGACACTTCAGATGTGGCATTCCATTTCATTATTCAACTGCTTCCTTACCCAACAAGGCCAAATCTGCCCTGCCTGTTGACAGAAGCTGATATTTACCATGACAATCAAATAAAGGAAAGTCTGGCAAGTTACACTGAGCTTTGATGATAAATTGTTCCTTCATTTAAGATACTGCACTAAGCAGGCAAATCACCACCTGGGTATGTGCCACACTGAGCAGAATCTGACTCCTTCATCACAGGAAGGAAAAAGACGGACAGAAACAAACAGAAAAAGCTGTTTGTAGACTTGCTGGAGATGAAAAAACAGCAAGAACAACAGAACAACAGCAATTGGTGCATCCCTCTGCAAGACTAAGGACAGCAACACCGAGAAGACAGAGCTGCAGTACATGCCAAGCTCTGATAGAAACACAGAGGATCACACAGCTATTAGCAACCTGCACTATGTGAAGAAGCAGCTGAAGCCTGGTGTATCTGCAACCTCTGCTATAACAACAGAACGATTTCACCTCTAAGCCCAAGAGCCACAACCAGGCCCTATCAATGGCACTATCTTTGTGTCTCTGATGCACAGGTCTAGTCTTAAACCCGGCGAGTCCTACAATAGGAGCAACAGATACTCCAACTCGAGCAACAGGTATTCCAGCCGATTTCCCAAACTCAAGCACTCTACAGAACAAGACTAATCTTCATTTCCTTGAGAAAGAAATGTGAGTATAACGAGCAAAAGAATCAGTCCACTTTGAAACCAGGATTTTAACACTGGCAACAAGATCAAGAAAACTCTTTGGTCCTAACTTCATACTGAACAAAAATAGCCTAAAACCTACCTCACACTAAGCAGTGGTGCTTCCCTCGCTTTTCATGCAGGCTGTGCAGCTAAGAACAGAGGTGGAGACAGTTCTCCTTCCTTTTAACCAACTTCATAAACCTACCTGAAAACCCTTCTTAAACTGATGTAAGGCAGGCTGCAGCAGGCTGTACACCAAAACAATGCTGGCTGAAAATTCTCCAGCCCAGTAAACACAAACTCAAGTCAGCAAACTAAGGAGCCTCAATAAGACTTTCCATTTCAGCACGTTCTGTTTTCTGCCACAGGCCTGCAGTCAGTCAGCACAGGCACACACCATACACTCACGCATACAGGACCACTGAAGCCTGATGCCTGCAACCACAAAACACCTGAAAGGCCTGAGGTTCCAGAAGAAGGGTTTTTTTAACTATACAGCCTACGCAGGTAGGTACTGACACTAGGATAGCAAGGACAAACCAAGAGCTCCAAGTTACCATTTCTTACCTGAAGAGTATCTTTTTTTCTACAGGAAGCACAGGACATCAAAATAAACCTGTACCTAACCCTAACCCTGTAGGTAAGCAAGGAACAGAAGTACGAAGGTGACAATAGGATGAAGCAAAAGAGAAAGAAATTCTTCAGCTGCTGAATGAACTACTACAAGCACAACACAAGATTTCTCAACATAATCCAACAGCAAATCAAAAGCATATGCAACTCATCTTTTTTCTTTCACTGAAAAGCCCCACCGCACCCACACAATTAGGTAACCATCACAAATACAGTTCAAACACCAACCACCCTCACTCGCAGGACTGAACAGTAAATCCGCCCCACACCCCACGTAGCTTCTTCATCTCAGCCCCCATCACAGTGGCGGAGAGCGCCGTGGGAACAGAAGTGAGGACATAAACAAGACTGCTCTCCTACACCAACAGTAACACTTCCCCTCAAGGCCTCAACAATTACAGCTGAAGAGAATACCGAGTTTCTATGGGTGCTGTTGTAAATAAACTATATTGTTATAGACAACTTAACTCTTACAATTAAATTAGGACTTGCACCCTCCCTTCCTTTCCTGACCAAGGAGAGAAAATCCAGGTCAATATCATTGCCTACGTTATCCAAGAACTACAACAGCAAAAGAAAGTGCTTCAGAGATCTTACCCAATTAAAAGTAAGAATTAATCACACGCTTCTTACATTTTAGTCAAGGCAGTACCGTTATGAGTAAATGTTATTCTAGTCTCATTCCCAAACTGACCTTAGTTAAATATCCTGGATTAGAGGCTAGCAGGTCCTACCCTCAGAAGGCACAAATATAATTCATGAGACATCAAGAGTTGTCAACAGGAATGTAAAGTGACCTCTTTATTCCACAACCTCACGTGGTCAGATAATGACTATTCACCTAAGCCTCCTTCAACTCCAGAACTACGAAAAACTAAGCCACACAAAAACTAAAGAGAAACTTCTACTACAAGTGAACTTGTGTCTTTTCACTTTGCTTTTTCTTTGAAAACTGTTTCTCTGAAAAGATCCTTGTTCACTGTAAAGGAAACAGTGAGCCTAGGTCAAAAACCTTTCTATTACACAGATGCTCAGTTACAAGCTTCCGTATCTAAAGATACTCCGTTAGCATTAAGACCTGCGTTTGTTCTGCTGCACACTGAAAGACAACATTTGCTTCACGCAACTTTTGACTCTTCACGGTTCAAACGTTCAGCCTAAAAATGACAGTCCAGAACCACAGAAACGCCGCTGGTAACAGGCACATTTTCACTAGGGAGACGAAACTGCTTCCCAAAATTGTACCCACATCCTGCTTCGGTACGGCCAGGCCTTGCCGCTGCTGCGCTCCGCACCTCATTGTAGCCCCGACAAGGAACTACGTGGGAGCTCGCCCCAGACACCGAAAGGACGGGTCCCCCGACGCCGACCAGACAGCACACGAGATCGCGCAGGGGTCAACGAAGGGACTCGACGTTACCGCTCCGACTAAAGGACACTCCGGTGTGCCCAAAGGACAACGGAACGAGTATCCACTCGGGGACATGGGAAGGGCCGAGCGAGCGGCACCGCCCCGGCCGCGGGAACCCCCAGCGAGGCAGGTATTAGACCCGCGTGAACAGGGCACAGGGATGGACAAGCGGCAGCCGCCGAGCCCAGCCACGACCGGCGCCGCGCCGCAGGGCCGACCGCGGAGACACGTAACTCCTGCACCGCCCCACGTCGTCGCCGACAGAGCCTCCCCCCGCGCTCCGGCCTCAACACGGCCGCAAGGTCACTCGGCTGCCCCCGACAGCCGGACCCTCGACTCCTACGGTCAGCCTACACATACTCACCTGCCCGCGTAATCCCCAGGGCCGCCAGACGCGGGAAGAGAGCGACCCAGGACCTCCAGGCCGTAGCGAGGCGGGAGCAACCCCCTCTCGCCGTCTTGAGCCCCCAGCGCTGGGAGAAAGACACCGCCTAACCCGGTCCGGTCCGGTCCAGCCCTTTGTGAGGGAAACGTGTGCGCGCCCGCTGGTTCTCCCTTCCCTTCTTCCTCCCCACCTCCCTTCCNCCTCAGACCCGCAGGACAGGCGAGGCGGGGCAGAGCGGCTCGGCCCGGCCCGGCCCGCTCAGCTCCCACCGCGCGTCTTACCTCAGGATCCGCACAGGAAAAAAGGGCAGAACGGAGTCCACGCGCGGCG